>QEPC01001482.1:36610-62684 GCA_003113815.1 Sphenodon punctatus
AACTTGTGGCTTGAACAGACCTCAAGACATCCATCGCATTGGCCGGCATCACTTCCTGAAACTCCTCCCAGAAAGATCGACCAGACGGTGCCTCCATAACCTCACGCTCCTCTCCTACTGCATCCAACCCGGTGTCGAAATTACTCTGCATCTGAGCGATCTTGTCTGTGAAGTAGGTGGCAAACTCCTCACAGCGGGCTTGGGACAACTCCCCGTCCAGGTGGAGGGAGGCAGGACTGACCAGCCCCCGCAACACCTGGAACAGCTCTGCTGGACGCGACTTAGCAGACGCTATGAGGGCAGCAAAGAATTCCTTTGTTGCTGTCCTCACAGCCTCAACATAGGACCACAAATGAATCCTATGGAGAAGTTGATCAGATTCAGAGTGAGTTCGACGCCAGCGTTGCTCTAGTCTCCTGCCTACCTGCTTCATACACCGCAGCCCCTCAGTAAACCAAGGGCCCTGCATCAACAAGACGGGGGCAAGGGACGTCTCGGAGCCACCCTATTGATGGCCGCCCCCAGCAAGATGTTCCAATGCTGTACCAGCACATCGACAGAGTGGCCGTCAGGGTCCAGGGATAACTCCCTCAGAGCCTCTTGGAACCGCTGCGGTTCCATCAGCCTCTGAACGCAGACCAACCTAACTGGTCCATTCCCCTTCTGGAGGGGGTGCGCTAGGAGGCTGGTCTGCAGGAGATAATGGTCCTTCCATGACAAGGGCACAGATCTCACATCCCCCACTAACGGACCACCCACCTCAAGGCCAGAACAGAAGACCAGGTCAAGGACATGCCCCCCCACGAGTCGGGGTTGCCGCGTTATCTACCATGCCCCCTCCTCGCTTCCCCCCGCCTTCAGGCAAATGCAGTATCCTGCAGCCAGCCTGGTCCCAGCACAGTTCTCCTCGCTCTCCCTCACAACGCCTTGCTCTCCCTGCCTCCCGGCTGCTGCAGAAGGGCTGAAACACTGGGCGGGGAAGGTGGCAGTGGGGGAGGGGTGTGTGAGCTAATGGCTTTCATTGTTGCCTTGCGACAAGACTGCCACTGCAACAGGCAGAGACCAATCCTCCAGCAACAAGTGCCCTGGACCTGCTCCTTCCTATATTTTGTGTGGTTACTGACCCTGACTTTACTGGAAATCCTGGTTTACCATCCAGATGGGCCTATATCCTTTACTTTTCTGATGTTTGTGTGGACCCTAAACTACAGGTAACAGAGGATTAGCCTTTGAGGACTGAGGCACTCTGGGAAGAGTGGTGCTCGGTGGTTGCAGTAAGTGGGGTAATTGGATTGCGGCTCATCCATGGTGCTTTCATGAATGCGGAATGACTCATCATTTATAACAGACTTCTATAGCCCATGACTGAATTATCGAGTAATACTTGCCAAAACAATTAAAATAAATACTGTGAATTTAAATACAATTGAACAGGAGACTTTGATAGTTAGCCAACAATGACAAATCTTCCCCAAAGAAGCCTGCTGGTATATGGGCAGTATGGTCGTCATTCCATGAGGTTTAGACACAGTAAATCCTTCCCTCCTTCAAATCATGAAGATGTGGTAGAATATAGGCTGTTATAGGTCTAGTATCTCTGTTCTGTGCCTGTGTGCATGCAATAGGATCCACCAGCTACAAGTAATGACAGTATCCATGAATTCAGGCTCTGTTGTGGCAATATTCTTAAGACACATTGACTTCTGCACTGAGTGCCATTAACGTTTCAATCAACATGTCCCTGAGCTAAAGACTATATTATTATTCATCATCTCTATAGCTTTCAGTGCTATAGATCATGCTTTAGTTTACAACCATTCTCTAGTCAACAACCCTTGTGAGGAAGGTCATTATTATTCCCATTGTAGCGATGGGGAAGTAGGTGACTTGTCCAAGGCCACCCAGTGAGCTAATGACTGAGATATAATTTGAACCAGGGTCTCCCAGTTCAACACCTTATCCATTTCCACCTTATCCATCGGCTACATCGAATGTGTGTGACTATTGCTGTATTGTATCTAGGTATCTGAATGGTTACACGTACTGTCTACAGTACAAATATGACTTCCATCACTGTAGTAAATGAGAACTTCCTAACTCCCATGTAGATGTACCCAACACTCTTTTCAGGAAGCAGGGAAATACTAACCAAATTTTACAGATAGGGCGCTGAAGCACAAAGAAAATAAGTGAAGTTTCCAAAGGTCTGTGGTGGAGCTGAGATTTAAAGCCAGGTTTCTCAAGCCCAGAATAGCACCTGGTATCCTGGACAGATGCCCACATTTTCCTTTCCTTTAGAAAATACACAGACAATGCCTCTAATTTATTTTACATTATTTTTGGAATATGGAGGCTGTGGATAATAAGCTAGACAGACAAATATACATTCCTCATTCTGGAAAGTAGCCTGGACTATATTGTCAGTTATTTGATTTTCATCAAGAGGCCCTCTATGCATAGTCAACCTAGCCTGTCAGGAGATTACTTTACTCAGTTTTTCAAAGGTTCATTTTAAGCAAGTTGAAGAATATTGGCTGTTGTGGAAGGTTATTTCCATTACTAGAGCTCATATTACAAGGCCAAACTGTAGCTCTGCCCTAAATAAATTTTAAGAAACTTTGATCTGCAACAGATAAAGCATGAAGTTCCGTAACTCACCAAGGACAATCCAGTGCATTCATTAGAAATGTGCAAAGTACAAAAGCAGGAACCCATTCTCAACCCACATAAATCCTAAAAGAAGAGTCAATGGAGTATGAAAAACTTAATGAGAAAACATTTTCTGCCTAGCTGTAAAAAAAAGCTTGTCTATTGTGCAGACAAGTTCATTTCATGCAAATTTCAGTGTTTGGGTTGCTTTCAGTTATTTCAGTTCCTTCAGTTATTTTGGTAAATTTGTTTGACTTTTGTTTACTTTTGAGTATTATTGCACACCACATTGCTATGCAGCAGTGTTAATAACAACAGCACAATAATACTGTTGCCCAATAATATGGTGGGCAAAAACACTAAAGAATACCGCCAAAGTAACTGAAAGATTGAAACTAATTGACTGAAATAAATGAACCAGCATCTCCTGTGATGTTGTAGGTAGAGGATATCCAGTCTTGGAGCAGGGGGTTAGACTATATGACTCTTGGTCCCTTTCAACCCTACAATTCTATTAAACAAACCAACATGCAAATATTGCCTTACCAGTGAAGATTTATTCAGATATTCTTTCATTCAGACATATTGAATGAATACAAAAAAAGTCTCTTCATTTCCTTTCTGCTGGGTGATCAAGCTGGAGCAAGAAGTTACTTATAAGAAATTGGTGTTTGCTGTCTCCAGAATATACACCAGGTTCACAACCTGCTCCAGCATGAGAAAACAAGCTGGCCTGGAACATTTTAAGCCTCTAATAACTGTGTTATTATATTTGAATTAATCACTGTAGTAGTTCAGTACTTCTAAAAAAATTTAAAACTGTATCACCCTCTTCCTCCCTAGCTTGAAGAAAAGAATGATCAAATAGAATTGTGTTCGATATGCTCGAGAAAACAAGCAACCAAGAAATGGGGAATACTTAGGGCGCAGCCACTGCCATTGGAAGTCAATGGCAAAATCCCATTTGACTTAAACAGTGGAGAATTGTCCTGACCATATGGGAAAGATAGGTCAAAACATGAATTTTGTAGTGCCATTTCCAAGCACCCGTACGTGGGTTAAAACAGATGCGACAGCAGCCTGCTGAGGCTTGCTTTGGACCGGGCCTCACCTGCATGTGTCTGTGCAGGTGCCACCAGATGTTGGCCCGGTATAGCTCCAGGCTGTGTTGGCGACTAGCCCGGGCTCTGACCTCAGACAATCTCTGAGGTCACAACATGGGCTAAGGCCCACCTGACCAGGCCATCGCATACCTGGGTCAGGCCAGATGGAAGCATGTTCGACATGCTCCCCATCCTCCCCAGCACCCCTGCTGCAGGCATGTCTGTTCGGCACCCTGACCCGGTCTGGGATGTATCTGCGGCGACTTCCCAAGCTGCCCCAGGCCACCACTACATGACCGTCACTTCTGTTTTTACTTCATCTTGTGGAAGTGAGTTCCAGAGTCTAGATCCAGCTGCTCTGAGAGTTAGTTTTTAGGTATAATTTTAAAGGCCTTTCTACTGCTGTTCCCAAAGTACAGTTCTTGCTATTGCATGCAGACTTCCGTTTGTGATTTTTTCCCTTCCTCTTTAAAAGAAAATGGCAAATCAATGTGGAGAGAGCGTTGTCAAGTAGCCAGGCACAGAAACGGATCCATGCAACCTCTTCACAGTGGAATGTAGTACTTTCCCAAGTGTGCATGCACTGTTGCTGAACTCTGATGCGGGATGCACAGAGGTGCCAAACTACAGTGAAGACATGGGGTGTAGGTCTCAAGCAACCCAAGCGCATTTGGCATGCTTGATGCACCAAAGGTACAGAGCAAAGTCAAACCTGGGGCACTGTCCCGAAGTAGAGCATCCGTTGGTCCAATGTGCGGACCCATGCTGCAGCTCTGCTTCCAGATGTCCGCTGCACCGGGAAGCACCATAGCACTGCAGACACTCTAGCCTGTAACTCTGTGGTGCATGTGGGGGCATTGGATGGATGGACTGTGGGCCGGGGAACCTTCCGGGCTCATCTGATCCAGACCCTGGCGGGACTGGGACCAGGCAGATAGCGGGCAACCCCGGGTCTGTCTGAAAACACCCATTGAAACAGCATGTGACAAGGTAGTTATCCTTGATTATGTTATACATCTGTTATACTGAAAAAACAATATCTTACAGTCTGCTGTGTTAATAAGAATCTAAGGAAAAATAGGAGATTAATTCATTCTCAAATTCTGTAGAATTCATGGAAATTCACAATTTCCATGAGCACCACAGCCTCTCAGTATATAGAAATTCTATATCCCATTTAACCACAACTGAATTTGAGACCTGTTCCTGGAGCCTCGCCCTGATGGTTATCAGAATCATCTGCTCAGAAACCATCCGCTGTTTGGGAACCCTGCCATTGCGTCTTAAGATGGCGGGTGATCAGGTCTTTGCTGTGGTGGACTACACTGCACTATGGTGCAGCGTGGAACACGCTTCCTCCAGATGTTTGTCTCAGTTCCTCCCTCTTCACCTTTAAAAAGCGTCTGAAGACTTATTTTAATCTCCCGATGCTTTTAGGTTCTGTGTTTTCCCCACCCTCTCTACCTGCCCCATTTCAATTGTGTCAAATGGATTTTATATTGTTTTATCATATTTTTACGTTGTGAAGCGCTTCAAGCACCATTTGGTGGAGGAGTGCTATACAAATAAATTGATTGTTATTAAACAACAAGAAACTTAGCTGCTTTTGGAGTTGATCAAAGGTTTATTTTGAATGACACAACACTGAAAAACATAATAGTTACAGATGACTTCTTGATACAGGATACATCATATATCTTATTTTTAAAGGATCTGTGATTGTGTGCTGCGTAAGTACATATAGTGAAAATATAGTGTGTTTATTTTATTTTCTCAGAGATTAGAACTCAGTTTATTATTCAGCCAATTAAATAAAAAGTATAGAGTTAGCTTTACAACCACTCCCTCCAAACCATCTCATCTCTAACTATTGCAGCTGTTTAATAGAGAAGATAGAGCCATGCCTTCCTGTAATTTTAGCAGCTTTGAATGCAGTCTTGATAAATTATTGTTCATCATCTCAGAATGAAAAAATCTCACATTACAAACACAGATATATTGTATAATGTTTTGGCAATGGAGCAGCTAGTTTTGTTTGGAACAAAACCATTTACTGTGATGCCAGACAATGTAAGAGCAATGCATATATGGAAGATACTAGAGGCAAAGAACTACAATGAAGGGTAACATGTGCAAATGCATATATATCCATATGCACTTGTAATATATACACATGTGCACTCGTGTGTACATGTGTGTGTGTGTATATATATATCTGTTTGAAAATAACATTGAAAAACTTTGCAGCAGTTTCTTTTTTCTTTTTTTTATTTTAAAAAACCCCCACATTAAACTTATAATAGTTTGACCTCATTACTACATGGTTACTAATTCAATCTTCTGCAGTGCAGCAATTCAATACAATACACTTAGTGCAGAGACAAGTTAAGGTTCTGGTATTGAGGCGGCTAATTTTTAGATTTCATGGGAAAGGGTCAAATACAGGATATCACCATAGCTCTGACAAAGTACAAACAAACCTGTTTCCATGTACGTGTGAACGAAGAAGGACATTTCCCCCCGCCCTCCCCCCAGTTACTGCTTCGGAGTATGCTAGCTTAACTTTGTTGCATTCATGCTCGTGTTGATATGTTTCCCCAAGCTTTGTCTGGCGCCGGTCTGTAGATCTTTACAGTGTAACTACAAAGGTGGGCTCCTGGGTGTCAAAGAGGTTGAAAAACCTATTGGCTGAGCTTCCTACAACACTCCCTACACCTGAGCTGAAAACTACTCCAGGCGCTGGGTGAAGTTCTCTGGGAACAGTCCCTTATAGGGAACAGTTTCTTTATACTGAAGCCAATCTGATTCCTTAACGCCTGTCAGCCAGCCAGCATCCTACAAAGAAAGAAAGAGACTGTTAATTATGCTGTGCTCATATCACTTTGTGATGTATGAGGTGAGGTTGGATCCTGTTGGCAGAACTTCATAATGAAGCTGAGGCAGCAGCCCTTCATTCATTTAAAGTCTAAGGTCACTTTTTGACGAGCGGCGGTCCGTTTCGCGTCGGCGGCGCGCATATTTTGAAACTTCCACCTGGTCTAATTAGACGAGACGGAAGTGGCTTAAAATGCGCATATTACGGCGGAGGCGCATTTTTTAAGTGTGCGAATTAAATCCCTCATAATCGAGGTATTTAATTCGCGCACTTAAAAAAGCTGTGGTGAGCGCCGCCGACGCGAAACGGACCGCCGCTCGTCTAAAAGTGGCCTAAGAGAGCTGAGCCATTGATTTCAAAGAAGGAACGTTACACCCTAAGAGTCAAGAAGTGAACCCATGGTTACTTGGTGTGTGAAAACAAATGAGATGGGGGTGAGCTGGATCCCCTGGCCACCTGGGGAAGGCCACTGCAAGGCCAGCGCAGAGGACAGTTCAAATGAGCAGCTCCCTGGAGAATCTGGGCAGGAGGGGGATGCTGTCAAGTCCCTCCATGCCATGGGTCAGCTGAGGAGCTACCCACACAAGGCAAGACTCCTGGAACCCTGCTGCGCAGCAGGATTGAGTCCCAAGGAGGAGCTTCCACCAAACAGCTGATGGGGAGGGGGGGGCAGAAGAGCGTGCTCACCTGGGCTGCCAAACAGCTGATTGGGGGGCAGAGGAGAGTGCTCATGTGGGCCGTCAAACAGCTTATCGGGAGGGCCTGAAGGAATGGAGGACCTCCTCCCCCAATCAGCTGTTTGGCAGCCTCTGTGAGCAGGCTCCTTCAGGACCCCCCATATCAGCTGTTTGGTGGCTTACTAAGCACGCTTCTCAGGGCCTGATTCTTGGACCCTGCCTCAGAGCAGGACTGTACAAAGCCTAACAGATAGAAGGGCAAACATTAGCCTGGGTTACCCTGACTGGGCGAGTCTTAGCCTATGTTGCACCGCCGACCTTCTCTGGAGAAAATGCCCGGTAGCAGCATACCACCCAGCCCAAGGCAGAAGTGGGAAAACATCTGGTGGCCACTGAACTGACAAGCAGGTGACTTGTATTACAGGCTACCATCTCATTTGTTTCTATCCGGTGTCTCTTCGTAACACCATTTGGTGCTGAAGTGGCTCTGCTTGTTCAGCACTAACATCACTGATACAGGTATGCATAACACTGTATAAACCAGTGTGATTATAAACCAAATGCACATTTATCCAGGAAAATATTCCTCCAGCAAGAATGGAAATCACATTAGGGAATGACTGCTTCCTAAACAGAGGAATAGGCAGTGATTCCATGAAGGACAGATAATGATTAGATCTAATCTGAACCAATAATAATCTCAGCGTAAATTTATTAGAAAAAGCAGAGCCACAAGGATCAAGCAAGCACCATATGTTTTTGTTGGATATGATCTGGAAATATGAATTGATGATACCAAATATACTAGAAATATGGCTTTTTAGACAGGCCAATTTTGAAGGGGGAGGGAAGTGTGATAAAAAGACTCAATCTGATACCAGAAAGTACCCTGGCTGAGGACAAAAAGATTAAGTTTAATGGTGATGTTAAACAGCAAGGGCAAATGGACACTGAATAATAAAGACATCACCTACAGAGCCTCAGAGGCATGAACATATGATGGTTTATTTATCCATCAAGGCTCCCAGTTTACTAAGGCTCAGGAAGTTTACATACTCACAAGAAGAGAACTATTTACCTCACAGAGACACCCCCCCCCAAAGCTAAGATTCTTAGTGTGTGCTGTGTACTGTCCCATGGGAAAAGAAGCGGAAATCTTTAGACCCAATGCAAGGTACGTGCACACACCAAGTGCAGGATGTGTGCACATATCATGCACTTGATGTGCACACATCCTGCATTTGGTATGCATGCAGTGCGCACTTGGTGAACGGATCTTGGAGTGCTTTATTAGCTGAAATAATTAGTATACTCTCCTTCAACTAAGCCTCTTTCAGGCCAGTTCTAGGATGTGTGATCTGTCTGGACAGCCTTCTGGACAAGAGAGCAACTGGAGTGGTGGCAGGGAGTTGCGACTGCCCCATAACCTTCCTTCACTACTAGCAAGACTACTCACACACAGAATATGCTGGGTGACGGGCCACCCAGCTAGCAAACAGCATGCTAGCTTCCCTTGTGCTGGTACAGGCGTACAACATTCCTGTGAACACACTGTGCTATTTGGCTGTATGGATCATATGATCTGTGACTTGCTTCAATGCCTCCTGTAGGCTAATTTCTATTGAGCTGCTCAAATCCATATGTAGAAGCTTCAAATACAACTCTACAGTATAATTAATCTTACTGCAGTGTTATATGCCATGCTATACAGGGGTACGTGTTCCACAAGTTACACCTCTGTGTGAAGCTATTTGGAGAAATGTAGAAGGATCTTGGACCATACAGAAGGTGAGGTCATGCTGGTAGTACATATACTATACATCCAGGTCATCTTTAACACTTCCTTTTAACCTCAGATGAAAATTAAAATTGAATTGTAAGCCCCTTGGGGCAGGGACCTGTCTCTAATTAATGATTGCCCAGTGCTAGGCACAATGCTGGTGCTATAAAAATACTTAAATAAATCATCATCATCATCATGTCAGTTAACAATGGCCATTTGAAATGTGTGGCTTTCTTGGTAACACCAAACTGCTGGAGTGCCTCCAGGAAAAGCAAAATCAATATCATAACTAGTTCCTTCATTGTTACCTGGTCAGCTGAAGTGTCAGAAGGGATTACTAGTACAATGTCCCCTCGCTTCAAATCAAGTTCATCATTATTGGCTGCCTCAAAATCATGCAGAGCTTCGACCTGTAGAAAATATAAAACACAAAGATGTCATGACTGGGAAAAACAGACTAGATGTACATTCTGCTAACATTATTCTCTCTTATCCCTTTGCAATTAAGATATAACATGCATTTAAACTGCACTTCTAAACGAGTTCCCATGGCATTTTCTCTATTTATGGTATTAAAGTTGCATGTAATCAAGAATCTGAATGTTGCCTTCTCCATTGATTTTCCAAGACTGCCAAGTTAAGTTCCATGAAGAAACTTAACTTCATGGAAGAAAGTGTATTAAAATGCATGACTTAATTGATTTAATTAGATTCATCTTCTTAATTTGACCGAGATCTACAAGGATCATATTTGCACTTACTTGACATTACATATTGATTACAGTATCTGTCCTTAACTAGGAAAAACACTATTGTAGTTTAGATTTGTTTATTTATAGCATACATGCCAAATAAAACACTATTGTAGACTCAGACTTTTTGGCTGGAAGGGATCACAAGGGCTAACCATTTCGTTAAGTTCAAAGCATTTAGTCTAAAGGAAAGCAGGCTAAAGTTTTTGCTATTTGTTCAAAAACTGTACTTCTGGGTCTACCATATCCCTGCTCCCACCCTATTGAAGAAACATTTCTGCCGTATCCCCACTCCCACTTTATTGAAGGAACATTTCTGCCATATCCCTGCTCCCACCCTATTGAAGGGCTCAAAGGAACATTTGGAGCAAAGGAGGAGTAAATGAATACTCAAGCAGACCTTAAAGAGAAAACCAGGGGGCATCCCACCATCTGCAGACACAGGATGGTCCTCAGAAGATGCAGGTTGGATTTCCACAATCGTTTTCGGCTCACTGACAACTTCGGAGGTGTTGCTTTCAGTGTCCTGAGTGCTGCTGATGTCTTCAACAGCATCTTTAGACTCATTCACTATGACTTCATGCTCTTCTCCCTCTCCTTCATTGTTTGATGCTGGCTCTATTACTACTGAAGGAATGCTGGTGAGTTTTTCCTTGGGAAAGAAGAGAAGGGAGTCAAATTTATATTTATTTATTTATTTATTTATTAAATTTTTACCCCGCCCCTCCTGAACACAGCTCGGGGTGGCATCCAACAATAAAATACAATTTAAAACAATCCAAACACTTAAAATACCATATAAANCAATTTAAAACAATCCAAACACTTAAAATACCATATAAACATTAAAATGACATATAAACAGGGCCTGGGATATAAATTGCTTGGGATAGGGGAATAAAACTCAACTACCCACCCCCCTCCCCAAAGGCCCGGGCGAACAACCAGGTCTTGCATTTCCGCCGAAATACGAATAGGCTTGGGGCCAGGCGGGCCTCCTCCGGCAGGGAGTTCCAGAGACGCGGCCTGGCCACAGAGAATGCCCTCTCTATTGTGGCCCCCCGCTTAATGCAAGGGACCTCCAAGAAGGCACCCCCAGCAGACCGAAGGAGCCGCTCCAGGGTGCGGAGGGTGAGACGGTCCCTGAGGTAATAAGATGTCCTTGGTCATTAGGGTGCCAAAGTGCTGCTTGGTGTACTACTCTTTGGTTTCCAATCTGCTGGAAGGCTGAAGCCCATCCTTAGCATAATCTCTACAGCAGTGGTTCTCAAACTTTTCAGGCCACTACCCCCTATTCCTCTTGTCTGTGATACCTAAATCACCCTACCACGCACACACAATTATACTGTGCCTCCACTTTCTCTTTGCCACCTCCCCTTCTTCTCTGTTCTTGCCCTTTTGCTCCCCTGCCCCACCCCCTTTCCCCTCTATTGCTGATGCTGCTACCATTATCTATCCCTAACTCAGAGTGGCTGAGCCGAGGAGATTTCCAAAATGGTGTCAACCAGCCTGCTCCTGGAACGTTTCATTGGTGTCAGCAGTGCCAAAGAGAATTCATGTTATAGAAGGGAGCAAGGGCAGGGGCGGCGCTTTGTGTGTGTGGGGGGGGAAGGGAGCAAGGGCAGGGGGCACTTTGGATGTGGGGGGCAAGGGAGCGAGGGCAGCGGGCACTCTGGATGTGGAGGGCAAGGGAATGAGGGCAGGGGGCACTCTGGATGTGGAGGGCAAGGGAGTGAGGGTAGGGGGCATTTGGGGCAAGGGAGTGAAGGCGGGAGGGGGGCACTTCGTATTTAACAAAAAACGTGGATATTCCATAATTTATTTATTTATTTATTTTACAAAATGTATACCCCGCTCTTCCCGCCACAGGCAGCCCAGAATCAAAAACCCTCCCATTTACAAGAAGAGTTAAGCCTTTTGTAAATTCCAACATGCACTAAAAAGCATGGAAATTGCAAGTTACAGCTCCTGCCTTAACGTCTGTGCCATGTTAGCAGTAAAGACATTGTATAGTCTCATATATTGTGCTCACTTACAACTTAGGCTCCATGCACCCACACTTTGCCTTCGTCTTTCAGTCCCAATCCTCTTCCTCGGCACGTTGGGGGCAATACTGAAGCTGGGGACCGGAGGGAATGAGCTGGCCCCCTCACCCCCTCCATTCCTTCTATTCTTTCATATCGGTTGTAATGTCTCACAACCCTCCCTCTTACCCACTAGTCCCCACTGCCCTCCCAGAGCACAGTGAAGCTAGGTACAGTTGTATACAAATGTTTAATTTAAACTTTAAGTTGGGTTTGCACTGAAATTAATAAAATGGACTGGCCATTGGAAGGAATGGAGGCAGCAGCAATGTCAATTTCTAAATAAATACTATTGTCATTCCAACATCCAATTAAGTGAGTGTGAAATAATACAACACAGCTGCATCTCTGGGAGGCCATGGGGAAGGCAATAGGGTGTGAAATGATGAGGAAGGCACCAGATGCAGTAAGTGGAATGGTTGGAATGACAGGAAAAAATACAAAGAGTGTGCAGGATTAAGTAAGTGGGTGGAATGACAGGAGGAATTAGAAATAGTTACAATAACAAGGTTCTGAGTGAAATAACAGATTCAGAAGACTGATGGGATACAAGGGGGAGCAGTCCTATTGTTTAACCCATTTACCATAGTTGACTCCCTATCCTTTCAGTCCCAATAGCCTCCCTCCCTGTTATTCAACGCCCTCTCCTGTTTTTATTTGTCATTCCACCCCCACCCCCCTTACTTCTGTTCCATATGACCCACAGAGATAAACACTGTATGTCTCCCAAAGCTTTTGAGTTCTCTGTGAGGGGAGAAGGGGCTAGAGGGGTGACTTGGACCCAGAACCTTTGGGTTGTCTGTTACAAGGCTGAGAGCAGGGAAGAGGAGAACAAGCTAGGAACCAGGACTACTGAGTTGCCTGTGAAGGGAGTGCAGCCTACTGGATTAGAGTTCGGTGGAGAGGCTGGAAGCCAAGAGTCCCAAGTTCTCTGTTAAAGGGTTGGGACCAAATAGATCAGACAGGGAGAAGAGGCTGGAGCCAGGACTCCCAAGTTCTCTCTTTCTTAAAGAGGAAATGGATGGGGTGAGGGGTCAGCTCACGCCTCCTGTCCCCAGCTTCAGTGTTGTCCCCAACCTGCAGAGGAAGAGGATTGGGTCTGAAAGACAAAGGAAAAATGTGGGTGTATGGAGCCTAAGTTGTAAGTGAGCACAACATGTGAGACTGTACAATGCCTCTACTGCTAACATGGCACAGAAGTTAAGGCGGGAGCCTTAACTTGCGATTTCCATGCTTTTTAGTGCATGAGTGAATTTGCAAGAGCCTTAACTCTTCTTGTAAACCAGAGGTTTTTTGACTATGGAATCTATTCCGAACTCAGAGTGGCTGAGCTGAGATTTCCAATGGTGTCAGCCAGCCTGATCCTGGAACATTACATTGGTGTCAGCAGTGTCAAAAGAGAATTCATGTTACAGAAATATGTGGGACTGCTGCTGTTTTGGAAATTCCCTCCTACCTGAGCCAGAGTAGAGACAAGGGTTTGGCATCTGTGCCCGTCTCACTGTCAAAGAATCCATTCCATGTCCTTGCTGGGGTCCCACCCCCAGTCTGAACACCATTGCTCTAGGAGCCCCATACAACTTATTTCTCTTAGAGTTATGGAAATTTGAGTCCTGGTTTCTGGAGTTACTGAGCACCCATATCTCCTGTTCAATGGAAGTTGGAGAGATTCAGTATTTCTAACTGCTTTAAAAACCACCCCCTTCGAAGGGCTCACCTGAGAGGCCTCTGCTTCCTTTTCTTCTACATGAGGTTTGTCGGTTTCGCCAACAACTTCAGCTTCAGCAACGGCAGCAGCTTCACCACTTTCAGCGACAGTGGCTACAGCAACTTCATCAACACCTTCAGCCATGCCCACATCTTCAGCTATAGGAACCATCTACAATCAATCAGAAATACGGAAAATTAATCCCTATCCATCATTCTGAAGAGCAACCATTCACTTGCTGCACAACGGACATTTGAAAGAACTTTAGTCTCAAGATACATAGTGACAGTATTAATTCTTAACCCCTTTTCCACTAGAGAGGAAACAAACAGAAAGTTTACTACTAGTGAATATAATTTGTCTACTGGGATAGCCCTCTGGTTATCTGAACTGATTTGTTTTGAATATTTCATTCTGGGTATTTTGGTTAGTTCATTTTTGGTCACTGTTATTCGTTTTGGGTATTTAGGTTGCGTTTGTAGTGTTATTTAGTGCTAAATACCAAAGATAAACAATTAAAAAATGAACTACCAATATGACCACAATAATCAAAATACCCAAAGTAAAATATTCAAAATGAATATTAATTACAGCTGGCAAATAGGAAAGTGGCTTGTGTCCAATTTGCCAGTTTTCAAACTAATAACCTGAATTTGACAAATTTGTTATTCATTTCAAGCTACAAAGCAGCATCAATCAGAATTATCTTGGACAGTTAAGAGCCTGGCAAACCCTTTGTTGCACTTGCCTCTGCCCAGAAATGGAATATCATCTTTCACTTCTAGGTAAAATCTTTCAGATCCAATTCACCTAGTCTGCCAGTACTACCATCCCTAATTATACATCATCCGTATATCTTAGTAGTGAGATAGAGGAACAAATGCCAATTTTCTTTACAGCAGGTAACAAAAGCTACAGTGCTTTGGACAATTTTTATGAGACTTTAATTTTAATATATTTTAATACTGAATAAAGTCTGAAGCCTAGAATCAATCTCAAATTTTGATTTGCAAGTAGACTCTACAGGGCTGCCATCCATTGCATTTACAACTTTGACAACCTGGACTCCAGAAGAGATTAAAATATGAGAACGTTGTCAAAATACAGAGCGAGACCAGTAGAAAGAAAGAGAAGGGAGGGGGTGCATATTAGATTGATTTTACAGAGTACGCCTGCAACAAAATTCTACAGAAATTGATCCCACTATCTGATGTGATTAGGATCAATACTTGTCTCCCATTTATTGGCTCTGTCCAGCCTGTTTGATTCCATTAAGGAGGAGAATCCTAATTTTACAAATATCAACTCTAAAATACAGTACATTGAAAAGGTCAAACTCTTACAGCCTGTTGCCATTAGTCACTGAACGCACATCAGGCACCCAAAGGGTGTGAGTATTCATTCTTGTGACATCAACTATAAGAAGACTGGAAAGTTGGAATAATAAATCTTCTTTTGGCAAAGATTGCAAAGGGAAGTGGCAGAAAATGAACCCATTTCTCAAGATGGTTTTGAAATTGCAATCTCAAAATATTGGACTGGCATCCAAAGCATTTAATAGCTATTGTGAAGCATACAGGAAACTATCTAGCTACATAAGCATACCTGACCTTTTATTGTATATGAACTCCACTTACACAAATCCATTTCATAAAAAAAAAAAATGTATACGTTCTATGGGGCATCATACTACCTGTTACAGACACATGAAAAACAAGCCAGTCTCTATGCTCTGTCATGCAATGCAAAAACAAGGAGCAGTCAATGAAATTTAAACTCATTCTAAAAAAGGATATGCTTTCTTAAGCGAGACACAATCCAGATACTGACCCTAATTCTTTACTCTTTTATACCAGCG
Source organism: Sphenodon punctatus (assembly GCA_003113815.1). Classification (NCBI taxonomy): domain Eukaryota; kingdom Metazoa; phylum Chordata; class Lepidosauria; order Sphenodontia; family Sphenodontidae; genus Sphenodon; species Sphenodon punctatus. The sequence goes on from QEPC01001482.1 coordinate 52,100, forward strand.
TAAATGAAGAGCAACTCCAAACCTGAATGGAACCCCACTGTGGTAAAACTGGTGTTGTTATTATCTACCATTTATATGGTGATTTCAGCGTTCAGAGTGCCTTATGAGCCTTGTCAGTTTTCCCTTCACAACAATTCTGTGAGGCAGGTCATTATTATTCCCATTTTACAGATAGGAACTGCGGCTGAGAGGTACTAACTTGCTCAAGGCCACCCAGTGAATTTATGTCTAAGACAAGATTTGAATCCTGTTCTCTCCAGCTCATGTCCAATACTTTATCAGCTACATTGGTATTAAGAGAGAAATGTATCAGGACCCATGGAACTTTCTGGCATGAGATGTCAGTGAGAAAGTATGGGAAAGATCCCTTTTACCTCAATGAAGCTATTCTGAATTACATCAGCTATGGTTGGATTTTTAAAATGAGTGCCATGCTACTCAGTGTGGTCCGGCCTCCTCCCTGATGGGCGGGTGTGGCAGACTATGATGCTGCTGCGCCCACCCAGAGTTAGGTAGAGCGGGCCATCATACACGACAGCCCGCTCTACCACGGTCCAGGGATGGCTTCCCTGGACCGTGGCAGGGCTAACTCCAGGTTGTGAGGTGGCAGGCAGCCGAGCTCACAACCCAGAGTTAATCCTGCCATGGTCTGGGAAGTGTTTGCTCCCACGGTTAACATCTGGAGGGTGGGAACAAACGTGACACCACCATGGGTGGTCACGTTGGGGTAAGAGTGGCCACCCGTGGTAGTGTCATGTCTGAAAACACCCAAAGCTGGTATCTTAATGCCACAACCTCTCTTCCTATACCTGCATTTCATTTCCAATCACTGTGTTGAAAACCTTCTTTGCCATGCTGACCATTTATTTTTAAAATGGGTTGTCAAAGTTAGGGTAAAAACCGCTGTTTTATTAAGCACTTGCTCAGTGCCTAGTGGTGGGAAATATTTTCCCTCAGAGAGGCCAATTTTAAAATTAGTACTAGCTCTGAGGGGCACACAGAAATTGGGGTAACTGTGCTTAAGGGGTGTGCTTAGGAAAAGGAGGGTCAATATCATGGATCTGTCCCTGTCCTCGTGTGCATGTCCTCATCTCTGCTCCCTTATACCTGAGTTCAGTTTTTCAGTACTTGATAGTAGGAATTGGATCCAGGGGCCAGTTCATCCAGGAACTAGCTGTGGGTCGCATTGGGCCCCCAGGCCTAGGGTTCCCCACCCTTGGCCTAGATACAACAAACCCTGCTCCATGACTGGAGCTCTTAGTCTTACATGAGTGAGGCAAGCCTTTTTTTTTTAGCCTGAAAGCTTGTTTTCTCTCACCAAGTGCTGATCCACTACCACACAGAAACAAAAAGAGCAGCAATGATAATAACCATGGATGCCTTTAGCAGACAAGGATCCAGAATAAGCAGCACTGGCCCCATTGCCCTCAAAGATTAAAGGGAAAGAAAGATCATTTCAAGGGTAATTACCTGACTCATTCTCATTTAAAGTTAATGGGAATCAGGCATCTAACTGCCATTTATGACTCTGAAAACTCTTCCTCACATTCAATAGCTTATTGAACTTTTGAGTTGGCTTTAATCTGATTTTTTGCTATATCTAAATTTGGTGTCCACTTTGTGCTTCAGAAAATAAAACAGTGCAGTAATTTATTTTCCAATTTCTGTTGCAGTGGCATGATGTAAAATGTTGTGGCAGAGGAGGGAATATTGAACAAAAGTGATTTATTTTTTACAGGATGCTATTCCCAGCCAAGAAAAATGAATCCATAGAAAGTGCCAAAGCCATCGGGGCTCTATGACAGCGTATTTTCTGTTCCTTCTAAATGTCAATAGAGAAAACCTTACGTTACCTTCTACCACACAGCTGCATTGTTCAATATCCTAGCATATTTATGACAACACACTACTGCAAGCGACAGGATCTTAAATAGATCTCCACTGAATTGAAAGCTGTTCTATTTGTTATACCAACAAGTACTCGAGGTAGCTCCCAATCACATACTATTGGCCCTTACAGTATTTACAGAGAGTTTACAAGAATGACATTGTGCTCCTTCTTCCAAGACATTAAAGCATACCCTCATGTGCTGTTCATACGCACCTCCTTCTCCTTCTCAGCAATTTCGGTTGTCTCTTTTTCCTCTGTCACTATGGCATCCTTCATTTTAAAAAAGAGGAAATATGATTATAGACCTCATGTTAGGTTTTTCACAATGGAAAAATTAGCAATAATGAAGCTTAATGGACAGAAGGACTATCTAAAGCAATGTAATTAATGACTGATGTTTAATGATATAATATATGGAAGCATGCTCTAGTACCATCTGGCTGTCTACAAAAAAACATTCCCATTATGAGATATCACAACAAAACCAAGTCAGTGTGGATGGAGAATTGAGATGCGTAACCGCACTATTCTTTATTGACATGATTACGAGGTAGAGAATGGTAGAAGTTTTACTGTTCCTGTCTTGTTAAACTTCTTCTCATCTACACATTGCATTACATGGCAAAGGCAGTTACAGCTGAAATGAATAACTATCTGCTCTCAAATGATATTTGTTTATCCTTATACTTCGACATTTTATTTTGAAAACTTGACTCTTCCAGTTCTTGTCATTTCGGTGAGAGTATTCAGCTATCTAAACTGAAATGATCCCCCCCCCCTCCCCCCCAAAAAAAGAACCACAGAAAGAAGAGAGAGACCCATCTTAAACAAATATCTGAATGAATGAGTTGTATCTGATTTAAAACGGGTGAATTCATCAAATCCAGTATTTGTCATGGATATTCATTTCAGCTCTAAAGGCGGTGACTTTAACATGTTGGCCAATATGCGCTAGCTCATACATGTTGCGTTTTGACATATTCTTCAGACACCCTTACTGCAAGTGTTGGAGGACTTCACAGGTGTTGCAAGTCATGTGGATGCACCCATATACAGCAGCATTCTAGTTTATTCTGAAGCAGCAGGATCAGGGTTGGCAAGTAACCATTCCTGCATTTGTGCGTATGAACATGCATACAGACATGGGAATATGAGTGGCTAAAGTAACATGCAGAAACACTGATCTAAACATTTGTTAGCCTGCCAAGATAAATTCTACAACGTGGCATTGTGTTTAGCTAACACCTGTTTAAACATGTGGTAGCCTGAACATTTTAACACATTAGCTAATGCATGTTAAAACCAAATCCTTTACCTCATATAACCCATCATACAGATAAGTCAGTAATGTTAGCTCTAAAGCATTTCTTTTGTAAGCAGCTTGCATAGAGTACTGTTGGCCTTTTGGATTATAGCAATTTCAAACTCTTCCTATGGCTGGGTTCAGCTTGTTTAAAAAAACTATCATGGCTTCTGGGGGAAGCTACATCAGAAAAGGGGTGGGCCATTAGGGACTTTCCTGCTTCCTTTCTAACATGGCTCCATTTTATGGAGGGAGCTCTCTTTCCCTGCCCCCTCTGTTGTGGTCCTTTCCAGGTTTCCTCTCAAGAGGGAGGTGGCAAGAAGCCTAAAAAGTAAGATGAGAGAATTAGAGTGTATGGCGCTAAATGAAGATCTAGACATTATAGGCATCACAGAGACATGGTGGAACGAGGATAACCAATGGGACACTGTAATACCAGGGTACAAAATATATCGGAATGACAGAGTAGATAGAGTTGGTGGTGGGGTGGCTCTATATGTAAAAGACAACATTGAGTCAAGTACAATTAAAATTTTAAAGGATGCAAACTGTTCCCTAGAATCTCTATGGATAGAAATTCCAGGTATAAAGGGGAAGAGTATCGCAGTAGGGCTATACTATCGTCCCCCTGACCAGGACGGAGAGACTGATAAAGCAATGCTAAAAGAGATTAGACAGGCTACTAAAGTCGGCAACATAATAATAATGGGTGACTTCAATTACCCTAATATTGATTGGGGGAATGTTTCCTCGGGGCGGGACGTGGAGGTCAAATTTCTGGATGCCCTAAATGACTGCTTCCTAGAACAGCTGGTTCTGGAACCAACGAGAGGAGGAGCTATTCTAGATCTAGTCCTGAGTGGCACGCAGGACCTGGTGCAAGGAGTAACTGTGGCGGAGCCACTAGGCAATAGCGATCATAATATGATCACATTTGACATAATTTCTGTAGGGAGAAAGATAAACAAAAGTACAGCAGTAGCATTTAACTTTAAAAAGGGAGACTATGACAAAATGAGGAAACTAGTTAAAAAGAAACTAAAAAGCCCAGTTGCAAGGGCTACAAGTTTGCAAGAGGCGTGGAGACTGTTTAAAAGCACCCTTCTGGAAGCCCAGATTAAATGCATCCCGCAAGTTAAAAAAGGAAGCAGGAAGACCAAACGTCTTCCACTGTGGTTAAATGGGGAGGTGAAGGAGGCTATTAGAGCCAAAAAGGCATCCTTTAAGAAATGGAAGGCTAGTCCCAATGAAAATAATACGAAAGAGCATAAACACTGGCAACGTAAATGTAAAGTGTTAATAAGGCAGGCCAAGAGAGATTTTGAAGGGAGGCTTGCTAAAGAGGCAAAAACAAGCAACAAAAACTTTTTCAAATACATCAGAAGCAAGAAGCCTGCTAGGGAGTCAGTTGGGCCATTAGATGACAAGGGAGTAAAAGGGGCGCTCAGGGAGGATAAGGACATTGCAGAGAAGCTGAATGAGTTCTTTGCGTCGGTCTTCACTGCGGAGGATTTTGGGGAGGTACCCACGCCGGATCCTTGCTTTGTGGGCGAGGAATTGGAAGAGCTGTTACAAATCAATGTGACGTTGGAGGATGTTCTAGGGCAAATTGACAAACTGAATACTAACAAGTCACCAGGGCCAGATGGCATTCACCCCAGAGTTCTGAAGGAACTCAAATATGAAATCGCAGACCTACTGTTAGTAATTTGTAACCTGTCACTAAAATCTGCCACTGTACCCGAGGACTGGAGGGTGGCAAATGTAACCCCGATATTTAAAAAGGGATCCAGAGGCGATCCTGGAAACTACAGACCAGTAAGCTTGACGTCTGTGCCGGGCAAAATGGTGGAAACCATCATTAAGGACAGAATTACAGGGCATGTTGACAAACATGGCTTAATGGGGAAGAGTCAACACGGATTTAGTAAAGGTAAGTCATGCCTCACTAACCTGTTGGAATTCTTTGAGGGTGTAAATAAGCATGTGGACAAGGGAGACCCAGTAGATATAGTGTACCTGGATTTCCAGAAAGCATTTGATAAGGTCCCTCATGAGAGACTCTTGAGAAAATTAAAAAGTCATGGGATAGGAGGTAGTGTCTTACTATGGATCAGAAACTGGTTAAAAGATAGAAAGCAAAGGGTAGGACTAAATGGTCAGTTTTCACAATGGAGAGATGTAAAAAGTGGTGTGCCTCAGGGATCTGTATTGGGACCGGTGCTGTTTAATGTATTCATTAATGATTTGGAAAAGGGTGTTAAGAGTGAGGTGATCAAATTTGCAGACGACACCAAGTTATTCAAGGTAGTTAAAACACGAGCAGACTGTGAGGAACTGCAACAGGATCTTACGACACTGGGTGCCTGGGCATCTAAATGGCAAATGAGATTTAATGTGGACAAGTGCAAAGTGATGCACGTAGGGAAAAATAATCCAAACTATGCGTACACAATGCTGGGTACTAAGCTAGGAGTTACCACTCAGGAAAAGGATCTGGGGGTGGTTGTGGACAATACAATGAAATCCACAGCGCAGTGCGCAGCAGCAGTCAAAAAAGCAAACAGAATGTTAGGAATTATTCGGAAGGGGATAGAGAATAAAACTGAGGATGTCATAATGCCTCTATACAAATCAATGGTGCGACCGCACCTCGAATATTGTGTGCAGTTCTGGTCGCCCCATCTCAAAAAAGACATAGCTGAACTAGAAAAGGTACAGAGAAGGGCAACAAAAATGATCAAGGGCATGGAAGGGCTCCCGTATGAGGAGAGGCTTGGTAGGTTGGGGCTCTTCAGTTTGGAGAAGAGACGACTGAGAGGAGATATGATAGAGGTCTATAAAATCATGAGTGGTGTGGAACTAATAAACAAGGAGCAGTTATTTACCCTCTCAGCTAGTACTAGAACTAGGGGACACTCCATGAAACTCATGGGTGGCAAGTTTAAAACAAATAAAAGAAAATATTTTTTCACTCAGCGTATAATTGGGTTGTGGAATCTACTGCCAGAGGCTGTGGTAAGGGCCAGTACTATAGCTGAGTTTAAAAGAGGTTTGGACAAGTTTCTGGAAGATAGATCCATTAGCAGCTATTAGCCAGACAGGATCAGGGAACATGACGGGAGCTGGGGGAAAACAACAGGGAATGGATCCCCCATTGTGACCTGTTGGGTGCTTCTCTCAAGCCACCGTGATTGACCACTGTTGGAGACAGGATGCTGGGCTAGATGGACCATTGATTGAGCCATTATGGCACTTCTTATGTTCTTATGCAACCCTAGGTGTAGCGCAACAAAAATTAACAAAAACATGTATTTCCATTCTGGGATTAATAAAAAATGTGAACTCTGCTTCTGGACCCTAAGTTCAGACTCTAATTGTTGAACTGCGGTGAAACTGCGGAGGAGGTCCAGTGCAGGCCACCTGTTGTGAATTAGATCCATGCCTGTCCTGACTGGTGAAGGCCAGCCGGGAGACATTCGGGCAGTTGCTGGCGGGGGTGGTCAATGCCTCCCTTAGGGAGGGCAGAGTGCCGAGCCGCCTCAAGGATGCGGAGGTGCGGTCTCTGCTCAAGAAACCATCCTTGAGTGTTGACTCGCCGGCCAGCCTCTAACCTTCCCTTTTTAGGGAAGGTTATTGAACGGGTAGTGGCCCAGCAGTTACAGGGGCATCTGGACTGGGTTGGTTTTCTTGATCCCTCACAGTCCAGCTTTCGTCCGGGGTTTGGCACGGAGACTGCACTTGTGGCCTTGATCGATGACCTATGCTATGAATTAGATCAGGGCAGATCATCTATTTTGATCTTGTTGGATTTGTTGGCAGCGTTTGATATCGTTGATCACGAGATGTTGGTGACAAGTCTGCAGGACCGGGCCGGGTTGAGTGGGATTGTTCTTGAATGGTTCCGCTCATTCCTGGCAGGGAGAACTCAGCAGGTGGTCCTTGGGGAATATACATCTTCTTTCCGGGACCTCACGTGTGGAGTGCCGCAGGGTTCTATTCTGTCCCCTCTCCAGTTCAATGTGTATATGCAACCCTTGGCGGAGGTCATGAGACGGTTCAGCGTATGATGTCATCAGTATGCCGATGATATACAACTTTACCTCTCATTTTTTGAAGATCCAGGCCTGGCAGTCTCGGTGCTTACCCGGTGTTTGGCGGGACTGTCAGGTGGAGGCTGTGGCGAGGGGAGCATTTTGCCAATTACATCTGCTGTGATGGCTTTGGCCGTATGTCTCCAACTCGGACCTGGCAACCATCATCCATGCTTTCATTACCTCTCGACTGGACTGCTGTAATGCACTCTACATGAGGCTACCTTTGAAGATGGTTTGGAGGCTGCAGCTGGTGCAGAATGCGGCGGCTTGTCTCCTAACAGGGACAGGTCACCATGAGCACATTACACCTGTGCTCTGTTCTCTGCACTGGCTGCCTATAGTCTACCAGGCCTAATTCAAAGTGTTGGTAATGACCTTTAAAGCCCTAAACAGCTTGGGACCTGCTTATCTGCGAGACCGCCTCAGGCCCCGGGTCATTTCGCAGCCCCTGCGGTCAGCTGGGGGCACCCAACTCAAGGTCCCCCAGGTACTTCAAGGTGTTGGTATTGATCTATAAAGCCCTGCACGGTCTGGGCCCCTCATACCTCGGGGACTGCCTCACCCTCCGTGCCTCAGAGCGATCCCTTCAGTCTACTGGGGGTGCCTTCTTGGAGGTCCCCTGGGTGAGACGGGGGGCTACAATGGAGAGGGTGTTCTCGGTGGCCGTGCTGCGACTCTGGAACTGCTTCCTGGAGGAAGCCCACCTGGCCCCAGGTCTGCTGGCATTTTGTCGAGCCTGCAAGACCTGGCTGTTCGCCCAGGCCTTCAGAGGGGAGGAGGGAAGGGTTGGGTAGTTGGGGTGTGTGTGTGTGGATATGGAATTGTTTTTTAATTTATTGATGAAATTGTTTTTTAAATCTTGTTTTGATGGAATTTTATTGTATTGTTGTAAGCCACCCTGAGATGCCGTAGGCATGAGGGTGCAGCTAAAAAATATTTATAAATAAATAAAATAAATAAATACTTTGGGTGGCAACGGTGGGGAGGGCGTTCTCGGTGGTCGCACCTAGGCTGTGGAACTCCCTCCCGATGGAGGCCCATTTATGCCCGGACCTCCCATCCTTCAGAAGATCATGTAAGACCTGGTTGTTCCACTGGGCCTTCGGGGAAGGGGACAGGAGAGGGGGTTGGGAGGGTATTTTTATTGCCTAGCATTTAGCCTTTTTAGTAATTTTAATATTATAATACTTTGTTTTATGTATTTTATTGTATTTTTATATGTTGTTGCTGCTCCGAGCCGCCATTGTGCAGCAGGATGCGGGGTAAAAATGTAATGAATAAATAAATAAATAAATAAATCCTTTGGGGCACAGAATTTATTCCTTCCCCCATTAAATAATCTGTTTAGGCCTCGATTTAATGGAACTAAAATATACAACTAAAATGAGGGACATGTATTTAAAAGCTTTGCAGAACTGGGGCCTAAGAAGACCCATATCAAGTAAACGCTTACTACCTTAAAAAACCACCCCAAACCCTGTTTAAATAGACTGATGCACAGATGTGGACATTCTGGGCATACCAGAGTTCAACAGCATGGTTCAAACACAGCTTAGCGGTGCCTCCCTTCTCAGACTGTACCATATTTTAAATATGCCAACAGAATGGGTGACAAACACATACTTGCTGAACAATTCCTTTCTAACTAGTTTTCAAGTCTTTTGCAGCTTGCATAGTTTTTATAAATGATAACGCATGGGTAGAATTATTTATTTAAACAGCCATGTTGTAAGAAATATCTTCTATATTTTTCCCAGTTAGCAAATTTTCAGCATGTTTTCTGAGCACAACTGTGTGTGGATGCAAAGCATGTTGAAATAATTATACTGGGTCCTCTCCATGTTCAAAACAGTCCTAGTGTGTCCAGGACCGTCACAAGCTAGTAATTACCTCTCCTAAATTCCAGAGGCTGCATTCCGAGCCTCTGTCTTGTTTATAATAGAGGGATACTGTGTTGTTTCCCAACTTCATATCAATCATGCTTTTTCTAATCTAATCTTCTAGTATTGCCTGCAGTCACATCATAAACCTGAAACATGTCCAGATGCCAGGACAAGTCAATTGCTGTCAGCAGTGTTACTATAGAAACCTCTCACCACTTTATCCTGTTAAAACGGCAGTGTTATATAACCTCTTTTTAATTCATTCTTCTTTGCAGCTGCCACAGCTGGCATCTTGGATTTTACTTATTCAAACTCCAAGTTTGAGTGAGGATTTACATGCACAACAACACAAGGTAAACAAATTATTATAAAAGTGATGATTTCTTATAAAAAGCATGTGCATACACACACATGCATCCTAAATACAATTGAATTTTTTTGTAAGCAGAATTTTGCAATTTCCCCGTTTATCATAAAAAGGGTGTGTCAAACTGACACTTTGGCTAAAAAGACACTCTCCCCACCCCAACGCTACAACGTCACAACCATTTAGATACCCCAGTTTGGTTGTCTGATCTGCCCCCACCTCCCTTTATAGTAGACAATGTTACAATGTTCTTGAGCAGAGTCCCAAACAGCCCAGTACAAAGTAGCCACTGCAGTATTTTGGGTCATTACTGTACAACAAGACTAGGTTTCCAGGCTATTGTAAAGACACACTGTCCAGGGCGTGGACAGACTCAGGGATCAGGGCCAGGAGGGGAAGGTCAGGATTGGGCCAGAGAGCAGGTACAGGATCAGGGCCAGGGAGAACTAGAGTGGGATCAGGGCCATATCAGAGCAGATACAGGGACAGAGTAGGACAGAATGGATGCAGCTCAGGAGAGATGCTGAGTGGAGATGGGGCAGGAAGGGTGGGGCGATCAGATAATCGAGCCAGCTTCCTGCCGCTACCAGCCTTAAATGTTGGCAGGCCATCAATCGGGAACCTGGGGATCTGGCCTAATATTATTCTCATATACACCATGGCCCATATTTCTGAGAGTGTTTCAATCTTAGATTTTGCATCAATGGGTACTTTCAGACGTTATGGGCGGCCGGTTCACCACAGCGAACCACCAGGGGGGGCGAACAGCGCAACCACGGCCGGGGGTTGGAAAACGACCCAAACAGACGTGCTGGGAAGGGGACCACGGGCCGGAACCGGGCCGCACCATCGCGGGCTGTGGCAGCACAACAGACGTGCAGCCGAACCCCCGCCGGGCGCTAAACCCCCACAAGGCACCGGGCAGGGGCGGGACACAGACATGGCCGCCTGAGGGAAAACGAAGCCACAAGGCACACAAGGGAACGCCCACACAAGGGAAACGGGAAGGGAGGGGGGAAGAGCGAGAACAGGCTGACAGCCGGC
>QEPC01001482.1:77275-99144 GCA_003113815.1 Sphenodon punctatus
ATATATATAACTATATATATATAACTATATATATATAACTCTTGTATGAAGTCAACCAATAACTAGGAGAACAAGAGAAAACGATCTACCTCACTTCTAAACTTGTGAGGATTGTTTCCCCAAGAAATTTAAACCTTGATACAATTTTTGCTGTTCTTGATATTCCCCTTTCCCCCCCTCCCCCCCAAGTCTCTGGGTGGGTCCGGAGGACTGTCTGCTGATCAGAGGAGAAAGGAATTCACCAAGGTAGGTGACCAATCTCCTTTTCTCCCTCTGAGGCAGACAGTCCTCCTTAAATACTGGGAGTGGAAGAGACGGACTCAGGTGCCTCTAGGACTGCCTGAAGAACTCTCCTCCCAAATGCCGCATCCACGGATTGGAAAGCATCAATTTTATAGTGTTTTACAAATGTGTGGACGGACGATCAAGTAGCCGCGCTACAGATCTCCTCATATGATGCTCTTGCCTTGAAGGCGTATGATGTAGCCGTCCCCCGAACAGAATGAGGCCAAATTTGGAGGGGGGGGGGGATTTTTCCTTTGGCTTTATAAGCCTCAGTGATAGCCTGCTTGACCCATTTAGAGATTAAGGTCCTAGAGGCTTTTTTCCCTTTTATGGCTGGTCTTAGGTTAACGAAAAGTGCTGCTGTCTTACGAAAACCCTTGGTTCTTTCTAGATAAATTTTGAGTGCCCTGCGCACATCTAGGGTGTGCCACACCTTCTCCTTTGGATGAGAGGAGTTCAGACAGAAGGAAGGCAGGATGATCTCCTGCAACCTGTGGAAAATAGAATTAAACTTTGGGATAAATGCCAAGTCCAGTCTGAGGGTGACAGATTGTCTTTGGAAGATGCAGAAATTACTCTCTATTGAAAGAACCCCTAGTTCCGACATTCTTCTGGCTGAGGTTACCGCTATAAGAAAACCTACCTTTAAGGACAGCATGAACAGCGATACCTGTGATAGTGGCTCGAAAGGTGGCCTCGTTAGAGCCTCAATCACTAAGTTGAGGTCCCAGGAAGGGGATCTGTGTACTACGGGGGGAGAAAGGTGTCTAGCTGCCCTTAAAAATTGTCTAATATGTCTGTGAGTAGAAAGGTCCCTAGTGGTTAGCGATGATAAGACAGAGTTTATTGCGGAAACCTGTCTTGCCAGCGTATTGTATTTTAATCCTTTTTCCAAACCGGCTTGCAGGAACTCTAAAATATTAGCAATAGAGGGGACTGCAGGGATCCAGGCCTCTGTCTAAGGCCCATGTAGCGAAGACCTTCCACGTGGCTCTATAGGACCTTCTAGTAGCTGGTCTTCTGGCTGCTAATAAGGTTTTTTGGACTGCCCCCGAATAACCCTTACTTTGGAGGATTAAGCTTTCAATTTCCAGGCTGTCAATTTTTGGCCCCCTGGGTTCTCGTGAAGAAGAGGTTCCTGTAACAGCAGGTCTCCCCTCTCGGGAAGCCTGAATGGTTCTTCTATGCTTAGCTCCTTTAGATCCGAGAACCAAGGCCTTCTGGGCCACCAAGGAGTTACCAAAATTGTCTGAGCCTTGTCTCTTTTTATTTTTGCCACCGTTCGTGACAGCAAGGGGTAGGGCGGGAAGGCGTAAAGAAGCCCCTTGGGTCATACCTGGTTCAGAGCGTCCAGTGCTGTGGCTTTCTGGTCTTGCGATGCTGTCATGAATAGTGGCACTTGGGCATTGTCTTTGGAGACAAAGAGGTCCATTACCGGCACACCGAACCTCTTCGTGATGAGGAGGAAAACCTCTCGGTTTAGCGCCCATTCGTGGGGTTTCACCTGGTTCCTGCTGAGCCAGTCGGTCTGCGTGTTGTTCGCTCCTTTTATGTGCAAGGCTATGGTTAGAGATGCCACCCGTGACTGAGCCCATCTGAAAAGAGTCGAAGCCTCCTTCTGGAGAGCTGGAGACCTCGACCCCCCTGGTGGTTCACATAGGCCTTCGCAGCAATGTTGTCCGTGTATATCAGGACATGAGCCCTGAGGAGGAGAGGTGCCCACTGTTGCAGTGCCAGGCGTATAGCTCTGAGCTCTAGAAGATTTATTGGCTGCTCTTTTTCCTCTGGCGACCAGGTCCCCTGTATGCATTTCCCCTCCATGTGAGCCCCCCAACCTGACAGACTGACGTCGGTGGTCACCAACCTCCGAGTGGGTTCCTTCAGGGGCACTCCTTTTTGAAAAATGGCTGGGTCTAGCCACCAGCACATGGAGGACTTTATGTGGGTGGGCACTCGAACCCAAGGATTTCCCCCTTGCGTGAGCTCTTTTTGAAAAGGACGCAGCAGCCTCTGCAATGGTCTGAGGTTGAAGCGAGCCCACTGGACCTGACGTGAGCAAGACACCATCAGGCTCAGAAGTCTCGCCAGGGACTTTAGCCTCAGTTGATGAGCAGCCTGGACCCTGGAGCAGGCGGATCATTGACCAAATCTTTTCTTTTCTCTGCTCTGCTCTGGGACAAACACAGAGTCTAAGGTCGTATCGATGATTACTCCTAAATGTGGCAACCTTTGTGTTGGTGTCAAGTGACTCTTGGGCAGGTTTGTCACAAACCCGTGAGACCACAGGTATGTCATCACCCTGTCCATGTCCCTGTAAGCCTTTTCCTGGGATGGGGACCTGATTAGTATGTCGTCCAAGTAGGGGAACACGTGGATCCCCTCCTTGCGCAGGTTCGCTATTAGGGTGATGAGTACCTTTGTAAAGGTCCTTGGAGCCGATGAGAGGCCGAAGGGGAGCGCCCTGTACTTCCAGTGGCAGCCATTGAACATGAATCGGAGCCATTTCCTGTGTTGTGGGGAAATGGGAACGTGGAGGTAGGCTTCCTTCAGGTCTATTGAAGTTAGCCAGTCTCCTTTTGAGAGACTGTGACAGATGGATGATATCAATTCCATCTTGAATGTTTGGCTCCTTATCCATTTGTTTAGAAACTTTAAGTCTAGGACGGCCCTCCATTGGTCCATCTTTTTTGGAACCAGAAAGATGATGGGGTATAGTCCCAGCCCCCTCTCTTTGTGTGGTACTTGTTCTATGGCTTTTATTTTCTGGAGCCTTTGTATTTCCTCCGTCATTGCCTTTAGCTTGCAGGGGTTCTTGGATACGGGGGAAGGAAGGAACTTGTTCCTCGGGGCCTCCCTGAGCTCTAGGGCATAGCCCTGCTCCACAATCTTTAGGACCCATGAATCTGAGATTGAGTTTTCCCAGGTTCTGTAGAAATTTGATAACCTTCCCCCTATCTCTTCCCCTCCTTGCGAGTCATGCTTGCTTTGCTGACTGAGAAGGAGGGGGTTTCCGTCTCCCCTATTGATTTTCATCTCCCCTATTGATTAGGGTAGGGCCTCTCCGGATCTGTCCCTTTCCCGCCCCCGCTAGGTTGTTTGGGGGGAACTCACCTTCAACCTGGAAGCGCCCTCCATATCTGCTGCTCACTCTCCCTATGCCGCCACATGGGAGGGATCGAGCCTTTTGCCCCTGCCTCTGATATACAGGCAGTTAGGGCTGATCGGTCCCGCTGCTGCTGCAGGGGCCCGATCCGGACGAGGGAGAGGCCACCTTCAGATCCGCGGTTCGTTCCTCCCTGCTCCCAGGCTACTGCGCGGGAGCCGGCTGGGTCATAACCCGCGCTGCCGCTGGCTACTGCTAAGGCAGGGGAACCCTTTATTTTGCCCCGTCTATTTCTGTTCTTTTTTCCTGGCTCTGAAGTCGTTTTCATTTCTTTTCCCGGAGCCCGCACCTGAAGCTCCCGCCAGTCCGAGGCAGAAGAAACAACTGAAGACGAGGGTAGCGCAGGAGGCGCATGCGCAGTGGAAGAAAAATGTATCTTCTGCCTCCTGCCGGTCAGGGAGGAACTACCCAGCTGGAGGACAGTCTGCCTCAGAGGGAGAAATGAATATTGTCTTTCTCCATTTCAGTTTATCTTACGCTGGGGATCTCTGCCTCCTGCAGTCGTTCTGCTGACGTTGCTCTAAAATGCCCACTGTTAGAAGAATGGCATTTTGAAACGAAAGGCACGCAAATGTGCAGAATGTTCATTCAGATGAGATGAAAATGGAGAGGGTGGCTGGAATGTGATGAGTACACATAAATGGTGAAGATGGGGTACATATAAATGGTGAAGATGGGTCCTAGGGCACATGAAGTTCTGGTCACTCACCACAGCTTCCACTGCTGGTTCAGCAGGTTCAGCAGGCACAGCTTCTGGTTCAGCAGCAGCAGCAACAACAGCAGGAGCAGCAGCAGGAGCAGCAACAGCAGCAGGAGCAGGAGCAGGAGCAGGAGGAGGAAGAACTGGAAGGGGTTCATCAGCCTTGGGTTCCAAAGATGGTGCTTCTTCTGCCTCAATCTTTTTTTTTTTTTTAAAGTAGACAAATGAAAACTCATTGACGAACATTTGGAATCGGGGAACTTGGAAGCATGTGCTACTAGAGTTCTGAACTGATTATTATTTTACTGGGAGATTAATGTAACTGGCTCAAACATGCTGCTGTACTCTGGGTGAAGAAAAGGCTGCAGGGATTGGTCCCAGTAACAAAAATAAACTCTTAGCAAATAGTTCATCCTTTCAGCATCAAAGCATGTTACTTCTTATTGGCTAATCCTCACAGCACTCCAGTGGCACTGCCATTTTAGAAATGGAAAACTAAAGCAGAACTAAAGAGATTAGGTGAGTTATGCAAGGTCACTCAGGAAGTCTGTGGCACACCTACAGCTTCTGAGTCCTAGTACAGAGCCTAAACTAGGGCTGAAACGAGAAGCAATTTTTTTTCTTGAAAAAATATTATGAGAATTGAGAATTGAGAAATGTCACGGTGCACTCTCAATAACAGACCGAGATCTCAGTTGAGAATTTTTTCTCAAAATACTGTTTACCACAATTTACCATTTACTGTATACTGATTTACCGCGTACTGCTTAGTGCTTACCATGTTCATTCCAGTAATGCGCATGCAAGAAATACAAAATACCACTTTGTGCATGTGCATTACCGGGATGAACGTGGTACATGGTAAATCAGTATATGGTAAATGTCTAGAATCTGCATTTTTCTTGATTATCGTTTCTCGCTTAAAACGAGTCAAGAACTTGATTCTCAGTGATAACCGAGAAAAACTCAAGATCGAGTTTTAGTCCAAGCGTAAACCACAGAACCGGCGTAACTGTGAATGTTCAAACTAGTATCCTCCATACAGTTCTCTTGGCTTTGTAGTGAAAGGTTCATGATCGGGAAAAGACAATCAAAATGCTACAGGGTTCTTTTATAATGAAGTGTGTTTACAGTGAGGGTAACCCTGTATGAAGAAATTACTCTGTGTACTGCAAACCTCAATCAAGACTGAGCTTGATTGTTTAGCTCAATCAAGAATTTTTTTTCAGGTTTAGTAGCATATAGTTGGGTGGAAGGTCTCTGATGATGAAAAAATTAAATATATTCTTTTCCAAGATTTTTTCAGGCAAAATTCAGAAGTCTTTATTCAGTTTCACTCATCCCTCAAACAGGGTAAACCCCACTGAATTCACCAGACGTTTGCCTAAGACTGACATGATATAAAGAAAGAGGGTAGTTGCCACATTGGACCCAAATGTAAGAGATGAAGACTAAAGCCACTTTCAGACCTCCCCTCCCCCCGGTGCATATTATGGCTGCGGGAGGGAATACGCAACCAGGATATGTGCGGGGTGCCGCTGGTCTGAAAGCCCCCCCCACCTCCGCGCGGCTTTGCTGGAAAATACCCACAGAGATACAGAGCAGGGTTTCCTGGATTTTGGGGGTTTACGCTAGGGCTGACTTATGCGCGGGGTGTGCAGCTTTTCAGACCAGCGGCACCTCGCGCATATCCTAGCTGTGCATTCCCTTCCGCAGCCAGAATACGCGTGGGGGGGGGAGGGAAGGGGGGGAAGAAGAAGGTCTGAAAGTGGCCTAAGGGTAAAAACAAATGTGCAGGTGGCTGCCCAGCCAGGGGCAGAAAACCGTGACAGCCACTCTCTGGGTCGGCGAGTGAAACGGAATGAATGTGCCTGCCACCAGGAGAGACATTCCACTGTCTATTCCACCCGGGGGTGTGAGGGGGAATGTGACAAACCTGTGAGCAGGCAGCCCCACCTCTAACTTGCCCCCAGCGCCCTGCCATGATATGCAGCCATGGTGAACACCCGTGATAATGGTGGGGCTGAACAAACTTGCTGGCCTGAGTTGGCGACCTTTGGCCCAGGTGTGCCTTGGAGATTTCCCCGAGGACGCATCCTGGGTCAACCAACTACCGACCCCACAGCAGTAGCAGGCCCACATCTGGTGGTGTGGGACACACATGTGGGTGAGTCCCAGGCCACAGAGGGAAAATGTGGACCAGCATCTTGTTTGTTTTTAACCAAAGTAGTTCAGATAGTATGTTTTATTCAGTTAGTATCTGAACTACTTTGTCTCCATCTCTCACAATATAAAGAGACATTCTTTATATTATTCCTTGTTGTGTATCACATTTCCGTGCAGTTAGTAAATTTTAGCAGTATAGTATTTATAAGGACCAGGAACTGGACTTCAAAACACAAGCTCTGAGAAGACCATTAACAGGTTTCCTAAGATTTAATGCTGTAAATAATAGCAGCAGCTGAGACAATGGGTGTCTTTAGATGGACCTGGGGCTGGCCGACCCTGGACCTGCTCTAGGGTTGGTCAGCCTCACCAGCACCGGGTTTACACCGACAAAGCAGCTGCCATGTCCCATGGTCCGTCTGCGTAGTGCCCCCTCCCCCACACCATAGAGCTGTGGGCAGATTGCTCAATGCTCTAGGCTGCTGCCCACAGCTCTATAATGTTGCTTGGTGCAACCCCCAACTGTGAGTGCAGCTGCAGCTGCTATCCGCTGAGCAGATGGACCACAGCCCCGTCTCCAGCCGGCGCCCCATGTTTGGGCAGCTTGCTCCACTGGCGGCGCTCTGGGATGTTCCGGAGCACCACAAGCAGGGCTGGAGTGGCACCTCTGCTCCCTGTGTACATCTGGTGGCTCACTTTTAGATGGATGGGCCGCTCAGGTGTGAGGCAGAACAGAGGCGTGGGATGTATCACTACGCAGATCTTACAAATTGTTTACAGGTAACAGGATTTGTCAAAACTTCCTAGCCTAAGTTATCTTGAGCTGCATTTAAATGTTGCTCAGAGTACACCTATCATATTGTGGAAGTAAACTATTTGTAAGTTTATAATAAGTACACCATTTCTAAGGAATACCACTTAATTTTCTCAAATTCCACCAGGTTTGTCAGCTACAATAGATAACACATGGTTAAATTTGTCAAAAGTGACTCAGGAACTAAATTTACGTTGTCTTTTAAGTCACTTTTTTTTCCTAAACCATTCAGCTATTTTTCATAGTTTTTCTTATTTCTTCTATGCTCCTACTTTACATCTTCTTAGCCTACATTAAGACTGCAGTAGAGATCTGTGGAGAATAAATTTTAGGACCAAAAATGAGTTACAAGCCCCTTGAGAATCTCGCAAGAATCAGCACTTTCGCTGCCATTCTTGCTGAGATTCTCAAACAGCCCCCCAAGCTATCTTCACATGTGCAAAATGGCCATCGGGGGTGGGGCGCAATACATGTGCAGAATGGCCACGGTGGCCATCTTGCACAGGTGCAGAGAGTTTGGGTTTTTTTAAGAATCTCACGAGATTTTTGAGAAACCTCAAAAAAACCGTTATGTGTATGGATAAAATAGCTGCCGAGGGGCGTGTGTACACAGAATGGCCGGGGCAACCATTTGCGCATGCGCCGAATGTTTTTTTGAGATTTTCGAGAATCTCACGGGATTCTCAAAAACCCTGTCAAGAACATGCGAGATCTCACCGGGGGGGCGTGCGATAATGTCAACCATTCTCGCGAGAATACAATCGCATTCTCATTTGAGCCCTAAAATTTTCCAGCCTGAGCATGATTACTGCAAAGACATTACTAACCCTTTGTGATCATGAAATATAATGCCAGTATATAGTAATAGAAAAGGTTACATTCAGCTGGATTAGTAACTTGGACATTTTTCTCTTCAGACATCCTCTCATGCCTAAACTTGGCATTACCCTCTGCTTTGTCGTACTCATTTTGTGTATTAGTACAAGTTCTGTGGGGCAGAAATAAGCTGTGGGCTTTATGGGTATGCTCAGGATAGGAGAAGAAAGGGGAAGGTGTAGATCATGGATCTATGCCATGGATCTGTCCCCTATCCTTAAGTGCACCCTCCCATCCCTGCTTCCTTCTTCTGGGTTCTCTCTTTCAGTGTTTCAGGGCATGGACTGAATCCATGACCCAGATCCCGGAAATGGAAAGGGCCAAATAAAAACTAGATGCAGGCCAGATTTGGCCCATGGGCTGGAGATGTCCCACCCCTGTAAGCAGTAGCAGGAAGGTAGGGCCCATTTGGGAAATGTGGTTTGGTTTGGTTTATGGGAATCGTGGTGGAAACAGAGCTAGTGGTATAAAGATATGGCGGGGACCGGTATAGTTTTGTGCATGGGAGTGTGGTTGTGTGCATGGGTTGTGTGGTTTGGTGAGTAAAGGCTGAAGTGCAGGAAATTTGTTCCCCTGCTCTCTACACTATTTGGAAATTTTAAATTTACAAATTAAGTCCTAAAGATTAGTGTTTTCAAGGGCAAAAATGGTACTTAGATGCCTAATTCCCAATGAGTTCTAACTTTACCACAACAATTACATGAAGGATAGTTACATGAAAGCAGAGACATCTCTGCTATACCTTAAAACTAACAAAAAAAACAGAACACCCTTGTCGGACTCTAAATGAATGGAAATACTGCTGTTTTCCATTTATTCTTCTTCTAGAGGATAGTTTGGCTGAGGGGAAAAATCACAGTTCAAATAGGCTCCTTAGCGCAATCTTGCTGGCAAAAATGTTATGATTCAATGGTAGCAAAAAGACTGCAATAAAATGTGCATTTATGAACTTCCAGAGACATTTAGATAAATAAAATAAAAGCCACAACTTACCAAAGTATCTACCACATTCTGGTTTGCTTGCATTGTGAATAGAGAAGTATCCTAGGGATGTATATGTGGGGAGACAAGAAAAAAAGGGTTTTTAAAAGTAAGTATGTAAAAGTCTACCACATGTCAGATTCTGTATGGCTCGTTCAAGCAAAATCCTAGATGCTCTCCCTGAATACGCTATGCAGAATTGGGGCAAAGAACACATCAGTGAAACAATTACTCCAAGCCCAAGATATAAAGTGCACTCTCTTTGTTAGAAATACTACAATGGACAAACTAAAAACCCTGTTAAACATTATAGGAATAGAAGGCATAGAAATTCAACACTTTTATGGTTCTTTGTCCACAGGGTACACAAGCAGTCAGTGCTTTTTAAGAACTCTGTGTTGCATGTATAGGCCTCAATCCTACATTCACTGGAGACTATCAACTCTAACTCGATGTCTGTAGGTGCAGACAGGCAAGCGCAGTTCACAGTGCTGTAATTTAATACCTCATGATCTGGCCTGCTCTTTCCTACCAGATCATTCTATTGAGCTGACACAAGTCCCATTCACTTCAATGGGTGTTTTCACATGGACAGCTCTCATGCCTCTGCCCTGCCTCACCCCTGGGCGGGCTGTCCATTTGAACGCAGCCTGCCAGATGTGTGGGTGGATCAGAGGCAGGGTGAGCTGTTTCTGCTCTGGGGCAGCCTCGTTGGTGGCGCTCCAGATCATCCAGGAGCACTGTCAGCAGAGTGGGCAGCACAGGCCGGAGGCAGGGCTGTGGTCTGTCTGCTTGGCAGATGACCGCTGCACCCCCACTCTCAGCTGGGGGTTGCCCTGGGCAACACCATAGAATTGTGGGCGATTTGCCAGCAACTCTATGGTGTGGGGAATGGGGAAGCACGCGGACGAACCATGGGCTGCAGCAGCCACTGGGTCGTTTAAACCTGACCGAGGCTGGGCTGCCAGCAGGTAGACGCGGGATGTACCCCACGGACCTGCCCCATGTCTGTGTGAAAGCACCCAATGAGGCTCGCAGTCATGTAAAGGGCAAAGCAAAGCAGCTTCAGGATCATACCTTGAATGAGATGTGTATGAAAGTAAGTCAAATCAACAGGCTCTCAGTTAGTTATGGAACTTGTTGCTGTATTTTACATGTATTGCAAAGAACTAGTCTCAGATAAGCCAGTATTTTACATGTGTTTTGGATAAACAAGTTTTGACTTGATATACACATTAACCAAGAACAGAACTCTCTACTGACTTTCTATGACATATTACAATATCAGCTGGACATCCTGGTTACCTTACTGGTGGCGTGCTCTTAATGCAACAACGTTTACGTTTTTAAAAATGTATATTTTGTTTCATATAATGCACTCTTCTCTTCTCTGCCATTGTCTGGCAAATTTTAATATCACTTGGACAACTTAGATGAAATCTTAACTCCTTTAGGTTCAAATGATTTTTTACCATTGATTTGGTGATCTGGGTGGAGTGGTGATGGGGTCCGCCCTGAATTGGCATCTCAAGTACAGAGCCTGGAAGTGCTCCTGGATCTGTCTGTGCCTGGATTTCCAAGTGTCGGCTGTGTCCAGAAGTGCCTTTCACCAGTTACATCTGGTGAGACGGTTTTGTCTGCATGTCTCGGACTCCGATCTTGCCACTATCATCCATGCATTCGTCACCTCGAGGCTGGACTACTGTAATGTGCTCTACGTGGGGCTGCCCATGGTGATGATCCTGAAGCTGCAGATGGTGCAGAATGCGGCGGTCCATCTGCTTACTGGGATGGGCTACCAGGAGTACATTACACCGATGCTCCTAGCTCTGCACTGGCTGCCTATAGTCTTCCAGGCCCAATTCAAGGTGCTGGTTTTGACCTATAAATCCCTAAACGGCCTGGGCCCTGGCTATCTGTGGGACCACCTCACTTCCTGGGCCCCTGGGCGAGGGCTCCTACGCAGGGCCGGCCTTACCGCGGGGCGGGTAGGGACAGCTGCCCAGGGCCCCACACTTGGGGTGTGTGTGCGCAGGTTTGGGGTTGATTTAAAAAAAAGTCGGGTGGGGTGGGGGGCAGCAGGAGTGAGGGACAGGCAGAGGCCTTGCCCCTCCCACACTCCGTGCCTCCCCCTCCGCTGCCTGGCACAGTCTCGGACAGGAAACGAGGGAGAGAGAGGGAGAGGCCCCGCCTCTCCCTCATTTCCGCTGGCCGAGAGATTGACAGACAGCGGAGGGGGCCAGTGGCATGAGGGAGAGGCAGGCCTCTGCTTCTTTCCTCACTTCTGCCGGAAGTGAGAGAGAAGAAGGCAGAGGCCCCACCTCTCCCTCATGTCGCTGGCCCCCTCCGCTACCTGCCTGGCTGTTTCAGCCAGGGAACATGAGGGAGAAGTGGGGCCTCTGTCTCTCTCTCCCTCATTTCCCCATGGCGAGACTGTGCAGCGGCAGCAGGGGCGAGCCTGGCGCGGGGCGCAGACCGGAGGTAGCGGCAGTGGCAGTGAGGAGTCGAGGATGGTGGCGGCAGCAGCGGCAACGGATCAGGTGAGTCCGATTCGATCACCGAATGGCTACTCAGGCTTGGGGATGGACGGAGGGGAGTGCCCCTCTGCCCATCCCCTAGCCCAGGCAGCGTGCTGCTCATGGGCCGGGGAGCACCCCTAAGCCTGCTGGCCACCAGTGGAAGATATGGGGCCCTGCTTTTCTTTTTCGTCCAGTACCCGCTTAGGGTAAGGCCGGCCCTGCTCCTACGGTCATTGGGGAGTGCCCTCCTGGAGGTTCCACATCACAGATNCCCCCTCCGCTACCTGCCTGGCTGTTTCAGCCAGGGGACATGAGGGAGAAGTGGGGCCTCTGTCTCTCTCTCCCTCATTTCCCCATGGCGAGACTGTGCAGCGGCAGCGGGGGCGAGCCTGGCGTGGGGCGCAGACCGGAGGTAGCGGCAGTGGCAGTGAGGAGTCGAGGATGGTGGCGGCAGCAGCGGCAATGGATCAGGTGAGTCCGATTCGGTCACCGAATGGCTACTCAGGCTTGGGGATGGACGGAGGGGAGTGCCCCTCTGCCCATCCCCTAGCCCAGGCAGCATGCTGCTCATGGGCCGGGGAGCACCCCTAAGCCTGCTGGCCACCAGTGGAAGATATGGGGCCCCGCTTTTCTTTTTCGTCCAGTACCCGCTTAGGGTAAGGCCGGCCCTGCTCCTACGGTCATTGGGGAGTGCCCTCCTGGAGGTTCCACATCACAGATGGGTGGTGACCAACAGGCAGTCATTCTCAGTGGCCGCACCAGTGCTGTGGAACTCACTCCCGGTAGGTATCCATCTGAGCCCGGATCTCCTTGCCTTCCGAAGTCAATGCAAGACGTGGCTCTTCCACCAGGCATTTGGGGGGGGGGAGGAGGGATGGGTAAGGCGTGGTTTTAGAGGGGGGAAGGGGTCTGGCTTTTTTGCACACTTTTTGTGGGATGTTTTATTGTATTTGTTGTTTTACTCTGTTACTGTATTTATTTTAGTGATGTTTGCCGCCCTGAGCTGATGAAGGAGCGGGGTAAAAATATATTAAATCAATAAATATATACATACATTTCAACAGAGTAAAACTTTTGCCCTTGGCTGCTCATATTGGTAGCATGCACTAATTTCCATAGCTTTAACATTTATTACTGACTTAATAAGACCATAGCTTGGCCAATGCTGACTGGTTTTGAAAATCCCACTCTTAAATTGCAGTGCTGATTCGCAATCTACACTGCCAGATTTTTTAAAGCTGGTCGAGGGCCGGCCTTACTGTGGGATGGATAGGGGAGGCCAACCTGGGCCCCGCTCCCTGGGGGGGCCCGCACTGGATCCCTTCCACACTAGTATCCCATGTGCAGAGCAAGGCACAACCACACATGCAGTGCCCCTTCCAGGGAATCTTCACCCTGAGCACTGGACTGGCCTTCCTGTGGAATTTCTGCCTCTTGGGGGCAGCAGGTAGGGGGCAGTGCATTGGGCTGGGGGATCTCCTGTGCCTTGTAAGGTGCAAGCAGTCTGGGGGATCTGGGGCCAGCACTGGGGTGGCATTGCAGACTGGAAGGGTTAGTTTTCTGGGTGCATTAGGGGCAGAGGGACAGGACAGAGCTGGGGGTCAGGGGATCTGTGTCAGGAGGCACAGGTCTTAAGGGATTGGGAGCCAGCACTGGAGTGATATTGGAGGCTGGAAGAGATAGTGTCCTGGGTGCATTAGGGACAGAGACTCAATCCTTGAAGCTGTGGAGAGGAGGGGAATCTGTGCCAGGGGCTTCCGCACTGAATCCGCTCCCCCCACTCCCCTCGGAGGCCCCCTCATTTTGTCTTCACCCTGGGCCCTGAAATTTCTTAGGTCAGCCCTGAGCTGGTCTCTGTTTTTGTGCCCACAAATCTTCTACTGAAGTTCTTTCTCATCACATTAGCAGGTACAGACACACAGATGTATCTGAGACATTAAACTGCCTCCACTAATAATCATACATGCAACACTGCCCACAATTCACACAGATTTAGAAAAGGAGAACACAAAAATCTGGATCAATCTATGTAGACACAGTACTAAAGAAATACTAATGGCATAATTCTTGCCTGACTGAAGCTAAGGCTAGTTTTGCTTTTGACTTCCCATTGGTATAGGATTTTGGCCTTGGTAGGAACAAATTATACATCTAGAATTTGCAATCAGGCAGCAACTTTAGAAGCATTTGCACAGACAGAGCCACAACGGCTGGAGGGAGGGAGTGAATACCAGGAAATGGATCACTCCATTATGACCAGTTGTGTACCTCTGAAGCAATGAAACTGCCCACCACTGAAGACTGGATGCTGGGCTAGACGGGTTATTGGCCTCACCCAGATGGCTCTTCTTATGTTCTTACATCTCTGCTCAGGTAAGCAGTTTCAGAACTGCAGTCTTCAAAATATTTAGTGCTACTGCAAGTCCTATTAATTTCAATGAAACCTGTCCAGTACTAAGGACTTGTGCTGGTGCCAAACAGCTTTAGGATCACACCCTCAACCTCCACATTCAAGAGTATGCACAAGCAGTTGGAAAGAAATTTAATCCATCTTTTAAAGTATTATTTGGGGGGGAAGTAAACCAATGTTCAAATAATTAAACTAGAAACCTGGAGTACAGTAACTTAACAGACTGGCATTAGTTCTGTGACACTGAATATGAATTTTGGGACCACTCACAGTATGAATTTTTGTCCTTTATTTCTTTGCTTTCTGACAATATTTGACCTTGAAAATTATAAGGTCCATTCTTCACATGAGAGGATCTTTCTCAAAAAAATTATTTCTTACCTGTGTGAATCCATTAAATGCACTGCTGGATGCCTACACAAAAGTGGAGACCAAAACAAAGTCATTATCATTACTACTGGAATGTCACATCAAGCACAAGTTACGTTTTATAAACTTTTGTTTGCAAACTAAAAATACACCAAAAATTAAAAAGAACTTAAAAAAAAAAAAGATGAAGGGTAAGAGAGTTAGCAAACATTCTGACAAGCAGTGTGAAGCTATTTGGTACAATTTTAAACAAGCTAATAAAAAGAAAATGACCATGAGATGTGTTAAACATTTGAAAAGATGGTGAGTGTATTTTTCTGAAAATCTAAAACACAAAAATAATAAAATGTGGTGGAAATCGATGGCTTATAGCTTCATTCAACAGTCAACCTCTTATTTGTCAGTCTGGTATGCTTATATGGTTGGACTGCACCACTTTTTGAATAATTGCATGACAAATTAGCAAGGGCTTAGACGGGGGGTTGGGAGAACATTTAAATGGAGCGTTTATAAAACACAAGGTTATGTATGACCTAAGGAACTCTGAGTCTAGACTATGCTACATACTGGGGTAGGTACCTCTTCTTTATCAGCCTCAATTTCCTGGTACAACAATCCATATCTCCGGTTAGCAATTTCATCTTCAGATAAATCTGAGTTGTTGGTCTCATTGTCTTTGGGGCTAGTTGAGCTCTCGGTGCTAGCATTTCTGGAACTGCCCATGTGAAAGCGAGCCAAGGGTCTACCTATCTCCTTGTTTGGTCCGCAGTGGCTAACGCTTGCCTCCTCCCCAGCTGAGCCTTGTTTTACAGGTGCCTCCTGATTTTTATTGCTTGTAGTGACACCCACTTCTCCCAAGGGGTAATCTAAACCTCCCAAATCTTGTGTAGACCATTTATCACTAAAGCTTGGCCAGGTGTTTTCCAGGTTGCCTTCCTCTGAGTCTTGCTTAGGGAAAAAGGGCCAGTTATCAAATCCATCTGTGTGGCCATCTGATTGGCTAGAAAACCCCCAGGAATCTGTGTTAACTGTTGGATCCCAGTTGGCCAGCCAGGGATCTGTTTCCAAGGCTCCAGGGACATTAATGTTACTGTTATGGTCTTCAACCTCTGCAGGTACTGCCCAGTCTACAAATATATCTTCCACATTATCTACCCAAGAATTATTGCAGCTTGCATTAGCTGTGTCAGCTGACTCAGGCGGAAGCACCATTTTCTTTTCAAAAGGTATAAAGGCAGCTTGACATTCATCAGCAGTGCTACCATTTTGGGGGATGGTGAAGCTATTGTCTTCAATCTCTTTAACTGGCTCTTCTGCACTGAGTAACTCAGCTTCACACACAACCTTTGCAGTATCCTTTTCTGAGTGGTCTCTTACATCTAGGTCAACAAGTCCTGCAATATTGGCCATCTCTCCCTCCTGTATGCACTCCATGGCTGTTTCCCCTCCAACAATATTGTCAGCATGGGCTAAGTCAGCCACACACTCTGTCTCAAGGTCCTGATTCCAGATACCGGCAACATTCTCATGTGCAACATTGGTGCTTCCTACAGCTTTACAGTCACTCATCACTATGTTTGCCCCATATTCTGATGCTAAACTTAACAAACACCTGCAATCATTTCCATCTATCTCCTGAACAACATTTACCCCTTTGAATTCTACATTTCAATGATTTTCTAGGCCAGTTGCCTGAAGGTAGTTGTCAGCAGTTGTCTCAGTTTGTCCGTTATTATAATCTGATTGCCCTATGTTTTCTACCTCAGTGTTAACTATGGTTTCATCGTCTGGTTTTGCTAAGGCCTTAAGATGTCCTACTTGACCGTTTCCTTTCTTTTCATAATATCTCTCTTCTGTATGTTCTATCTCCTTGAAGTTAACAGTTCTGGTCTCTACCTTTTCACATGGCTCCACACCTGCCCACATAGACACTTCATCTTCCTGGTTCTCTTCCTCTTCTGCCTTTTCCACATCCCATTGGCCTTCATCCAAAAAGCTACCAGTTTCCATGACAGCCACCTCAGAAATTGCTTCATTTTCTAAAGGCTGATGAGTCTCCACATCTTTTTCTGTGACATTGCTAGCATCCAACTCTGCTTCCAGTGAAGTTCTCTGATTTTCATCTACTGTGGCTGACCATGCTGCGCCATCCTCCTGCTCACCTACAGTGGGCCAAACACTAGCAGCCAATGTACCAGTAGGTTCCGCTGAGATTTGCTCTGCCTCAGGGAAGGGCAAAGAACCACCCAGAGTGCTTTCCTGGCTGACACTGGCTGTGCTAACATCTAGGCCCCAGTTGAGTGAACCTAGATCAGTTTGGGATCTGTTAATATCTTCGGTTGACCCACTGTTTGGGGTTTCCTCCATGACCAGGTTACACAGGGAAAGACTTTCTGAAGAATCAGGCTTTAGGCAGACAGAAAAGTAAAGAAAAAAACAAGATGAAAAAGATAAAGGTGGTCTTGATGAGACAACACAAAATTAATACTTTACTATGGTAAGTTTAGCTTTAACAATAAAGAATGAAAAGTGACTAAATTAAGCAGTTAAAGGATGAATTATGCAGCTTGCGACATTTGGAGACAATAGTCGGCAATTTAAAAGAGCAGCATCAACAGATGAAATAGGCCATACAATTACACCATGAATCTAAAGCAAGTGGAGGCATTTAGGGCGTCTGCTTACCGGCTGCACCAGTTCATTGCTTGTCTGTATGGAAGAAAAACAGATCAATTAAACAAATGAAATAAATCTATAGAGTTAGATCTTGCCAGTTCTTTAACACGGGTTCCCTTAACCAGTACCCTGTCTATTCTACAGTTCCACTCCCTGCCAAATACTACAGTCTTGATACCGCTCTTTGGGTATCCAAGCAGAATAAATTAGGCAAGTTAGCTGAGTTGTGCAATTTTCTGGAACGTAAATAAGTTTTCTGGAATGTCATTCCATCCATTTTGGACATCTCATATCTTAAAAGTAACCACAGCATATTACACAGGCTTCTCAATGGGATTGTGAAGGATTCTGTGATTTTATCTTCAGCACTGGATCTTGGGTTGCACCTCTTCTGTAGCTGTGGCAGGGAAACCCGTGGACCTGGAATACGTGCCAGCAGCTCAAAATGCTGGCATCCCATTACTCTCTACTCAGTCTGCAGTTCTGTGCTGTCAGAGATAATTCCTGTGTTTGGCAAATGCCAAATTCCATTAAAACTGCCACCATCAAAGAATTCACAAATAGAATTTACACCAAATATAACAAAGGACAAAATCTGACAAGTTTCAATGAAGAAGGTATGACAGGAAAATATATCAAAACATCTACTGTGAATGCCGTATAGCTTTAAAAGATTCTTAGGGCATTTGGGCTGGCTTTATAATTCAAATGATGAAAGTTAAATTCTAACTTGCATGCACATGTGAAACCTTAATCTTCTTCTGGACTTTGTTTAATCCTCCTCAGGAAATACAGATGGAGCATTAAAACACATCACCCTTGCCATACACGTGAGCGGCATTGCTGTGAAATTTCAATACTCAAGGTTGAGTCCATAGGAAATAGCCACAGACTTCCGTACTACTTGAGTCTGCAAAAGGTCACAGATTATGGTTCTGGGCTCCACATGACATGAATGGGGGCATCATTCTGACACAAGGGAGGAAGCCAGTGCATGAAAGTGAGCTCTCTTCTTCCTGTAGACTAGACCTGATTCAGCAGCAGGAGGCCAGAGCAATGGCAAAGCCTCTTTGGTGGTACCAGTGCTGCTCTTTTCACTTTATGTTCATCTTAAAGGTACAAATTATTCCGCTACCCCTGAATTTTAATACTGAAAGCAATTCTAAGGAAATGCAACTGCAGGCATTTTAAAACAGATGCAGCAGCAGCACCTCAAACCATTCTCCAGTAACTACTATTTAATACATGCGCATAAAGGAGCAAAACATCTGACTTTAATATGCTTATGAGCACGTGCCTCACCTGGAATATTTAGCACGAGATGCCCTCTCCCTATCTTTGTCCCTAGCGTTATCCCCCAAAAGAACTACCTCTTCTCCATGGGCACTACCCCTTCTGTTGAGAGATGGGATCACTCTCTCCTTCCATGTTGAATTGCCTTTCAATCCAAATGCCTTTGTTTCTCACCTTTTGTTCGGCACAATGTGGCCTGACAGCAGCTGCACCATTAACCCCCAATCACTCACTCACTCACTCCATTTAAAATTCTTTTGACTCTAGATCTATTTCTGCCCAACGTCTCCCATAGCCTGCTTATCATTCCTCTCTGCTAGCTGTGACCCCAAGGCACCCCAAAAGCCTCCGCATGCTACTCTTCATTATCTGGGCAAGAACAAACGTTGCAAGGGCATATTAGTGCCACTGTGGGACAGGAAATAAATGGGGTAAGAGAGGCTGAGAATAAACACAACAGTATTGTGGGGAAAGGAGGCAGGGTCCGAGCATCAGCTAATGTACTAAAGGCAAGGAAGCGAAAAGATCCTTTATGCTTTGCATGGGGTTAGTGGCAAGGAATTGTTCCTTGGAAGTCAAGATTTCTGTTCCAAGAAGGAGCTTAGTGCAGGAGTTGCGTGGAAGGTTAATATTAAATCATCTAAGTGTAGGAGTTATTTTAATTCCAAAACTGAGGAACAAACTCAGCTCCACGGTAACGAGATCAAAAGTGGGGGACTAGGAAAGTTATCCCAGCCTCCTTCCAGATGACCATTTACTTGCCGAGAGGCTAACAGAAGCCCACTGAAGTTAACAGGAATCTTTCCATTGACTTCAATGGGCTTCTGATCAGATCCCTCTAGGAGCTCTTTTAGCTAGAATTGTGGCTGAAAACAAACAAGATGGCACTGAGATGGCTCCTTTGCCCACCCCAGGGAGGGCCACTGCAGCCACCAGTCCTCAGGCTGGCAGGGAGGGCTGTTCACCGGAGCAGCCCTCCCCTCATAACCCAGGTGTGGGGGCTGCCGTCACAGGTCCCTCCACGCCATCGGTCAGCCTGAGGAGCTATCCACACAGGACAGGACTCCAGGACCCCTGCGGACCAGCAGGACTGGGCCCCCAGCAAGAGCTGCCACCGCACATACTCACCCGGCCTGAAGGCACGCACCAATCAGCTGAGTGGGGATGCTCCTGGGGGCTCTCCATTAGCTGTTTGGTGTCCACACTTGGGCCAGGTGGGGGTGCACCTCTGGGCCCCCATCAGCTGTTTGGTGCGTGCACCCAGCCTGCCAAATAGCTGATGGGGGGCCTGGAGAAGCTTGCTTACCTGGTCCGAGTGTGCGTGCCAAACATCTGATCGGCGGCTCTCCTCAAGGTCCCATTAGCTGTTTGGTGCGTGCACTTAGGCCAGGTGAG
Organism: Sphenodon punctatus; assembly: GCA_003113815.1. Lineage (NCBI taxonomy): Eukaryota > Metazoa > Chordata > Lepidosauria > Sphenodontia > Sphenodontidae > Sphenodon > Sphenodon punctatus. The sequence goes on from QEPC01001482.1 coordinate 96,923, forward strand.
GGAACTCCTCTGGGCCCCTCCATCAGCTATTTGGTGTGTGCATCTGGCCTGCCAAACAGCTGATTGGGGGAGCCTGGAGGAGCACCCTCACCCCTGCCCACTGAACAAGTGATTGGGGGGGCCTGGAGGAGCATGCTCAGTTGGTCTACCAAACAGCTGATGGGGGGCAGTCTGGAGGAGCATGCTCAGCCAGCCCACCGAACAGCTGATCGGGGGGGGACCTGGAAGAGTGCGCTCACCGAGGCCACCAAACAACTGATCCAGGGGGCGTCCCTGGAGGAGTGCACTCAGTCAGCCCGCCAAATGGGCCTGGAGGAGCAGAGGAACTATTCTTTTCTGTATGGAGTCCCAAGAAAGGCTTGCTGAGAATAAACCATCCCCCTTATGCCACATGCTACAGCTAAAGAGGTGCACCTACAACTTCTCAACAGTGGACTCAATCCCATAGTTTGTAGATCCTGTGCAGGAACTGCGTGTGGATGCATGCCTGCCTGCATGCATGCCTTCACGCACGCACGCGGTTTCCGTGCGGCATAATGGGCTGTCAATGGGGATGCGTGCGGTTTACATGCGCGCAGATCCGCAGGCTATGGGATTGAGCCCAATGTCTCTCCCTATGTTGTCCTCCGCCTTGTCTCGTCTCCCATGTCCCTCCTGAATTGTAAGCTCCTTCGGGCAGGGACCTGTCTCTAGTTATGCAAGATAGAAAGGACTATGGTGCAAGTTTATTTGCTGGATTTGTGTTGGCAGGTGGGCTACAATGTACTGTGGACAGTGGTGGACAGAAAACCTGAGGAAGTATCAGTATCTTCTTACTGGCATGACCCAGGTGTATCTGTTGAAAAACATGTGAATTGTCCATATCATTCTGGCAAATGGCCTGCTTCTGAAAGCATTGAAAGGAAACTTCTATCATCTTAAGCTTCCAAGAAGATTATTCAGTCATGTCCAGAAGGCTGTTATTTTGGACACCACCCAAATCATCTTTAAAACCTTGGGCAGTATGGGCAAAGAGCAGCTGTTTGGCTGAGTGTGGTCCCCGGCTCCCACCAAAAGCTCCATCCGATATGAGAGAAAATAAATAAATTAATAATAGTAATAGCAAAAGCTCAATATCTTTTACAGATGCTGTAATCTATTGTGTGCATTAATACATAGGACAATTTCCTTTCAAATTGCCATGCCTATGATTTGGAGATCCAATAAACTCATTTTTGTCACATAATTTATAGCCTAAAACAGGTGGTGATGAACAGAAACCTACCATTTTGGATTACTTGAATGGCTGGGGGTGGCTTTCCAAATAATAAAAACATTTTTCTGTTCCGTGTTGTAAATGATGTTAGATGGCTTCACGTTAAAAAATATTGACTTTCTCTAAAAGATTTCATTTCATTTTATTGTAAAATTATTTCAAAACCTTTCAGAGTGTTACAGTAGCAGAGGCAAAGAAACAACATAATTCACAATTACAAGTATCAGTCTTACCGTCCATAGATCCCAGGGCAATGTCTGTGAATAGAAAGAAGATATTATTGAAAATACCAACTGTACACCATGTATACTGTATACAATTTAATAAGATAGTTCTGTAACAATACATGCAGAGTGTGTAAAAGCAGTTGCCTTAGCATTTTACAGGAGCGGTCTGGGAAATAGTTACTACTACTACTACTACTTTCTATAGCTCTACTAGGCATATGCAGAGCTTTACAGTCACAGATTTTTGGAGACAGGTCCCTGCTCAGTGGGCTTATAATTTAAGATGAACAAGGGTGAGGGGGAACACAGGAAGAGACAGACACACACACCATCCCATTTTACAGATGGGGAATTGAGGCTGAGAGACTGTGACTTGCCCAAGGCTGCTCAGTGAGCTCATGGCCAGGGCAAGATTTGAACCCTCGCTTCCTAGGATCAAATACAGCACTATATCTACTACACCACTCTGGCTCTCTAGTTGTGACTTACCCAAGGCCACCCAGTGAGTTCATGGCTAGGACAGGATTTGAACCCTGGTTTACCAGGACCAAGTCCAGCACCTTAACCACTACACCACACTGGCTCTCTGAAACAGTTCAGACTCCAGTTTAATTGCTGTTGTCCACTGAGTCCACAGCACTATGAAGATAGCCAAAATGGAGATTTGGGAATGGAAGATATCAAGATGTGCTGTGATCAAGGGGAAAGACTAGTACTAGACTGGGACTCAGAAGGGCCGC
>QEPC01001482.1:117164-129228 GCA_003113815.1 Sphenodon punctatus
AAGGGAGACGAGGGTGGAGGAGAGAGGCATTGCAAGCCAAGACGGCAGAGTCAGGGGAGGAGGAGGAGACTGAGCAGAGAAGTGGGGAGAGAGAGGAGGCAAGGTCCAGGGGGTTAGTGGCCTGCAGGTCACGGAAGTGGTGTGGAGACGGGGAAGAGGAGGGGGGCGCAGTTGGAGATGTTGAAAGAGGCAAGCAAGTGGTCAGAGATGGGATGAGGATCGAAGGAGAGATCAGAGACAGAGCAGTTCCTAGAAAAGACGAGGTCAGGAGAATGGCCGTTAGTGTGGGTGGTGGAGCTGGTCCAAAGGTGGAGGTTGGAGGAGGAGGCTAGTGAGAGGAAGCGAGAGATGGAGGGCTGGGATGGGACATCAACATGAATGTTGAAGTAACCGAGGAGGGGGTGGGGGTATCTTCTATTTGGTATTTTGGTTATTTCAGTATTTTGGTATTTCCCGTTCAGAATTTTGGTGTTCAGTACTTCATTCATTATGGCGGCACTATTTGTCAGGGTTTTTTAATTTTTGAAGGTGAATGAAGCAATCACAATTGCCTCCACAAACTGGAAAAACTCACTAAATAGCACCACCAAGTGAAAGAAGTACTGAATACCAACATACCAAAGCAACCAAAGTACTGAGCAAAAAAAATACCGACACAGAGATTTGAAACCACAAACAAAGGTGGAAACAAATAGTGCTTCATATCTGCTTGGCTAAAACAGGTACCAATATCCTGAATTTGTTGCATTTGATAGTCACTTTGGATATTCGCTTCAGCCCTAGTCCTAACAAAATGTTCTTAGTTGCAGTGTTTCTTATTGGGCTTTTTGTTTTCTCATTAACTGAATTTTCGGGATTTGGGGGCTCTTCAGAATTTTTTAAGGTATTCTAGGTATTTATTTGGAATTTATTATAATATTTTATGGGGGTTTTCCCCTCCATGTTACAAGTATTTTTTGCTAAGAATTTTGGCTTTTGTCCAGCTTCCGAATTGCCATGATACTTTTTGCTTTGATTATGGTCCACGTCATGAGCCATAACAGTAGCCAAGAACATGTCTATGGCCCTTTTTAAATGGACTGCGATGGGTGTGCAGCTGCAGTGGGTGGAGGTGGGTGTGCCGGGTGCCCCCGTTCCCACGGGCACACACCCATCGCCACCCACGGAGCATCCGGCATTGGAGCCCATTGCTCTGTGGGTGGGTGATGGGTGGATGTGGGTGTAGTGCGGGTGCGCACACGGACCCCCACCGATCCCCTGCAGCATTCACACTGGTGCCTTCACCCATCTCCACGCAGCAAAACTGCGAGGAGAGGGGTGTGGGGGCATCTCGTGTGAAAAGGGCCTATGATTCATATTATATGAAGCAGTGGTGACGTGGTCTATGACTAGCAGGCTTTCACCTGAATCTGTTTCGAGCAATGGCAAAAGGTAAAGCTTCTATTGCAAGTGCATCACTTGGCTCACGTGCACATTTGGATGAACCAATTGTTTTGCCATCAAAGATAGTGAAGAAGATGACATCTAATCATTTGCTATGCTATGGTTTTATTCCTCAAATCTTATTTATTCTTCAAAACCTACTTTTCCATAACCATTAATAAACATACTAGTGTTAATTAAAAATCAGGCCCTTTTTCACACAGACATTCTAACACTGATAAAACGGGTGTTACATTTTATTATACATGTTGTAGGGCTGCAGGTGTGCTCTATGGGTGCCCTGCAACATGTATAATAAAATGTATCACCCATTTTATCAGTGTTAGAATGGCTGTGTGAAAAGGGCCTTAGTTAATTTTCCTTAATTAACTGATGAAAAATGAACCATAAGGATAAGGAGTAAACTCCCATTGACCTCCATGGAGTTAGATTCTCCTCCTGAAATGTTGTTGCTGTTATTGTTTGAGATGAGGTGAGTGATGATTGGGCATTTTGGGAAATCATTTTCAAATGCCACACCACAGCAGCATGAACAAATTTGCCAATCAAAAACTTTGGTGTTTCTCAGGCAGAGTGCTATTTTAAAATAGTGGTAATCTTTTCAAAACTCTGCACCATTAGAGGGCTCTGTAGGCTTGGTGGTTTTCTGTCTTCTATACCTCAAAACTGCATTGCTGAAACAATGAGAGTAACTTAGTACCTGTGACCTGACATATAATAGCACAAGCAGACAAGTGAAACGTGTGGTTTTTACTCTATTCATTTATCACATCATCAATGATTCTTCCTCTTAATAGAAACGTACAATACTAACAACTAATAACAGAAACACGACACGACACATTCTCTCTCTCTCTCTCTGCCTACCTTCATAAACAGAGAGGAACATATATAAAGACAGATATATATTTTTAATGCAGTGGGCTAAAGGTTAGCCTGGTTCCCGTGGTATAACCAGGATAAAAACTGGGTTGTAGGTGATTTACAGCCTGCCTTCTTATGGGTCCCTCACTGGTAGGGAGTTTGCTCTCCTATGAAGGCAGTTTGCAAGTCACCTACAACCCTCACTCTATCAGGGAGCCCACGGCCAGCACCCAATGTCTCTCCTTCCTCTGTCACAAAAAAATGGGTTGTATTAGCCCTTGAGGGAAGCAGCCATGGAAAATAGGGAATGCACAGATGCAGAGACTCCCTGATATATCCTGCATCAGCAGGACTGTTACAAAGGGTGTCTTTAGATGGACACCTACTCCACCTCTGCCCTGCCTCATGCCTGGGTGGCCTGTCCGTGTAAAGGTGGGCCACCCAGGAGTGAGGTGGAGCAGAAGCGGAGTAGGTGATGCCTGCTCTGGGCCTGCTCCGGTTGTGGTGCTCCGGAATATCCAGAAGCACCGCAAGCAGAGTGGAATGCCCAAACCTGGACACCGGCCGGAGCAGCAGTCTGTCTAAAGGGCGGATGGCTGCTGCAGCTCTGCTCCCGGCTGCGGGTTGCCCTGGCAATCAGCACAGTGCTACGGGTGGCAGACTCTATGGTGTGGGGGAGGGGCAGACGCAGGCAGATAGCAGTAGCTGCCTCCGTATAAACCCACTGTGGCTGGAGCAGACCTTGGGGTGACCACCCCTAGGTCCGTCTAAAAACACCCAAAGTTTCAGACATATTGATCAATGCTGCCCTTTCTGTATGGAATTCCTCAGAAGGGTGGCAATCCATTGTTTTGAGGAGTTGTTAGTACATCTGAGTCTTGTAACTGATTTCCCCCCCCCTGAGTTCCCTTTATGCTTTCATGGGTTGCCATCTAGTTCAGATGAGAAAAGCAACCTCAAAACACTTCCTGTAGAAGGTGATGTGGTTTCTATGGGTGAAAATAGACATGGACACCACTTTAACATTTCATATGCATGTCGCAGGGCTGTATTGGTGCCCTCTGGTGCTCTGCAACATGCATAAGAAATGTTAAAGTGGAGTTATGGTGCATGTCTGTTTTTATCCTATGGCATTACATACATGATGATGGAACCGCACTGGCACAGAGCTTTGAAGACAGGAGCTCTCTAAGGAGGTAATGGAATCTCCTTTCTTGGATGTTTTCAAGAATCAGCTGGACAAGCATCTGTCTGTGATGCTGTAGGCATAGGACATCCTGCCTTGGAGCAGTGGGTTAGAGGAAATGATCCTTGAGGTCCCTTCCCACACAACGATTCTATGATTCTACTGGGGTTGATCATGTTCATTAACTGTCCTTTTTTGCCTGCAGGTGCCACAAAACTGTTTGATGCCAGTGCTAATGCTTCATGCCAGCACCCAATCTCTTGAGGATCATGCTGCATATGAGCAATCCGGGTTATGGAGTACAAATTATGCATACACTATTGGTGCAATTCTGATTTAATTTACAGAAGTGTATATATGAAAGGATGGGGGCATGTCTTTTTCTGACAGTGTAATTAGATTAAGAAATCAAGTCTTCCTCTCTCTGATTCATTGTTATGCAATTCATATTGACACAGGTCAAAATTAGAAAAGGATTGCTTTGTAACCATTCCTGAAATACTTTGTTTTCAATGCCAGTACCTAATGGATTTCTGTTTCAGACAATCTGAAAGAGAACTTCAGTTGAGTACATAGGCGGCCCCTGAAGTTTGTATTAATGTTCAAAGTAGCCCTTGGAGGGGAAAGGTTCCCCACACCTGCTGTAAGAGAATTGCCCCATAGGGATCAAATGCACTGACAAACTATTTTTCCAGGGACTGACCTGTGAAGGAGTTGTCACACTGATTTCTGGAACAAAGTTGTCATCAAAGAGGCTGATGATATTCTCCTGCTGTAGCTCTTTTGTTGGTGTGAGCTTAGGCAGAGGTGGGACGGGAGGGCCTTTCCTCAGCTAGATGAAGAGAAAGCATGTTGAGAAGTAAAACCTTAGGATGGGTGTAAGAGAAGTTCTTTTAGACTATGATGACCAAGGTAAATTAAACACCTCAGGGTTGAGAACCTCTGCCTTAGACCTTGTTGGTCCCGTGCAACCATGAAGAAGGGATGGGAATTTCAGTTTTGGATAGAACTGAAATGACCCGGAAATGGCCATTTCGGTTCTATCCGAAATTTCGGTTCTCATTTTGGTTTTGGTTGTTTTGGTTTTTTGCACTGAAACTTTTTTCCTTTTTTTTTTTCTCAATGCAAAAAAGGAGGAATAAATCAATACAAAACCCCTGAAACCAAAACCAAAACAAGAACTGGAATTCTCAGAAAAACGAAACAAAAAACCCCCAAAAACCAAAATTGGTTCAGACTCCCATCTCTACCATCCATGTAGTAACTACATTGACTTCTACTATTTAGCACTACTATAGCACTACTATTTGTACGCAGCACTGGAAATTACTTTAGAGTAGCATTGGTGTAACTTGAGATCAGGATCCTGGTTCAATGTAACCTGGTTTGGAAGAAGGAAATATTTTTCAAACCTCCCAATTTTTTCCTGTTTACAGGCATTCAGGTTTAGAAGATTTATAAGAACACATTCCAGCTGACTGTTTAAGCTGTTACGGTAGACCCTGCATTATCTAAGAAGTAAGTTCTTTTGCAATGCAGCATTGCTCTGCAAATCAATTCCCTCGTCCTGTGGTTTCTTAAACATGCCTCAGTTTAAACTCAGTTATCTTTCTCATATATTTGCCACTTATTTAGTGGATTAATGCTGAGTAACTGGCAGCACTGCAAGTCAAGATCCTTTATGCCCAAGTCTAAAATAGTGCCAGCAGAATAGCAGCACTTCAAACATACAGCCCTTCATAAGTTGCCTAGAGTTCACTCTAGCTAAAGGTGTATTATTTACATTCTGCTCAATAGAAAGAGATGAGTAAGGCTCTATTACAATCTCAGTCCCAGGAGCATCACTGGAAGTCTGACAAAGATAGAGGCTTTGGCCCAGGGGTTGGGTCCCCTGCCCCCTGAAATACCTGCCCCCTGAAAAGGATTAGGAGTTAGACTATTTAGAGGCACTGGGATTCCCCTTAGTGGTGGGGCTATCAACTTATGTCTGGTCAGTGTGGGATCCTATTATACCCTGTGACCCAAATCAAGTGTGATGGTACTTGGCTAGCCTCATTGGGTGTTTTCAGATGGATGCGGAGGTAGCCTGCCTTAGAGCTGCTCCAGGGGTGAACGCCCGCATCCACCCGTGTCTAGCCCCACCTGGACTGGGTTCAGATAGACCTGATGGGTTCCCTTGCCCGCGGTCCACCTACACAGCACCTCCCCTCCTGCACCATAGAGTTACCCAGGGACAACGACCAGCTGGAAGTGGTGAAGCAGTGTGAGTCTGTGCATCAGATGGACCCCTGCTCCACTTCGGGCTGGTTCCTTAAGTTTGGACAGTCTGCTCCACTGGCAGCACTCCAGGATGTTGTGGACTGCTGCTGGCAGGGCTCCTCTGGAGCAGGCATAGTCTGCTCCGCTTCAACATCTAGAAGGGCGTCTTTAGACAGATGGGCCATCTGTGGGTGAAGCGGGCTAGTGCAGTCAGCACTGGGGCAGCCCAACCATCTGAAAACACCTGTTGAGCCTAGCCAAACATACTCTTCACTCAAGCACCTCAAGCTTTGGGAGGCTTGAACTCCCCAGCTGTGAGAAACCCTGCCCCCCCACAGAGCACTGTAATATCATGCATTTGGTTGCCAACAGGGCCATGCTATAAAAGGGCATGGTAGCACCTTAGTTCCATCCCTTTTTGGTGTAGACCTGCTCCCCTAAAGAGTGCCATAATGTCACAGTGCTCCCTGGTGGAGTGGAGGGACACTTGGGAAACATTCTAAAGCATCAATCTTATGTGCTGGTGGATAGTGATGACACTGCTCAGTCCTAGGCTTTTCACTGAACACAAGGTGCCTGTCAACCAAATCAATTGCCTTTTATGATGACTTGTGAATGGTTCAACCCTTGCCTAAGAGAGCTTGACTGGACTGAATTAAACGTCCCTCCTTCCTGGTAACTTCATTAGGTGAACCATTTATTTAAAGCCCTGAATACCACAGGGCTGAACCCGCCCTTTTCCTGACCTGTCCCCACCGGTATGGAGTACTGTGATGTCATGCTGCTTGTGAGGGTGGGGTACATCAATACGGGAATGTAAATCCCCTCAGACCAGAAAAACAAACAGATATGGAAAAATCCCAACTAATGAAAAAGAGCCAAAAGGTCTGGCTAAAAGTCCATTTAGCCTAAACCCTATCTCCGACAATGCTTCAAGGAAGAGTTCAAGAACAAGACATATACAGATGCATTCATTCCCTGCCAGATAATTTTAAACACACAGAGTTCCAGTAAGAATATGAATTATATTAATAATCCTAATGGAATTCTACATGTGTTTAAAGTTATCCACATGCTTTCATGCCTTAAGTGTGTGTATAGCTTTAAGCACAAGTATAATACATTAATATTAATATAAATAATACCATTAATACAATAGTATTCATACAATGCACAATTAACTTGTGGAACTCATTGCTAGGGGATGTCAGCTGCTGCTGTCGCTCCATGGCTTGGCAGCTGCGCCCGCCAGCTGAAAGCCCCACCCCCTGCGTCAAAGAAGCCGATGCGGTGCAGGATCCAGCACCGCCGATGCCACTGGTTGCCCCAGCAACCCCCGATAGAGGCCCCAACACAGCGGACGGGCCTGGGCCGTCCCACGTCGCAGCAGGGCCCCACCCACGGCTGCGTCGCTCCGCACACCTCCGGGCGTGTGCAGTGGGCAAGGTCTGTACTTTATCTGCTGCCGCTGCAGAGCACTCAGCGCCGGTGAACAGAGCTTGTGTGCCTGGAGAGACTGGCCCCCCGTTTTGGAAGCTAAGTACTTTGGATTATTGATTGTGGTTGTGTTGTTGTGTTCTGCTGGTCCTGCCCCTTCCAGTGCCCAGTTCCTTTTCCCGTTCCCCTCCCCTCTTCCGTGTTTGTGCGTGGATTGAGCGTGTCCCCTCCGCTTATGCTGTGTGATAGTTAACCCTTCCTCTTCTCCCATAGAGTGTTTGTGTGGCTAGAGTGGGCCTGCGGGCGCGTGTGTCTCTCCCCCTCCCCTTCCCTGGGATTTTGCCTTCCCTTCCTTGTGGTGTGCGAGCCCCTGGCCCTTACCCTTGTTCCTGGACCCTACCCCCCACCCCCGCACCATTCCTCACAGACCTTCCAATCCTTTGCCCTTTGAGAGTCTTGGGTGCATGAGGACCCTTTTCCCCTATGTGGAAGCCAATAGCACAGACTGGGTACAAAGAAAGATTGGGTAAGTGCTTAGAGGATAGGTCCATAAATAGTTCTTAGTCAACTTACTCAGGGGATGAGAGTTGTGACTGGTGGGAATGGGGAGTGGATTGCAGGAAACGGACCACTCTATTTATAACCTGTTTGTGCACTTCTCTGAAGCAACTGAAGTGGGCTGCTGTTGAGAGACTGAAAGCTGGTGTGACTTAATACGACAATTCTTATGCTCATCAAGGCCTTAGGAAAGCTGCTATACTCTCAGAGTTGCAGAAGTATTGTGAACTGTGTATAGTTGTAATTGTAGTAAACTGCTTAAAGAGACAATGGAAAACTAGGTTTCTATGCCTGGGCCTAGAGTTCTGTACTGTAGATCTGGATATGGTTATGTGCCTTCCATCCTTCAGTGAGGAGAAGAATCTGGCCGCAGACAGCTCTAAATTTTTCCAGCTGCAAAAAAGCATGCTGTGATGACACATTTCTTACAACCTACCCCAGAACCAGCAACAAAAGAAATCAAATCATATTTATCCTGTAGGAAGAGAAATTGTATCCCTTTGATATCATGAGGATAAAAATAGCCATGGTAAATCCACAGTTTGGACTAATGCCTAACACTGTGCTTCAAATCAGCCAGATCCAGTCACTGAAGTCATTTCCTAAGGCCCATGGCTCTTTCTTTGTAAAGGAGTAAAAACTATTCAGTCATATTAAACACTTATAAATCCTCCAGGGATGTTTCAGAATGGATGCTTAAAGTCAAGCACCCATTGTATATAATTTTGTTTTAATCTGAGATTTAAAATTTTAATTTATAATGTCTTAATGATAGAAAGTGTGAGCATTTCATTATGCTTCAGCCTTGGGTCCATTTTATGTGCCGTCTTCAGAGGCAATGGGTTGGGAACAGCTGGTTATAGATGGCAGCAACAGTGTCATTGCCAGCCTTTCTTGCCAATGCTCCTCCATTTTGTTTAGAAACCAGTCCGCCCCGCAATGCGGGACACGCCACTCAATGTCAAATCTCATCAGATAGAACCTCTCACCAAAGGTTCAGCCTCGCAACAGGACCGTGCTGTAAGTTAGTTCTGTTCCTACCTGTGAAGGTGATTTGGGCCGGGCTGGTGCGGGGGAAGCTGGTGCCAGTGTATGATTGGGACTAGCTTCAGGGCTAGGCAGGGGCGAGGTCTCCTCGGGCGGCGACGGAGTTTTCGAAATGCGGAGCGGACCTGAATCACTAATGAACAATACAAAGTAACAAGCACAGTGCATACAGAGACTTGCATGTATTATCCTTGTTCTCTAGTGGCAACCAATGATATTTTTGGCAACCAACAGCTAATTTCTCCCATAAACTGCAATTTATCTAGAATGGATTTGGCCTTTTGTAGCCTAAACCAGAGATTAAATCAAAGTTAAGGTAATCAATTGTCAGTCATTTCAAATAATGGTTTACTTTCTAAGGAGAACTGGTTTCTAGCATTCTGAAAATTCTTGTTTTATAGAACACTGTTTCTCTACCTATCGTATTATGGAAGAAAGCAGAATGTCTGGATTCCATGATGCAGGGGGGTAGCTAGGTTGGAATGGGCCGTGGTGCAGAAGACATAATGGGCCTCTTGCTGGAGCACTCCATTCCTGTGCACATATGCGTCCTACATGTGTGGGATCCCCAAGTACGTGGGCCCCCGTGTGGCTGTACCTGTTGCACTTATTATAGCTGTGCCACTGCTACAAAGGTCTCCTTTAGAAATTTCTAACCACACTGAGATGGAGACAAAATGGTTCAGATAATATACTTTATTGGACCAACTTTTGTTGGTCAGAGTGTACAAACCTTTGGGCCACATAGGTCCCTTCCATCTCTTATGTTTGGGACCAACGCAGCGATTACACTCTCCCTCGTTGAATTATTATTCAATGCTAAGTCAACGTGAGTGGAAATTATACTGCCTGTTAAGCAAACTTACTGGGCACAAGTCACAGTTTAAGTTTAAGGCTCAAAAGATATATCAGGACAAGTCATAGCAATAAATAACAGTAACAACAGATAGGTAATAATAATTGACAATAAGTGCAACACTAATGAAGAAATTCTTGAAGAGAATTTTCATGATTTCTAATGATAACCACAGGGCCAGATCCTCAGATAGCATAAATTAGCATTGATAAATTAACTTGACTGGAGCTTCGTGAATCTACACAAGGTTAGGATTCCACCCTGTGTCTGAGGCACTTTCTGCTGTCTATGAATTTCTAAAACCTACAGTTCAAAAGAGCAGGTTTTGCATTCTATCCTGAAGGAGCCTATAGCTCTAGCATTCTACACAGCATCCTATCCAACAAGACGAGACCAGGACCTGAGGATCTTTAGGAGGAACCAAGGCATTGCATGATTGAGACCAAGAGCCAACAATCATGTCCTCAATATTGAAGCAAAGCAAGGTCAGGTGTTTTTTTTCCAGCTAGGGCACATTCTGAACTCACACTCACCTCCTCTGTCTGTGGAAATGGTTTTTAAAAGAAGTAATAAGCAGATATTAACCAGTTCCTTCCTGTCTCTTTCATTTCCCTTCAGGAAAACTTATTAAATAAAATGTTTTATTTTCATTACAGTGCAATTCACCATCTTGAAAAAGGAACAATAGGTACATATCTCCTCATCCACCAAAGGCAAAGGGTTGTGTTTTCCCCCCCATTAATTTCAATGTATTTTTCAGAGTATCTACAAATACATAATCCTGGCAAGCTCCCTGCTGTTCGCCTTTTTATGACGTTGTTACATTACAAGGGGCGATCATCAGAGACTCCCCATAGGGTTCTTTTGGGGGGGGTCGACTGTCATTAGTCTAATGTGGACATCCAGTTAAACAAGCGTATTCTATTAAGCTTTTGTTTTTTCCCCCCTGGACAGTGAATCCTAGATACAGTTGTTAAATCCTTCCTAATCAGTGCCTGAAAGTTAATCACACCAGGAAATAATGAACTGGTACAAACAATTTAAAAAAAAACTGCTGATATAATACAGCAGTCAGTACAATAAAAATATCTTAATTAGCAGGAAAAGGGCTATTTTGTATTAACTAATGGTTACTAGCTTTTCATTCAATAGGCCAGATGTCCATATACTCTCTGGGTTTTTTAAAATGTGATAGTGCTGAGCACTGCCACACTTTGATCCTGCCTGGGGTGAGAACCCTCACCCCAGGCAGGAGTAGGCCCGGTTGCTGAACAAACGTGCTGGCGGCTGGGGAGGGCGCGGGAAGAAGGCATGGGGACTGCACGGCCTCATCCCCTGCGCTACTCAGCGCAACCCGGCCCCCTCTCTAATGGGTGGGTGCGGCGACCTATGAGGCCAGTGCACCCATCTAGAAAAGCTCCGGCCACTGTCTGGAGTTAGTTAGAGCGGGCCATCAGACGTGATGACCCGCTCTACCACGGTCCGGGGTAGGCTTTTCCAGACCATGGCAGGGCTAACTCTGGGATGTGCGCTGGCAGGGAGCCCAGCGCATAACATGGGAGTTAATCCTCCTATGGTCTGGGGTATGTTTGTTCCTGCCTGCAGCAAACATCTGGGTGGCCATGGGTAAGCGTGGCCACCCATGGCAGCATCACGTCTGAAAACATCCTCTTTTCACTACTGACCAGTGAAACCTAGCCAAGAGGGAAGGTGTGTTCATGTTGAAAATGGTTTATTCATGGGGGCCCAACTAATGCTAATGAGATCAAACCAATAGCCAAGAGGGGGTCTAAGAGGACTCATACCCCTGCCAAGAAGTAGGGTTGTGCAATTAATTTCATTTTGTATAGTTACTGAAACAAATGAATCCTCATTCGTTTTAGTAACTAAGTACATGAAAACGAAAGAATAAACAAACAACATTCATTTGCTTTCATTAATTTTTGTTTATATATAAACAATATATAAATATATAAAAATCATGTGCATGCGCAAAATGGTGATTTTGTGCACATTTGTGCATGTGCACCCTTTTTCAAAATGGTGGCAGCAACATTTTGCTGCCTATAGTCTTCCAGGCCCGATTGAAGGTGTTGGTTTTGACCTATAAAGCCCTTTATGGTTCTGGCTCCAGTTACCTGTTGGATTTCCTCACCCCCCGTGTTCTGGATCAGCCCCTTCGGTCTGCCGGGGGTGCCCTCCTTGAGATCCCCCGGGTATCTCGTGTGGGGCCCATGGAGAGGGCATTCTCAGTGGCTGCTCCGAGGCTGTGGAACTCCTTCTGGTGGAGGCTCGTTTGTCCCTGGATCTCCCCCTCCTTCCATTGAGATTGTAAAACGCGGCGGTTCCGCCAGGCATTTGGCGGGGGAGAGGGTTAATGGGTGGGGGGTTTTGGTGGGGTGGGGGGGTATTTT
>QEPC01001482.1:129394-156758 GCA_003113815.1 Sphenodon punctatus
TTGGTGGGGTGGGGGGGTATTTTAGCTCCAAATATGTTTGAATTTGTTGTTTTATTTTTGTATTTAAATGTTTTTATATTGTTATTTTAAATTTATTTTATTTATTTATTTCATTGGTCTTTTACCCTCCTGCTCACAGAGAAGCTCGGGGCAGCTCACAATAGACATTGTTGTGAGCCCCACCCCCTGAGGTGCCTGGGGCATGAAGGGGGCAGGATATTAAATGTTAATAAATAAAAAATAAAATAAACATCGTCACCATTTTGGACAAGAGCAGTCAGTCTGAGCATGCGCAAAATGGCAACTGTGCATGTGCAGACTGGCTGCCCATACCCCAAATCCGTCATTTTGAAAAAGGGTGTGCATACGCAGTATGGCCTGGTGGCCATTTTGCACATCTGAAGTGATTTTATTTATTTTTAAATATTTTTAAAATGAAAGAAAATCAAGAAAACAAATGGGTTTTCAACAAAAAACCTAAAACAGATAGATGGTTTTTGTCAAACAAAAATAAAAATGAATGGAGTGCCTTCTGTACACCCCTACAAAGACGTTTATCCCCTGGACTCTAGAAGCAGTTCCTAAGATGTACGAAATCTAAGGGGTTGACACGAGGAGTCTAGAGACATCTGAATAAGGCTGTTCCTGAACTACACAGGCTGTAAGCCCTGCCTCCCAGCACAGTCAGGTGATGGGTATTCAAGCCCTTACAGCTTCACTGTTCTGGGCCTTGCTGGAGGCCCTTCTGTCACCACTGCTGCAAATCTAGGTCAATGGGCCTACAGCAGCAGTACCAGTGCATACCAGAAAAGGCAACGAACGCATCATCATCAAGGGTCTCCAAGGGGTTTGTGGCCCCCATGTTCCCCTAATTTAAATTGGTCACGGTTGAAACCTTACCTATGCTGAACAACACATACATATATAAGCAGTCCCAATAATTTTCTCAGCAAATGGTTCGAGTGTTACAATAATGAGATTTGTATGGGTGAAAACAGACATGACGCTAACCACCCTTTAACCACCCTTGGTGGTTATTTATGCATGTTGCAGGGTTGTATTGGTGCCCTATGCAGCCCTGCAACATGCATAAATATTTAACCACCAAGGGTGGTTAAAGGGTGGTTAGCGTCATGTCTGTTTTCACCCACAGTGAGCTGTAGCAGTTCACTAGTTAAGAAAGGGGTAAGCTCACTGTGGTTTAATAAACAACTAATTACCTGGGTGCTCCTTGGATGGTGAAGGCCTTGTCGGCATGCTGATCTCCCAATTTGGTCATCACTTCATACAGCTTGTGGCACAGCTGAGAAGACAAATAACACTTTCAATTTTCATTGTGAAAGTGTGTGGCAGTGTAACATGAGCCAAAAGGCTTACCTGTGCAATTCTGCCTCAGTTTACTATCTGGAAAATGGTATTACCATCTATTATCAAAAATAGATTTTGCCTACTGGGCTCCATTCCTTAACATTTTGTAAAATGCTAGAGAAGTTCTTGAGATGAAAAAGAGGTTTGTTTCATGCCATTCTTATATGCTGATCAACTGCAGAGAGCCAATCTGGAACATTACACAAGAGAATTCTGTATCTTTTTGTGTTAATATACACATAAAAAACCCTTATATGGAGCTCTATTATTGTGAAGTACCTTACACATTTTTTTTCAGTACAGGAGGCAAAGCACACAGATTTGCTTTTAACTCATCTTGACATCCTCCTGCGTAAGGTATGGAATTTATCATTCTGCTTTGGGGAATCTGTATTCTCAATACAACAAGGGTGGGAAGGGAACTCATCTCTAGCTTGTCAGGGTGCTCTCCCATAGCAAGGGCATGGAGTGGCATATGCTTGAAATCCTGTAGCAAAGGTTTTACACATGCACCAGAAGATTACATAGCAGTGACCACTGCTCTAGGTCGGCTGTTACTGCTAGGCTAGGCAGAGGCAGAGGCAGGCAACAGTCGAGTGGAGTGAATGTAAGACAGGGGCACCAAAAATGCTACCCCTCTTACATTTGCTGTCCTCGGGGTTTAGCAGCAGAGCACCCCCCCACCACACAGAGAGCAGTGATACGCTGCTCAGTGAATCACTGGATCAGCAGGAAACTGAATAATGAAGTTGACTAGAAACTGACTAGAAGCCAAAGTCGCTGTAGTCAATTTCTAGTGAATTTCAGAGCTTGGGCGGGAGGGAGTGAGTTCTGGGCCTTCTCCTTTCTACAGCTGAAGCGTGCAGCTTTCTTCCTATTAGCTGCTAAGCAGGGAGTCTGGAGCCCTCTCCACTTGCAGTGCTTGACATGGGGGAAGGAAACGCCTAACTAGAGTGCTTCATCACCACCACAGCCCTGCCGCCCCCACCCCCATCAAGTGCTGCAGGCAAGAAATGCTGTCCCAGTAATATTGCCTAGGGCCACCCTGCTTTGCTCCAATCCTGGACAGGGTCAGACTTGGGAAGCGGTTACTGCTGTGGTAGCACAGATTCGCCATTCGTTGGCAAAACACTCATGCCTCCATGCAGTTGATCAGCTGTTTTGGTTTGCCTGCAACAGCCCTGACTGCTGCTGCTGCTGGGAACAGTTCACACGCTACATTGGGGTGGCATGAAAGCAGGGAATGGTCCTAGTTTTTTCAGGAGGAGCTACCCCAGATTTGTCATGGAAAGCTGTTTTTGTATGTAGTTTGGGACCCTAGCTATGTGGATAATGTAACTGTGTGGAAGTACTTCTTAGAGGACAATGAATGGGGGTATGAAACATGACGCAGTATTATTATTATTTTATTTATTTATTTATTTATTTATTTATTATTTCTTCACAGTTATTGGCCACCCCCTCATGCCCATGGCATCCTGGGGCAGCTCACAATGGATTAAACAACAATAAAACTCATAAAAACATCACAGAATAATCCCCCCCGACATTTACTGTAGACCCCTCCCCCAAATTCCCCCAACCTATCCTAACCTCCCCCCCGAAGGCCTGGGCGAACAGCCAGGTCTTACAGGTTCGACGAAATGCCATCAGACCTGGGGCCAGGTGAGCTTCCTCCGGGAGGGAGTTCCAGAGTCGTGGCCTGGTCACCGAGAACGCCCCCTCGGTTTAACACAGGGGACTTCCAAGAAGGCGCCCCTCGCAGACTGCAGGGATCGCCCTGGGGTGCGGAAGGCGAGGCGGTCTCCAAGGTATGAGGGGCCCAGACCGTGTAGGGCTTTATAGATCAACACCAACACCTTGAATCTGGCTCGGTACGCTATAGGCAGCCAGTGCAGAGTGCGGAGCACAGGTGTTATATGCTCCCACTAACTTGTCCCTGTAAGGAGACAGGCCGCCGCATTCTGCACCAGCTGCAGCCTCCGAACTACAACTAAGGGAAGCCTCACGTAGAGCGCATTGCAGTAGTCTAGCCTCGAGGTGATGAAGGCGTGAATAAGAGTGGCCAGGTTGAACCTGGAAATGTATGGGCGCAGCCTCTGTACTAGATACAGCTGGCGAAAGGCGGCTTTAGTCACCGCCTCCACTTGCCGATCCAGATGGAGGCCTGGATCCAAAACTACCCCCAGACTCCTAACCTGTTGGGCTACAGGAGGGCAGACCCCCCCGCCCCCCACCAGAGGAGCCGGCACCTCCCTCGCCCTACCCACCACCATCACCTCCGTCTTATCAGGATTGAGCTTCAGTCTGCTCTGCTGCATCCAATCCGCCACGGCCTCCAAACATTGGGAAAGCAACGAGACAGCAGGGCCTGGGTCAGTTGAAAACGAGAGGTACAGCTGAGTATCATCAGCATATTGGTGACATCGCACACCGAACCCTCTCACGATCTCCTCCAGGGGCTGCATATACACATTAAACAAAAGCAGAGACAGGATCGAACCCTGCGGAACGCCACAGGTCAAGGCCCAGGAGCTCGATGTTTCAGCCCCCAGCACCACCCGCTGGCTTCTTCCCGAGGGGAATGAGCAGAACCACCCAAGGATAGTCCCGTCCAGGCCCCCAGGTTTCGCAGCCATCTCAGCAGCAGCCCATGGTGCACGGTGTCAAAAGCGTCCGAGAGATCTAACAGGATCAAGAATGTAGAACATCCTGCATCCATCTCCTGGTGGAGATCGTCCACCAAAGCCACCATCACCATCTCAGTACCATAGTTAGGCCGGAACCCAGACTGAAAAGGGTCGAGGAAACCGATACTATCCAGATGCGCCTGGAGCTGCAGAGCCACTGCCCGTTCAATAACCTTCCCTAAAAAGGGAAGATTAGAGACAGGATGGTAACTGGCGAGTGCGTCCACATCCAGCGAAGGCTTCTTCAGCAAGAGGCACACCACAGCCTCCTTGAGATGGGCGACAGCCTCCCCTGCAAAGGGATGCGTTAACCACCCTCACCAGCACCGACCCCAATGCCTCCCTGGAGGCTTTCACCAGCCAGGATGGGCATGGATCTAGTTCACAACTTGTGGCTCGAACAGACCCCAGGACATCCACCGCATCAGCCAGCGTCACTTCCTGAAACTCCTCCCCGAAAGCTCGACCAGACGGTGCCTCCATAACCTCATGCTCCTCATCTACTGCATCTCCTGCATATTAAGATTGGTACTAGAACCATAGCTACAGAGTTCCTAGCATTCCTGATTCTAACACTGAATTAACATCGCATTTCAGAGCAATGTATTCTCACCCTTAAGTCCTAGATCCAGCAGAGCACATAAGTATATGCTTTATTATAGAGCATTAGTTAAGGTGGGTAGGAGTTCCAATGCAACTGCCTCCTTTCACTTGCATTGGATTTTTCAGGCTGTTTACTTCCGGGTTGGTGAGTTTTTTTGTCATGGTTTCCCTCTTTTTAGGAGGCGTGTAAGTATCCTTGAATGAGATAAAAAATGAAGAGATGGGTTCTCTAAGGTCTGGTGGTGTAGAAGTGAAGTTTATTTTAAGGGGGATGGAGAAATCAAATGGCGAAATCCCCATTTTGTGCTATGGGGCTTGAAGTTATCATGAACATTCTATGCTGCAGCCCTGGTGTCATAATGATTGGTGGCTGGGGGGAGGGCAGGGCTGCCGGCGAGCGGTGGCGGGGAGCTTAAAGAGAATTTATACTGTCGGCAGAGGCCTGGGCAACAGGGGGGGGAGGGGGAGGAATTTATGCTGTTCCCCCGGCCGCCTGCCTGGCCACTTGCTCTCCCGGCTGCCTCCTAGCCTGTCGGCAAGTATCTCCCAGCACACAAACTCTCACTGCCCCCCACCCCCATATCTCTCTCACTCTCACTCTCACTCTCACTCTCACACACTGCCCCTCCCACCCAGCATTCACTCGCTCGCTCACAGCCAGCCTGCCTCCACCCTCACACCCCAGCACTCGCACTCACCCTGCGAAGACCAGTCCTGAGTCCTGATTGGTTGACAGGAAGAGCTGACATCCATTCCCAGCCCTCGAGCCCTGATTGGGCAGCGGAATAGGAGTAATTCATAATTCTCTAGTCAGGGTCCACGCAACCCCCCTGACGCTATGGGGCAGACAGATGTTAAAAATGCAGGGAAACCTGCGTTACCCCAGTTCAGAGCTGGTGCCTCCTAATCCCACAGGCTTGTTCCTCAGTATAACATGCACTTAGAAAACAAGAATGCCAGGATGAAGGGAGGTAAAGCAACTTGAAATCCTAAAGTTGACTATATTTGGGGTTAAGTAGGTACAAGTCCATTTGTTTCACTGGTGATTTTATTTGAATTCATTTTATCAATTACTCGAGTAGTAAACCTGGCCCATAACATAGGTGTATCATACTATGGTCTCCTTTCTGGTGTTTCTCATTAAGAGCTTAATCTGAAACTCATGAAAATGAATGACATGCCATTTCCATTCTACCCCACCCACCTCCACCCCCTGCAAACTTTCTCCACTTCCAGGCCAACTGCTTGGTTGCTGGTCTTTCCCCTTTGCTCCAGCTGCGTGCACACACACACACACACACACGCAATCATGTGCTGCATGCTTCAGTCCTTTCTTTCTGACTCTGATCTGGCCAGAGTCCTTCATGCTTTCATCACCTCAAGGCTAAATTACAACAATGCACTCAATGTGGGGCTGTCCTTGAAGACTGTTCCCTGAAGTAACCAGGGAAGGGTTTTTGTGCTGAGCAGAGCTTCACAAGCTTTAACAAATGCTAAATAGCAGAATGCTATTTTTCAACATTCACATTAGCTGTAAATTCAGATGCTGTGAAAGGGACACAGTGCAGGTGGGGAGGAGTCTGTAGCAACTGCTATTACCTGGCCCCAAACTGATGATATTATCTAACACAAAACCTTCTGGGTTACAACAAATAGTTAAGGTGCATTCTTACTACTTAAACAAACCCCCCAAACCAAGGAAATTAATATTTCCTATGCAACGCACAAGCCAAAACTGCTGAATGTTACAAAAAGTTTCTTCATTACAGCTTGCTACGGCATTAAAACAATGGACAGCATATTCTTCACCCATCTGCTGAGTTGCTTAACTTGCAGACAGACAACAAACAAAACCAATTGAGGGGAAAATATTTGTACTACTTAGAAAATAGCAAGCTACTTCATTATCCCTCTGAAATTATTCCAGGGGATACCATGACAAACCCAATAAGAAAATGGATCCTATGTGGACTACACAGCCCAGCATGTCACAACAGTTTTGCACATGCCTACAGGGACATACAACCACCACACAAAACATAGGGAACATGGCTCTGACCTCTCCCCACGTGCACAATGGGCAAAGTACCTCACTGGAATTATGTGAGTGCGCTGCGCTATGGGGGTGGAGACAGACTGACTCTACGATGCGTGGGTGGAAAGAAACCAGTAACTGTACATGTATGTATATCATGCAAAGTGGACAGCAGTCTGGCGGGTACAACTCCCCCTCCCCCCCAAAAATGCTTAGACCATGAGGCTGAGTTTAGGAAACCAAACCAAACTTAACACAGCATGCCTACAGCGAAGCAGACAGGGACATACAACCACCACACAGAACATAGGGATCGTGGCTCTGACCTCTCCCCACGTGCACGATGGGGAAAGCTCATCACTGGAATTACGTGAGTGCGCTGTGCTATGGGGGTGGAGACAAGCTGACTCTATGAAGCGTGGGTGGAAAGAAACCAGGAACTGCATGTGTATGTATATCATGCAAAGTGGACAGCAGCCTGGCGGGTACAACCCCCTCCCAAATAAAGCTAAGGCCATGAGGCTGAGGATAGGAAACCAAACAAAACTTAACAATGCATAGTCGTTAAGGTGGGTTTGGTAGGACTTTGGGAGATGTGGGATTGTTGTTGTTTTTTTCTTTTGGTTGCTGGGTTTAGGAAATATTAATTTTCATGGTTTGGGGGGGTTTATTTAAGCAGTAAGAACCTGCTTTAACTATTCGTTGTAAACCGAAAGGTTTTGCGCTAGTTTAAATCTGTGAATAGTTCCAATGATCAACTGATAACAGTGTATGGTTGTGTGAGAACATATCTTGAAAAAGAGATCCCCACAGCCTCTTGCCACCACCCATCTCCTGCATTGCCTCTTGGCAATGACCCAGTGTTACAGCAGCGTTGCCACCAGCCATTCATCAAGCTTACTAAATAAACCACGTTTAAGCTGAGGGAACGAGGAAAGGGAAGGAAAAAAGAGATGGGAGAAAATAAAAATGATTTAAAGTTGCAATACAGTTAAGACTGTATTCCAAATACGCAAGAGACAAAACCATTGTGATAACAGAAATGGAGCAAAGCAGCAAGTGAAAATGTCAGAAACATGGCAGCTTTTTTTTATTGCCTCAAAATAAGTCATTCATTTGCTGCCTAATTCACACAATACATTCAATCTTTACTCACCAAAGCTATTTCCTTGTGAAACTTGGCTTCAAGGCTGTATATATTTTTGAACGTAGTGACATAAAAGCCAACTCGCCTAAGAAAGGATGACACAGGGAAAAGAAAGAGAGGATAAAAGTGGCAGGAGGTAGAGAGACAGTAAAATGTTTATTTCCTTCCAAACTCCAAGCAACATTTTTTGCCACTGCCTATCAATTCTGAGGAAAGCAAAAGTCTGAAGAAACTGTTAAACAAATAGGGCAGTATTCTCGTTTATGTTAAGGTCACTTCACACTGCTCTGGAAATGGAAATAGACCTTAATGTTAGCGTAAGCCTAATTTAAGCTTTACTTCAGGTCCCATTACACTGGGGGGCAATCCTATGCCCCGCGCACACTTCGTGCATCCTGCGGGTGCACGTGCTTGCAAATCGCATGCATCTTCACAGGGATTGCATTGTGCTGCACGGATCCCGTGCGGGACCGGAGTGGTTTTCATGTGGATCCCGCTTGGGACTGCAGCCAGTGTCAGGATGCTGTAAAAGTACAACAGTTTCTAGTCTACTGAAGATCAAGGACATGATTTTCATTTACATGAAAGTCTCTTTCCACTGCTCTGAGAGTATAAAGGGCCCTTAATATAATGGGGAATTCAGGTCCAATATAACTGTTTCTGACTCCATATCTTTTAGGGCCCGAGTTCCTTATTATATATATATTTATTTATTTATTTAACTTATATACATCTCCCTTCTCTGAAGACTCAGGACACATAACAACAGGAAAAAACAAACATAAAATACAGAAAAATCCCCTAGGAACTCCTACCTCACCCTGCCACTCCTTTCCCCTTTTGTTTCAGTGGCTATATTTGCAGAGTAAAAGACTAGTCGTGAGTAACAGTGGTAGAATCTGTCCTTAGGCAGTATTGCTAGAGTTAAATGCAATCCAGGCCTCAACACAAAATAGGAGGATTGTGTATTTTACACTTGTATACATTATTTATTTTACATATAGGTGGCCACCACAGCCATGCTCCATGCACTCCTGCAGCCACCAACTGGCCCCACAAACAACTCACACAGGCAGCCATTCACCCTCCTCCACACCCAGCAACAGCTTCCACCCCAAGCCCCGCCTCACTGCTTGCCCTCTGCCATGACGCAAGCTGCAGAAATCATGGGAATAAGAAGCCACAGCAGGCATTAACCCCATCCTGCCCATGACCCCAGGAACTGGTGCAGCTGTTGGTAGTTCTGGGCCAACCACAGAGGCGTATACTGGGAAGGACAAACACACCACTCTCAGAATGCACGTGTCCTTCAAGAGCTACCGGCAGGGCTGGGGGTGGGACAGATGGGCCAGCCAGGCCACGGATGGCTGCAGTGCCATTCAAGGCTTAGGGGATGTGAGCCTCCATGGTATTGGTGAACATGTCTGCTGGTGTGGATAGCTGCCACAGTTCATACGGGCAGGGCATGCATGGGCACCTGTTGCCATGCACTTTTTTTGGCTTGCCCCACATGGCACTCTCCAGATTTCTTGGCAGTGCCCCNCGCCTCAGAGCGATCCCTTCAGTCCACCGGGGGTGCCTTTCTGGAGGTCCCCCGTGTAAAACGGGGGGCCACAATGGAGAGGGCGTTCTCGGTGGTCGGGCCGCGGCTTTGGAACTCCCTCCCAGAGGAAGCCTGCCTGGCCTCAGGTTTGTTGGCATTTCGTCGAGCCTGTAAGACCTGGCTGTTTGCCCAGGCCTTCAGAGGGGAGATGGGTAGGGTGGGGTAGTTTTGGGGGTATTTTTAAGATTTTTATGATATTTTACATTAATGGGGTTGTGATTTTAATTGTGTATTTTATGTTGTAAGCCACCCTGAGATGCCATGGGCATGAGGTGGGTGGCTAATAAATGATCAGTACATTATTATTTTTTTTGCAGTCTCAAATTATGTTGTTTATACTAAATACAGAAGAAGAGAAACATTCTTGATGGATTACCTATCAAGTTATTGGGCTGACTGAAAGAGGGACATATTGTGTAAAGTATAAAAAAACTTTTTGAAAGCAAATACAAATGGCAGCGTATGTTTTTTTTTCAAAAGTTGAGCTGCAGTCTTTTGATATTCACTCATAACAACTCTGCAAGATTGGTAACACTGATAAATGTTCTTGTACTCAAGTAGATTAGTAAAAAAGTGTCTTTCATAACACTGGGTCTAACGCTGACTGAAGCTACTGGAAAATCTCCATTTGCTTCAGTGGGAATATGACGGGGTTCGTGGAGAGGTAGAAATATATGAACTACATATATAATATATGCAATGTATGACATATATTTCTAGGAGTGTAATAACAGAGAAGAAAGATATAACATTTGCTTTGCTAACTACATTATGGGGGCAATCCTCCTCTAGCCATTGTGTGTTTATAAAATGAGACAATAGCCCACTGGAGTCTGCGTTCAGTCTGTGCAGCCCGCAATCACATTTGATCGTGCAGAGTTAATAAACAGGCAGCCCTCTGTGCACAATTTATGTGCTGGCAGCAGCCACCGGCAGTGGCACCAGCCAGTACTTTCCCTCTCCCTGGCCCTGGCTCTGATAGAAAGGGAAGACATCTTCCCTTGCCATGACCCCCTCCCCCAATTTCGACCAGAAGCAGTGCTGGGGCACTCTCTGAACAAAAAGGCAGCTGCTAGAGGAGAGAGCAATTGGGCTCTCCCAGCTGAGAGATGACTGAGAGAGGAACCGAGGGAGTGAGGTAGGGGGCGAGTTCCTCCCAGAGGTACCACAGGGCTCCTGTGGTTCATTTGGGGGAGGGCAGGAGCCCCGTGGAGCCTCGCCCCTCCCTCACTCCCTTCTGTTCCTTTCCCAAATAGAGAGGGCAGTGCAGGTGCAGATCCTCTGGAGAAGGCCCTTCCTGAAACCCGTCTCGCTCTCTCCTCTCACAGCCATCTCTCAGCTGAGGGACCGCAATAGTTGCAACTCCATGATGCTGGCAGACCTGGATACGGGCGAGGCTGCACACAACCTAATTAATGAGATGTGACCATGTGGGCGTGCGTTAGCAAGCACTGCTAATGGGCCCATGATGTCCATGACTGGGGGGTGCAGGCTAACATCTGGCAAACACCTAACAGACAGGCAGGTGAATACCCACCTGGTGTGTACTAATGTGGGCTATCGTCTCATTCATTTTCACCCACTGATTTCAGTGAGTGAAGGCTTGAACCCTAAATAAGAAAATTGGGGCACTTACCAATGAATTTTCTTTCTGGTAGGCTCCTTGCTCGGCACTCTTAATTTGGGTATTCCTCTGATCCAGCCAATGAGAAGGCAGATCTCAAATGATGAAACTTTGCAGATGGACCACGTCCCTGTGGTTTCCAGTTTGATTCTTCCAAAGCTCCTAAAAAGGAACACAGAAGTAGGCTGAAAGGCCCAAGATACCTCGTGTTGAGTTTGTCCTCCTGCCGGCAGTCCCAAGGGTGGGCCTGAGTGCCGAGCAAGGAGCCTACCAGAAAGAAAATTCACTGGTAAGTGCCCCAATTTTCTTTTCTCCCTTCGGCTCCTTGTTCAGCACTCCTAATTTGGGTAATGCCAAAGCAAATCCAGCAGGAGGGAGAAGAGAAAAAGGGGAGGATGGACTCAGAGTTAGTCTGCCTGCACGGCCTGCAGAATCTGACAGCCGAATGCCGCATCTGCAGAAGCCATGGTGTGCAGTCTATAGTGTGTAGTGAAGGTATGAACTGACAACCAGGTAGCTGCTCTGCAGATTTCTTCTGCAGAGGCCCTGGAAGCCAAAGGCCAGGAAGTAGCAGCCGAGCGTAGAGAGTGGGCCGTTATCCTACCTTGTAGACTGCAGCCTTTTGCTCTGTAGGCTTCAGTAATACAGTTTCTTATCCATCTGGAAATTGTTGCTTTAGTGGCCGGGCGCCCCCTGAGTGTGGCCCTGTAAAGTATGAAGAGGTTGGCTGATCTACTTTCTGACATTGTTCGTTTGATGTAGATCTTGAGGACCCGCCTCATGTCCAACTTGTGCAACATTTTCTCTGTACGGTGAGATGGGTTAGGACAGAAGGTGGGCAACACTATTTCCTGAAAGCGATGGAAAGTTGTGTTGACCTTCAGGATGAAGGCAGGATGTGGCCTGAGTACTACCCTGCCATCGCAGAATGTACATAGCTCTGGTGCAATGGATAGTGCTCTGAGCTCCGAAATTCATCTTGCAGATGTGATTGCTATTAGGAAGGCGACCTTGATGGTGAGGAAGTAGAGTGATACGCTTCTCAATGGCTCGAATGGTGGTTGAATGACAGCTGTTACGGACTATATTCATGTTCCAGTTAAGGAATCTATGCACGGGTGGTGGGGCTTCAAGCCTTGCTGCTCTGAGGAACTGTCAAATGTGCCTATGGATGTACTGATGGACTCTGGGGAGTCTGGAGACAGTATAGTTGCTATGGCGCTGACTTGCCTAGCTACAGTTGCAGGTCTAAGACCAATTATGCCATCCTGAAGGAATTCTAGTATTTCTGGCATGCTGGGGGCATCGCTGACTGTATGCCATTTGAAGAATCGGTTGCAAGTTCCTGAGTATATCCTATTGGTGGAGCCCTTGTGAAAGACCATTAAGGTTTTCAGTACCCTGTCGGAGTAGTCTGCTGCTGCTAAAGCGTTCCTTTCAGTTTCCATGCTGTCATCTGTAATTGTTGAGGCTCGGGATGGGCAATGGGTACTTGCTTTAGAAGGTCTGGGGAGGGATATAGCGTGAGCAGTGGGGGTTGGGTCTTGAGTGCGACCAGATCGGAGAACCAGGGTTTTCTGGCCCAGTAAGGTGTGATTAGAATGATTCTCGCTTGCTCTGCCCATATCTTGGCGAGCACTCTGCTGAGTATGGCCATTGGTGGGAAGGCGTAGAGTAGCTTTCGTGGCCACGTCTATTGTAGAGCATCTACTGCTAGAGCTCCTGGGTCGCTCCTCCTGAAGAAGTATCTGGGTGTCTTGTGGTTGTCCTTTGATGCAAATAGGTCTAGGATTGGGTGTCCCATTACCTGTACCACCTGTTGGAACGCCTGATCCTGAACTTCCCACTCGCCCGGGTCTAGATCCGTGCGGCTCAGCCAGTCGGCCTCTAGGTTGTCTATCCCATGTATGTGTATCACTCTTATTGACAGCACTCTGGGTGTGAGCCATTCGAACAGGGTCTGTGCTTCGAGCTGCAGGGTCTTCGACCTGGATCCTCCCTCAGGCCATTGCTGTGATGCTGTCCATCTGGATTAGGACATGCTTGCCGGATATTCTCTGCTCGAAGGCGTGGAGTGCCAGGCGGATCGCTCAAAGCTCAAGCAGGTTGACGGAGCATCTTGCCTCCTTTTGGGTTCATTTTCCTTGTGCCCCCTCGTGTGCAAGTCTGACTCCCCAGCCCCTGAGGCTGGCATCGGTCGTAATGGATAGGCGAGTGGGGTCTGTTGCAAACGTGGTTCTGGAAATCCACCAGTTTATTTCATTCCAGAGGGCAGTGGAAATGGTCATGGGCTTGTTCGACCTCTTCATGTTGTGTGATTGGAATGGTTGGAGCAAGTTTTGGAGGGACCATATGTTCATACGTGCCCATTGCACTTGGCCTATGCAAGCCACTAGGGATCCAAGGATATGGGCTAGGTTCATGAGGGTTGTTCGGTGCTGCAACAACCTCAAGATTGACGCTTTGATCTTCATTTGACGTTCCCGTGAGACTGATACGAGGTCTCTCTGTGTGTCGATGTTGACCCCGAGATGTTGGAGCCTCTGGCACAGGTGCAGTTGACTCTTGGGGAAATTGATTATGAAGGCATAGCACTGGAGGCATTGTAGTGTCTTGGAGAGATTGCTTTCCACTTTTTTGAATGAATTGGCTTGTAGGAGAATGTCATTGAAATATGGATTGCTTGTTTCTGAAGCTCCGCTATGAGAGGGGCGAGGATCTTCGCGAACGTGCGGGGTACCATAGCCAAACCGAATGGTAGAGCAGTATATTGCCAGTGTGCTCCCCTGTAACAGAAGCACAGCAGCGATCTGTGCTTGTCTGTGATTGGGATGTGTAGATATGCATCCTTCAGATCTATGGATGCCCCCCAGTCTCCTTTTGACAGTGGAAGTAGAATGGATTTAAGGGTTTCCATTTTGAACCTTTTGCAGTTCGTGAAGCAGTTCAGGAACTTCTGGTCGAGAACTGCTGTGGTGTCTCCTGACTTCTTGGGAACCAAGAAGATGATGGAATGGAGTTCCCGGCCCTGCTGTTTAGGGGGGAACCGGTTCGATTGCTTCCAGTAGCATCAGACGCCTTATGGCATACATCATTTGCGCTCCCTTCTCCAAGTTTTTGGAGACGGGAGATTGAACGAACCTTTGTGGAGGACATCCAGTCAGCTCTCACCCAGGAATCCGATATTGTCATGTTCCACACCTGGGCAAAGTGGGAAAGCCTTCCCCTGAGCTGGGAGGGTTGCTCGGGAAAGCTGTCCAGTAGACATTGGGCAGACTTAGGGCCTGAGGGTTTGGGCCTGGCTCTCCCTCTGGCGTTGAAGGAGGGCTTTCTGGTACCCTGCCATTTGGGCTTCTGGTACCTGGGTTCTCTGTTGTAACCTCCTTGGTTGTTCTTTCTATAAGAGTCGCGTGGGTAGGACTGGTGGCGAAATGGAAAGGGCTTCTTGTCACTAGTATGCAGGAGCATTTTTCTCTTTCTGTCTTTTGCCTCCTTGACTATCTTGTCCTGTGTGGAGCTGAACAAGTTATGTCTGGTGAAGGCATCTGCTGTCAGTGTCGTCTTTGCTGCTGGGTCGCCTACCCAGTTGTGAAGCCAGAGATGTCGTCTTGCTACTACATTTGCTGTTGCAGCTTGAGATCTCATCCTCATCGCACCCAGGGACGTATCAGCGACGTACGCAGCTGCTGTGGAGATTCTGATCATCAGTGCTTCATGTTGAGCTACTGAGATGTTCGTGGTGTTTGCCTCTTCTGCCCAGGCCATGATTGCCTGGCTGAATAGGGTACAGGCCGTCGAGGACCTGAGGCCTGTTGCTGTTGCCTCATACGAGCGCTTGAGCGATGCTTCTATCGCTCAATCTGTTTGACCCCTAGGCACAGGGTCTCCGATTGGCAGGGCTGCCGATTCTCTTGCTAGCACAGCCACTGCTGAGTCGATCATTGGAGGAGTGAAGGGAATGCACCTGTTGTTCTGGAAAGGGTAAAGGATGTTGGAGGCCCTTTTTACACAGACACTCCAACACCAATAAAATGGGNCAGTGACCTGACAGAAGACCATGTTTTAGCCACCCGAACACAACCGAACGCGATTCGAATTGAACGAACTGTTCGGCCATTTCGTAGTTCGGTGTTCGGTTCCGTTCGGTGTGTTCGGCCATTTCGTAGTTCGGTGTTCGGTTCGGTGTGTTCGCCATTTCAGTGTTCGGTGTTCGGTCCGTTCGGTGCGTTCGTGTTCGTGTTCGTGTTCGTGTTCGTGTTCGGTTGTCCGAACAGGCCGAGTTCGGGCCGAACACTGAACTACCGAACCGTGTTCGCCCATCCCTAGTGGGTACCCACCGCAAGTAGCGTTTACACAGACGCCTCCACCCAACTCCACCCATCTCAACTGGGTGGAGGCATCTCGTGTGAAAAGGGCCCATGTTGCAGGGCTACAGTGTTGCCCTGTACCATGTATAATAAAATGTAACACCCATTTTATCGGTGTTAGAGTGTCTGTGTAAAAAAGGCTGTAGAAGGCTTGGGGGATTGGCAGGCCAATGTTTTTCTTCTTTCTAGGCAGGAGAAACTTGTGCCCCTCCTCTGCCAGGGCACTCTGATCATCTGGGGAGCCTTAGTTCAAAATTCCGAGGACCTACACAACCTTAGTTATTATCCTTGATAATAGAGGGGAATGAAAGGGGCGATCTTGTAGCTCGTCATCTGATGATACTTCCTCCTCCAAAATTTTGCCCTCCTCAGCGGATGACCCTGAGCCTGTGGAGAAATCTAGCCTGGTTGGTTTGCATTTTGGTCTCTTGGTTATGGCACCCCTCTTGTCTTCTTTTGCGCATTTTATCTTGTATCCCTTTCACTCCAAGGTTCTTAGGATCTCTGAGTCGGAGTCATTGCTTTCTGACACGTATTCGGGCAAATTTTGGTCAGACTTGCTGCGGTCCTGGGGTTGAGACGTGGTCTTGAATGGCTGTTTTCCTTTCCCTCTTGACCTGGACCTACCCTGGGAGGTTCCGCTGGACCCATCATTGTCTGAAACTGCTAGCTTCTGAACTTGGTCTTGCAGTTTGTTGACTGTCTGTAGGAGCCATGATGAAAGCATCTCGGGTTGGGGTGGTAACGTGGTTGTTTCTGTTGGTATTGGAAGAAGCATAGTCGGGCTGAAAGAGTCTCTTTGGCCTCCTTCCAAGTCCGTTTCTTCTGTGATGGGCTGTGCGGGTTTGCGATTATTGCCCACATTCTTGTTTTTGTTGCCCTGTCTCCTCGGGGGAGAGGTGGGCGAAGCAGGTCTTTCTGCATTACTGACATCTGTAGACCTCGCAGAACTCACGCCTCTGCAGATTGATGGAGACAGGCATGCTAGGATTAAAAAAATATATATTTTTTTTTAAACTCCTGTGATCCCAGATGGCGGCGCCCATGGCCAAGATGACTGCCCAAGCTCCCAGCACATGTGTGGATCTCAACATGGCAGCGCCCATCCATGCACATGGGTGAGTCAGCCGCTGTTGTATCTATCCGGCAGGGGTTGGGACATTCCCCCAGCCGGGTGAACAGAGCGCAACGGCTTGAGCCAGCAGCATCCCTGCCCTCCTGGGCTCTGAGGCCCTGTTTGCTAGCCCCCCCTCTCTTTTCTCCAGCAGCAGGAGCTCCGCTGGCTGTAAATGTGCTGCGGTGGGGGAAAGTCTATGCTGCCGTGGCTGTCCAAAAGGGGGTTTCCTGGGAGTCCGGGGCTACCCTAGGGCTCCAGAGCCCTCTCCTCCTAAGGCCCCTACGCATTCGCGGTGGGAGGCCTGCCGGCTTTACAAGGATGCTGTGGCGGGGATCAAACCCTGTGCCGCCGCAGCTGAGCTCCAGCGGGGGGCAAGGCAGAGCCACTCTCAGCTCGATCCGTTCCAGCTGTGCAGAGAGGAGGGAGAGCGAGTAGAAGGCCCCTGTAGAGAGAAAGTTGATCTGCATCCACTCAGTCTGAAGGCATAACTCAAACTGGAAACCAAAAGGGAGGGGGCTTCTCCTGGTCCACCTGCAAAGTTTCATCATTCGAGATCTGCCTTCTCATTGGCTGGAGCAGAGCAATACCCAAATTAGGAGTGCCGAGCAAGGAGCCGAAGAGAGAAACCACTATTATGTCTGTGCAAGGGAGCCATACACTTTGAACACAATACGTTGCCATAACTGTAGAGCGTGTGCATCCATGAACCAAAGTATTTTATAGGCTCACACATCAAGAACACTATTATTAGAAAATGAAAATTATTATATGATCACAACATGATGGCTGAACACACAAAAATCAACGAATAAAAAAATTATTGCGCTGGCAATAAATGAGCCCTCTTGGGGCTAAATTACGTATGCAGGCGTTCTCTTTCTTATTATTATGTAGGCGCAGTCTGACTGAATTACTGTTACTGTGGGAACCATTACATGCAATTTCCTGACTTTTATCCCTGTCAAGACTTCCTCTGATCCTCAAAGGGCTTTTCTTGAGAAAGCCCCATTCACTTTACTCCAGAGTGCTTTGGGGATCAGCCTGCAAGTTTCAGTGCTACATGAGTATTGATTTGTGTCAGCTAAATGCCTTGTTTTGTTTTTTTGAGAAAGGGACGAAAAATGGAATGATCATAACTTGAAATGACTACCATAGGTGTATTTATACAATGTTTTTTCACCTATGACATACTGGAACAAACAGACCTACAACTATCTGCATATGTTCACATACAGGCCCTTTTCACACAGACCCTCTAACACTGATAAAATGGGTGTTACATTATACATGTTGCAGGACACCCATAGAGCATATCTGCAGCCCTGCAACATGTATAATAAAATTTAACACCCATTTTTATCAGTGTTAGAGTGTCAGTGTGAAAAGGGCCTACGTGAAAAGGGCCATACACATTTAACTTTTGAGCACTTCTATTTGGCATATTAATAATTACATTCAGTGGGAACGTACAATGTAAAAAAAATATGCAGAATACACCATTTGTATGAGGTTTAACTCTGTTTTATTTGTTAACCTTACCTTCGGCCTTAAAAAAAATTGCACTCACCAGGTCTTGGGGTACATATGGACTCCTATGGGAAAACTCATTATAGGTGGGGTCTATTTTATCTCCAAAACATAGTCTGTGTCCCAAAACCTTCAAACTAAGCCCTGGGAGCACACAGACACACACAGAAACACATGAAAGAGTCTGTTTTATGGGGATTGTTTTCACTCCCCAAATTCGCCCCAAATGCAAATTCTCTCCTGCGAATTACTGGCTGTGCCTTATAGTCAAGCTTTACTAAGGACAGTGGAGTACACTTAGCACCTTTATAGTCTGCTATTTGCATTTCTTTTGTTGTTGCCTAGGATGCTTCAGGGCTTGTTTGCATTTCTTTGTTTGTCTAGGATTCTTGTCTCCACAAACTGACCCCAGAAGGGAAACTTAAATCTAGGCTGAAGAAATGAAACCTAACATTACCTGAACAAATGAGAAATGAAACAGAAAAGGTTTGTGTAAAACCAAATAGGAAAACTCAGTTGACACCTTGTGTGTGTTTGCACCCTGGCACCTTTTTGGTCATTGGAGACAAACGTTAAGAGATATCTGGCTGAAATTTGAGTATGTTATGGCCAGAGGTACCAGTGACAATGTGTTGCAAGCTCAAAGTTGTAGACCCAATACTTAGCATATTTTCATGGTTTTTTTCAACCATGACACAAAGGCACAAGATAATAGCAGTGAAGGGGTTAATTTTCATTGCTGCTGGCAGTCTGAAGTGGCCTTGAGTTCCATGTCCCCTTGCTATCTGAATGGTCCTTGAAAATTGTTTATTTTGGTTTATTTTAAGCTGGGGTCGATTTGACCCCTATTGAAATGCATTGGCTGGGGTCCATTGAACCCCAATAGGAAAACTCTATGGAAACCTGGGGTCCGTTTGAAAAATGCCCCTTTTTTGTTTATAGGAGACAAACGGTAAGAGGTATCAGGCTGAAATTTTAGTATGTTATGTCCAGAGGTGCCGGTGACAACTTCCTAAAAACTCAAACTTGAATAACTACTAATTAACATATTTTAATGTTTTTGGTGCTCGTTGGGGTTGGTCTGACCCCAAGATCACAGGTTAGGTTAATTGTTTTTTCAAACTTAGTAAAATATGCATTATGTCACTAAGACAGTGCACACACAAAATAGGATTGTTAGGGACAGGTTTTCAAATACATGAATTCGTAAACTAAGTCGCATAGTATGCATAAACAAATGTGGGTGAGTAATTTTGAATGCAAAATGAATATTTGCACATGCATATTAATATTTACATATGTAAATCTGTGAGAATAGCAGTTTTTTCTGGGAGGGTACGAACACATTTTTCAGGCAGAAAAATGGACTAAAAAAGATAAAAACATTATATAATTTTTTTAAAGGATAACATAATCCCATTTTCTTCTTCTTTTGGGATAGCTAAAAATCTTCCGCGTTCAGCCTCTGTAAGCTCTCACAAGTTATGAACCCTTGAACAGGCTGCTGAATTTTCAGCCCAATTGGTTATTTTTCTGGAAAGTTGTATGCATCTAAAAATAGATGCTTAGGATGAATGTGTCCTCTCAACCGTGATTGCAGATTCAAATGTGCAACAAAATGTTATCATCCTCTTAGACTAGTTGGGAGACAACAGATTTTGCAATAAAAAGGACATGTAGTCCAAACCATTCATAAGCTCCCCCTCCCCGGCCTTATTTTATAAAAAACGTTCAATATCTTCACTGGTGTAAGGACAATTACCAGCAGGAAAAAAAACACAGCACAACCCTGCATTGATCTTATTTCTAACAGTCGTTAATTGAGGAGGAAACAGTACAGTAATTTGACTACCCAAAACAAGCTTCTTTAAAATCTCATTTGTCAAAGAAGTTCATGCTCAGCTGGAACATCTATTTCTATCCTTTACACCACAAACCACTTACTCTAAGAGTCAACTGGACTACTTGGGAGTAAGTGGTTTGTCGCTCATGGGCTCTGTTTATAAGGAAAATAACACAAGTGCTCAATATGATGATTCACCTCTTCTTGCTTCTTTTCAAATTGGATCTAACACCGCTTTTAAACGAGGGGCCCTGAAGCGCCTCCTGAACGCCGCATTAAAGCAAAGCCGCCGGAAGTGACGTTCTCCCCATTGCTGGCGGCGGCGGCTGGCGACACGGGGTTTGGAGCAACGTGTTCTTAAGACTTCAATTATCAGACTTAAGAACGCGCCGCTCCAAAGCCCCGTGTCTCCAGCCGCCGCCGCTGCCGGCAAAGGGGAGAACGTCACTTCCGGCAGCTTTGCTTTAATGCGGCGTTCAGGAGGTGCTTCAGCGCCCCTCGTTTAAAAGCAGCCTAAGTTATAACACGGGAAATGCAGCACAGTCTAATTAAGCATTTTTAGCTTTTCCTAAAACTTCCCATGGCAATTGCCAATTCCAAAAGAGCAACAGGCAAAAGCAGATGCTCCCATAAACTGTATATTTTGAGTAGACTAATGAGTCAGTATGAACTTTCAGTACAGAATGTGTATATGCTGAGACAGAAATCATTAAATACAAGGTTCAGCTTTATAGGAGCTTTCAGCAAATAGTTACTATAAAGGCACTATAAATATTATAACATTCTCTTAGAATAATATAACTATATAGTAACTTTCTCATAATATTCATGACACCTCTCATTCTAACGTTCTCTGCTTTGATACTGTTGGGAGGCTGCAATGATGGTAACTTGAAATAAGGGAAGGTTCCAATGGTGGAAGCTACCATTTTCTTGAAATGGTAAAGTTTGGATTAATGGCCTTGTGCCTGACATGAGCTGGAACATGGCCACGTGTGCTGACTACCTAAGCCCTAAGGACTCAGGCCAAGCTGTGTCCCAATCCTGACTGAGGCCGTTTTCACACGGATGTCCCCCCCTCCCCCGTGGATGGGTGGGGCACCTGTGCGAATGTCATAACGGGCAGGTGTATGGTGGGAGGGGCATCCATGGGAATGCCATGGGCAGTGGGTGGAGGTGCATGTGCGCTCCTGCGCTCTACCCATCTTCACCCACCGAGCAATTGGCCAGAATGGCAGTTGCTCCGTGGGTGGAGATGGGTGTGCGCCTGTGGGAATGGCCACCCACATGCTGCCTCCTCCACCCATCCCCGCCACCCAGCATGGCCCATGTGAAAACGGTCTGAGACCAGCTCCTGTCCTACATATTCCCCTCTAGACCTGATCCTACCACCCCTCCTTCACCCACCCTCATCCCAGATAGTGAGTCCAATGACAGTTACTTTGTATGCATATTAATTTATAAAAGCAGGGCTTGTGATTTCCATTTATGTTAATTAAGAATGGAGCATGATCCCTGGAATAAGTTAATTTATTTCTGGAGAAGGCATATCAGAAGGTCAATAGCTTTTTTGTGAAATAAATGAAGTCTTGACTGCAAAATGGTTTTACAAAATCTGGCAAAAATAATAAGGCTGTCCCTGCTTAGGAAAGGTAGCCAATCTTTTCCAAAACAAACAAACATATATTGGTGCATTTTCCTTATTAACCCCTGAGCAAGCACTAGCTAGAATTCTCAAATGAGCGTAAGAGTTCTGTTTTCAAATTCCATTAAAGTTCAATCCAATCAATAGCCTTAAACTCATCCAGAATTTTTAAACCATGTGTGCAAGTCTTTTGACCTACCTTGACCACAAAGATGGAAGCTCCTCTTGTAAATCAGTGTTAAAGTCTTCAAATACTTTCTGTGCTTTTTGAAACTCTTCTTCTGCCTGGAAGCAAAAGCACAGACCTTAATTTTCATTCAAAACCATAAGGGCCTACACAAACCTGTGCCTGTTAACAAAAATAGTTGCATGTCACTGTTACTACAGCTGTGCAGAATTTGGCTGTTTCCAGTTGCAGCAGTTTCTGCAAACATTTTATGTCTAAGCTACCCTTACATAGGTTTTAATCTCAAGAAATTTTGTATCAAATATTTATGCTTTAAAATGGAAGCAAAACACCAGACTTAAGAGTACATCCTGAAGACATTTAGTGCCGGCGCCAGTGCTAGTCCATGACACCTTGGGCCCTACATAGTTGAAAGTCTGTCTTTTCCCTATGCTCCATTGTGATCCCCTAAGGTCAGCTGAGAACGGCCTCCTAGCAATTCCATCAGTGCCACCAAGCGTATACGACAGAGGTGAAAAGAGATGTTCTCATTCTCTGTTCCACAGCATTGGAAGTTCCTTCCCCTAGAGGTTCGTCAGAGCCTGAACACCTTTAGAAAGAAATGCAAAACTTTTTTATTTGGACAGACGTTTGCCGGGGCAGTCGGGTGGGGAGGCCAGGAATAGGTTTGCATGGGAGTTTTATTTTTTATTTTTTAAAATCTCTTTTACATGTATATACTGCTGTTTTTATGGAATATTGTTATGCTGTTACTCACCCTGAGCCCTCGGGATAGGGCAGGCTATAAATTTAAATAAATAAATAAATGCATCATAAACAACACGGGTGCAAGTTTCATTCACTTCAACAGGACATGTGTTGGCACTAAGAGCTAGCATCAGCACTAAACAGCCTGAGGATCATACTGCCCATGGCTGAATTTCATCTGTCGCTGTGTTGAAACAGTTTTTCATGACTAAGGACAAATTAATAAGTGGCCCTCGAACAGCTCAAGACAACTCTTACAACAGGATGTTGTAGCTGTAGTCACCCTGCATTCAAGATGACACCCGAGGAATTTTCCACCTCTGAGATTCTACCCTTCTGATGATTGTGGGGCATGTTTGAAATTTGTAATGAAAATGGAACCTGGGCAAGTTTCCAATTCATTCACTTTGTAAAGTTGGATTCTCACTGTTTTACTATTTACGCTCCCATGCTGTCTGCTTACAAGGGAACAGTTAATATTCAGAAGGATTTAATAATGAACAGTATGATCCTGCAACCCTTACTAATTTGAATGTATCCTGTTAAGATTACAGCGGAAACAGCTTATCATGGCTATCACAGTTTTCATCAAAACCATTCAATTTTTAGCTTTCTTGACCAAGGGGAAGCTTAATAGTTTGCAACAATTTGTTCAGGTTCTCATTCAGTATGCCTTTTGGTATTTTGGTACTTCCATACAAGTTCTCTTCATCATTTCCGCCAGCAACGACACTTTTAGCTTTTGGGCTTTCTTTGGTTTTTGTTGTAAAAAATCATTATATTTTTCATTTCTATTTCATTTTCTAATGTTAAAAAAAATAAAAAAATCTTTTGTGTTTGTATCAATTTCATGAAACTGGAAAGGATGAAAGTGACAAAAAAACTTCTGGTGGAAATGCTAGAAGCGGCAAATGGACAAAAATTATCCCAAATATGAAAATTCCTGCAAAAATTCAGCAAGGTTCCTGAAAAGATGAAAATTCCGCTCAATTTGAGGATAGCTTATTTGTTTCTGCAGTAGTTAAGACAACAGGATGGCAATACAGATAAGGGTTACAGGACTAGAGCTCTAGCAGATATGTATCCCCTTACCACTGCCCAAAGGATATGCACATGATGCATGTGACATTTAAATCCAACCTTAATGTAAATATAAGACCTGTCTGATTCTTATGGGGTTCAGTTTCACGGTAAGCAGAGCACTCCAGCTCCAGCTTAGCAAAGTTCTTAAACTCATGTTGAACTTCAGGGGCTTGTACAGTTTCCTTTCCCTGACTCAGCCAGAGCGGACTTGGTCCCACAGTGCACAGAAGTTGCACGGGACCTCTGCACAGAAGCAAATGTCACCCAACCTTGGTGATTCTGCCACCAATTATTAGGGAAAGATGCACCCTACCTTGGTGATTCTGCCTTCATCTCTTCTCTTTGAGCCCTGGAGGGCTTCCAAGTGATGCCTTGCACTGTCATAGTCCACCAGCTTTCTGCTCCGCTTTGCAATGCGAGTCTGGAAAGAGTCCCAAAACCAAAACTTTATCATTCAGATTCTTATAAAACTGAGTATCTTCTGGCAAAACTTTAATCTTACTATGATTTGTTTTTGGTTCTTTTACGCAACATTTGAATTCTAATCAGGGCTGGCCTTAGGATTGGCAGGCCCTGGGGTGTGGACAGATCACTGGATGTGGGGTCAGGGTTTACTTGGGTGGGGTGGCTTGTGCCCTGTGAGTAGTGCCTGCCTCAAAAATTAGCAGGGCCCCACTGCCACCTCCACGGGGCTCAGGAGCCTCACTGCCATAGATACTTCTAAAGAGCCCATGGAGTCCTGTCACCACCACTTCTGAACGACCCCCAGGACTCCTGAGGGGTCTTGTGAGTCCTGCCACCACCACTGTTTTTGTGGCTCCCGAGGTCCAACACCATAAGCCTCAAGAGTGGTGGTGGCAGCCTTTGGGGCCCTAACTGCACCAGGGCCAGGACAGTTGCCCCACATTTCCCACCCTAACGCCAGCCCTGAATCTAATCCATACATATCAAAATATTAAACATGTAAAGTGTGCACTGCTTGGTCAAGTAAAATACATAGGCCATGAACCTCAAACCACTTGTTCTGGTGTAGGCCCACTGAAGTCGATGGGACTTATTCAGAATTAAGAGGTGTGAGGACTGTAGCCATAGGCAGCTTTTTATTTTAAACAGGATCCTGTTCATTGAGAATTAAGGGCTTGACAAGAAAGTTGTGTTTGGAGAGGTTGTAAGAATGGAACCTCAAATATCAGTTTTGTAACATATGTGCCATATATTGCCCCCTCCCTTCGTAACTTCAAATCCCTCCTCAAGACCCACCTCTTCTGCTCTGCCTTCCCCGACTCCTCGCTCCCCTCACCTAACTCCTGCTGATACCCTCCATTCAGTACAATCTGTTTCCTAAGGTCTGTGTACTCATATCCTCACCACACAGACCAGACTGTCATCATTCTTTATTTTTTATTTATTTATTTATTTTGCAAATTTCTCCCCCGCCTCTCCTGCAACGCAGCCCGGGGTGGCTTCCAACATTAAAACCATAAAATACAATAAAATCAGTACAAAAAAAGAAAATGCTTAAAATATTAAATATTAAATATAAATATAACTTAACAGGGCTAGACCAAAAACCAAACACAAATGGGTAGGGGACTAAACACCCCCCTCCCCACCCTCCCTCCCAAAGGCCTGGGCAAACAGCCAGGTCTTACAGTTCCGCCGAAATGTTAAAAGGCTTGGGGCCAGGCGAGCTTCCTCCGGAAGGGAGTTCCACAGTCGCGGTCCCACCACCGAGAATGCCCTCTTCATCGTGGCCCCCCGTTTAACACGGGGGACCTCCAGGAGGGCACCCACGGCAGATGTAACCAAGGCAAGCACGTGCACCTGGGACCTCGCATCTTCGTGAATGTTACACTCCTTGTCTCTCCCTCTGCTTCCCTTCCTTCGTCTCTCCCCCTCCCCCTGTCTCTCAGATTGTAAGCCCTAAGGCAGGGACCATGTCTACTCCATTACGCTACTCCATTTGTAAAGCGCCAGGTACATCGCTGGCGCTATATAAATGCTTGCTAATAATAAATAATAAAATAATAAATAATAATAATAATAATAATTGCAGACACATCTTTAAAGACAGTAGTATGAGGAGACTTGTTAAGCTGTAATGGTAATACCCACTGTCTTCCCTTTCATCTTACACAGCATGTGGCTTTATATATTGGCTTTATATATTTTTTTCAGTTAAGGAAAATGCTGCAAACACACTTCTCAGCATTACTGCCTTGAATACATAATTGACGAGCTTAATTCTGATATCAACAAATGAGAATTCCATTTAACCAGTTACCTTGCAACCTAACATGATGCTAAAATGTCCCTGGCAAAGCTGGCAATTTAGCAACGTGGCACACTGTGTGAACGTTCCTTCTTAGGTTATTGTTGATCAAATCCTACACCACAGCTGGTGTAGGAGCAGCTCAGGAATGGAAAGCGTGTAAAGGTGTCCCCGAGATTTCCTGACCCAGATGCTGTCCTGGCTTCAGCATGGTCCCCGCAGGAGACCACTGTGCAATCTTTACTCACAGCTTTGATTCAACCTCTTATTAAGAGACCCCTCAACCTTTCTC
This sequence comes from Sphenodon punctatus, assembly GCA_003113815.1. Classification (NCBI taxonomy): domain Eukaryota; kingdom Metazoa; phylum Chordata; class Lepidosauria; order Sphenodontia; family Sphenodontidae; genus Sphenodon; species Sphenodon punctatus. The sequence goes on from QEPC01001482.1 coordinate 155,545, forward strand.
CATTATGTTTCCTACGCCAGAAGTCTGAAGTGCGATGGGTGAGAACAACATGAGTTTCCTACAGCACATAGCTACTGTTTTGTCTAGAAGAGCACTGCCCCTGTCCTAGTCATCCAACAAACAGTACAGAAGCAGCCTATGCGTAGACATTGGTGGGAAAAGTCTTACCAGATAGAATTACAATGAAACATCTGTGAACAGATTTACTCCTCAGTGTTGCAGCTGTTACAGAGGAGACTGGGGACAGACTAAAGACAGTTGCATTGCACTTCATGGGACTGACAAATGAAACAACTGGGGGTAGGGAGGAAGAAAAAGCTACTTATGAGTCCTGTACCAACAGTTAAATCAGTATTCTACAAGAAGCGAGGAGGTGATGTATCACAGCAGGGGGGGACAGCAAGTCAGGGACAATGGTTGCGGGAAGGAGGCAGGAAAAAGACTATAGGGTAGCTGATCCAACATGTAGCTGCTGTAATATTTGAACAACGGCCTACACAATCACGACGATGTCACCATACTGAACATGCAATGGCTTTTGCAATGTGTTTACCATTACATAGGATAACTCTCTAACTTTGTGAATCTTTGTCTGCAGACTCTGCTGACCAGGTTTTTTTTATAAAATTGGTTACCTTCCACTAGCAGTTACCATGTATTCTTTGCAAGCATCTCTGATGGAATATATTGGGGATGGGACTATCGGCAAATTATTGGTTACTGGTTTTATTGCTTTCAGATTAATCCGATATCAGATTTATCAGTATCGGCATATCGGTTTTTTAACATTTTTAAAATGGCCGCAATGTTAAAGATCCGAAAAATCGGCAATGTTAAAAAACTGATATGCCGATATCAATATTATCGGTATTATTGGATTAAACAGATATCGCCAATTAACAGCATTATTGGATTAATCCGATACCGATAGTCCCATCCCTAGAATATATTAACTTTCCCATTATAGGATGCTAGCAGTTGTCAAATTTTAGGAACATGTAGAAACACAGATATCACACTGGCATTATATAATGGGTGCTATCCAGCAGCCTGTTTAAACTGTGCCTATGCTGGGCGCAGTGTATGTACACCCGTACATGGGCAGGCACGCATGCCACACACGCAACAAGCCATGCGGGGCCCCTTCTGATGCGACCCCGAGCCCACATGCGCATCCCAGCCTGGGGGATGGAGCAGGAGCTATGCCTGCTGCA
>QEPC01001482.1:174343-195755 GCA_003113815.1 Sphenodon punctatus
CCTCTATACCCATAATCTCCCGCACTGGATACCTCCTAACAGGCCAGTCCTCCCTAAAAACAATCGCTACACCCCCTCCCCGGCCGCCCGTGCGGGGCTGATGCTGCACGGCATACCCAAGTGGATTGCGTGCCTCGTAAGTCTGGTCACCTCTGGTCTAGTGGATATGAGATGAAACCTATATATTAATGAATATTAAATTAATAGATTTCATCTGAGATTAAGTTAAGGGGTGGTGCACTTCTGCACCACTCTCACTACAGGGATGCAAGTAGATTTAGCCCATTGGAAGATAAGGTGAGTATATTATTATTATTTTATTTCAGTAATTTATACCCCACGCCCTCCTGTAACTAGCTCGGGGCGGCTTCCAACAATTTCAATTTCAAAATACATAAAAACACTATTAAAACAGTTTAAAACAATCAACAATATTTAAAACAAGGGCACGAAGGTTAAAACAGTAAAACAGGGTGGGGGCGGAAAGACCCCATGGTATTTCCTTCCATTTGGTGGAGTTTATTGTTTTCACCCGGTACAGTGAACCCAAATCAGGTTGAGATGCCATAGTGCTGAATCATCTCTCTAAAGAGATCGTTTTTTCCTTTTGGAACAAATGCACCAGGCTGCACCAAAACAATGATTTTCAAAATAGTCTCCCAAAGGAGGCCTCTATGACAAGCCCTGTCTGTTGCACTATTTAGAGGGTAATCAGATGCTAAGCAAGGGAATGAGATCGCATACTTTGTTCTAACCATTTACACAGTAAAAATGCACAAATCACAAAGGCAACTCCATTCCTATTCCCATCTGATCTACTCTGAAACATTCATCTTCAGCTCCTGTGTGCGCTGTGTACTAAACCAACAACACTCATACACACCTGAAGTACATGCATCAGGGGTGGGGAAGCCCCAGCCTCTGTGCCAAATCTGGCCCACAGATGCTGTTTTAAAATTTGGTCACTTTCTAATTCCTGGATCTGACCCTGCTGATCCAGCCCCAACCCTTGAGCACTGAAGGATACATTCAGGGGGCAGGGCATGGAAATGAAGGCATACCCTCAAAAATAGGGGATGGATCCATCATCCACAGCATAGATCCATAATCTGGACCTTCCCTTCCTTCCCCCATACTGAGGACACCTCTCAGCTGCCCCCACCCCTAATTCCTATCTGCCCCATGGAGCTTGTACTAATTTTCAAAGTGGCCCACAGGAGGGCAAGGATTCCCCACCCCAACATACATAAGAGACTAGCGTGCATCTCTTAATCTCTCTCCAGGATTAAAATTCCCTTGGCAGCACTGGGCAACTCCCAAACATTTTAAGACGTGAACTGGTAAGATCTAAGTTATCGGGGACTTACCTAGTCCCTGTCTCAAAACTTCCAGGAATCTCCCGGCACTTCTATTTCCCTGGCACCTGAGCGACTTCCAGTCTGGCGAGGGGTGTCTAAATCTCTCCCCCCCACCCCCACGGGGGTTTCCTCAAACCAGATTTTTAAGATGCAGAAGAAATGTCTAAAAACGCCCTCAGTCTTAACTATCTTGAATAATTTGGTGTCATCTGCAAATTTAGCTACCTCACTCTTTACCCCCAATTCCAGATCATTAATATGTTAAACAATACTGGTCCCAGTACTGACCCCTACGGCACCCTGCTGTTTACCTCTCTCCAACTTCAAAAATGACCATTTATTCCTACCCTTTGTTTCCTGTCTTTTAACCAAGTACCAATGCATAACAAGACACTTCCTCTTCTTATCTCATGACTACGCTTGTTCAGGAGTCTCTGGTGAGGGACTTTGTCCAAAGCTTTTTAAAATCCAGATGTACTATATCAACTGGATTACCCCTATCCATGTGCTTATTAACAAGCTCATAAAATTCTAACAGGTTAGTGATGCATGACTTCCCTTTGCTAAAGCCATGCTGGTTTTAACTCATCAAATCATGCTTGTCAATCCACCCAGTAATTCTTTTTTTTAAACAATGGTCTCCACCAGTTTGCCTGGTATTGATGTCAGGTTTACCCATCTGTAGTTTCCAGGGTCACCTCTGGAGTACTTCTTAAAAATTAGCATTACCTTTGCTAACCTCCAATCCTCTGGCACAGAGGAGGATTTTAGCAAATTCCCTTTAAATATTCCAGAACCTAATTACATCTCTCTTTTTTAAAAAGGTTGTGCTTGGTGTGCACTAAAAATACACCTCACAAAACTACAAATATACTTTTTCAAATAATGTCCACCTTTTTTTTCCTTTTAACTATATTTCTGCAGATGCTATGAGCCAAATTCAGACATGGCACTCCAGCTCCAGGCGCATCTGGCTATAACCTGCATATTGTTCTATTCTCTGTGATCTAGTGGCCACACTTTCTCTGGCTGGGTGGATGCTCTTGTAACCCCCTGGGGTATTTCCTTCTTTTGAACAGAAGGAAGTGGCCCAGCAGAAAAGCCGAGAGGCAGGTCTATGCCTCATCAGGAATAACAAACTTCCCCCCACCCCAAGCAGTGTGGAGGTTCTCTCTGTGATCTGGGGTGGGGTGGGGGGTGTTACACTTTCAAAATGTATTCTCCATTTTTGCATGTGGAATGACCCCAATATTGTGCATGATGTCCAAGGGACATATATTTGTACTCCAATGTACAAGTTTGGGGGGGGGGGGATGGGCTAGGTAGGTTTTTTTGGGGTTGGGTAAAGTATTTTTTGCACAGCTCTGGATTTTATGATGGTACTCTGTTTTAATTATTTATGAATTGTTCTCTTTATTGTTCTTATTGTTTTATATTGTGATTAATTGTTAGTTGCCTCAAGTCGCCGTTGGTGAGAGGGGGCACAATATAAATATATTTAATAAATAATAAATACATTCAGTGTTTGGGAGTCAGTGGGGCTGATCTGATGGCCCATGGATCCCGTGCACACCTGCGCGGGAACCTCATGCACCTCCATTGCTGGCACACAGTGCTGCGCAGGCGGAGGATTCGTGGGCCATCGGATTGGCCTGGGTGTGGTCCAGTGGATCCCACATTGGTTTTAGAGTTAGGAATTCCGTGTTCAAATCTTAGTCTTGTTGGGTGGCCTTGGGCAGGCCAGTGTCTCAGCCTCTTCCCCAGCTAACAGTGGTGCACTGATAACCACTGATAACCTGGCTACCTGGTTGGTGTTACCAGCCATAACAACAAACACATGTGTATCTATCCTATGCTGAAACTGATGTCGTCATCCTGGACTAATGGCTGACTGAATCTATGTTTATCTATTATGTGTTTTCAGCTACACAAAAGTCTCCTCCCACCAGCTGTTTCCAAATGATATCAATTGTGCAACCCCACAGCTGTGAGAAAGAGGAGTCAGCTCCAGGCTGGCAAATTACTGGTAGCTCCTGAACAGAAACTGCTGCGACTGTGTGGGCAAAGCTTCACCTCAAAGAGAGTCTAACTGTGAAAGCACGTCACCCTCCACTTTGCAGTTAGTCCTTTCCCCTCCTGTTAATTGTTCTTTCTTCACATGCCCAATTCCTACTCACTAGAAGCACCATGGAAAGGCACAGCAACTAGACTTGCTTTTCACAAAAAATCATGTCTCTGTGGTTCCTGGATGACCAAAAACCTGTAGCGGTGCAGTGCGCATCTCTAGATATAATAGTTACTAACATGTTAGTGGCAGCTACTTGTCTGTACCCATGATTTTTCAGATCCCAAATTGTATCAATCTTGTGTGTTGCACACACAGACGTAATGACCAAATGTGCATTTAAAGCCAAAACCAGTAGCTAGCATACCAAGGAGATGAATGTTTGGCACCAGTATTTGTTATCTATTACATGGAATTCAATATTTATTAAATACATGTTTAATATATATTGAATACAATAAGAACATAAGAAGTGTCATACTGGTTCAGACCAGTGGTCCATCGAGCCCAGTATCCTGTCTCTGACAGTGGCAAATCTTGGTCGCTTCAGAGGATTGCCCAACAGGTCATAATAGGGTGATCCATTCCCTGTTGTTCACCCCCAGCTCCCGAAGGTCAGAGGTTACATCCCCAAAACCTACTTGGCTAATAGCTGCTAATGGACCTACCCTCAATTCTCTTTTAAACCCAGCTATGCTACTGGCCTTGACCACATCCTCTGGCAACGAATTCCACAAGTTAATTGTGCACCAAGTGAAAAAATACTTTCTCTGTTTTAAATCTACTGCCAGTTAGTTTCATGGAGTGTCCCCTAGTTACTATTTGAAAGGGTAAATAACAACTCCCTATTTACTTGTTCAACTTCACTCACAATTTTATAAATTTCTATCATATTCCCTCTCAGTCATCTCTTCTCCAGGCTGAAGATCCCTAACCTATCAAGCCTCTACCATTCCATACCTTAATAATCTTTGGCCCTTTTTACACAGATGCTCTAACACCCATTTTATGGGTGTTACATTTTATTATACATGTTGCAGGGCACCACTGCAGGCAATCACCATGGGCCCTGTGCACACATGATGCCTCCACCCAGTTCCTCTGGGTGGAGATGGGTGTTGGCCGGTGGGTGGGGAGCATTTCCCTGGGTGGAGATGGGTGGGGGCGTCTGTGTAAACGCCACTTTCAGTGGGTGTTGGTGAGTGTTTGCTCCCGGCCAACACCCATCTCCACCCACACCCACCCACGGAGCAACCGGCACTGGCGTGCTTAACTCGTCCATGCTTGTAGGTCGGTTTCGAAACCAACCTATGGAAGCATGCTTATGCCCATGTTCTTTGCAAGAGGTTGAGGATCTTCCTCACGTTTTATTTTGTTGTCCTGTTATACCAGCATTAGGCAGGTATGGATGGAGTCCTTAAGGGGAAACAAAGAATTTACCCCTTTATTAGTTATGATCAGATCACTTTTAAATGCAACAACAGATTCAGAGATGAACACGATAGCGACATTCCTCCTTCTGGCTACAAGGACGAGGCAGGATACTCTTGTCGAATAATTTTATATTACTCTTTAATTTGTTTTCCTAACCACTTAATCTATTTTGATTTTGCATGTTGAGTTTAGATGACTAGATTATTTTGTATCCTGAATATAACTGTAGATTATTAATGGTTTGGAACATTACTCGAATATTTTTGAATTGTTATATGATGTATGTTTTGTATTTTACCTTTTATTATTATGGCCATGGCTAAAGCTAGTGCCCAATAAACAAATTCAATTCTCTCCATTGTGAAAACTGATCATTTACTCCTATCCTTTGTTTCCTATCCTTTAACCAGTTACTGATGTGATGCACAATCGGAGACTGACTCCTATTCCATGACTATTTAGCTTCCTCAAGTCTCTCTCATGAGGAACCTTTATCAGACACTTTCTGAAAATCCAGATACATGATATTGACTGGCTCACCCTTATCCACATGCTTATTTACACCCTCAAAAATTCTAATGGAGTAGTGAGGCATGACTTCCCTCTGTTAAATCCATGTTGACTCTTCCCTATTATGTCATGTTTATCAATATGCCCAATAATTCTGTTCTTAACAACTGTTTCCACCAGTTTGCTGGGCACAGATGTCAGGCTCACAGGGCTGTAATTTCCAGGGTCACCTCTGGAGCCCTTTTTAATGTTATTAACACGAAGCCCATGTAATACTATATGTAATAATACTATCTTATTTTATCTGTAGAATACCATGCAATAATGAAATGAAAAATACATGGTATTCAGTTCAGCTCCATCCTTAGACTGTGAGTTTTCTCTCGCTTGCTCTGCTTTAATTGCTGTCACAGAGAGACAAATTACATAAAATAAGTTTTCAGAAAAATAATTTGTACCAATGATGAATGGTTAGTGATTTATACTTAATTGTCTGCATTACCACTGATTGTTCTTAGTTAACTGAATCACTCATTTAATAACTAGAAATTAAGAAATAACCAAATTAGTCAGTAAAAATCATGCTAAATCATGCAGTTATTTAGAGACAGATTGCTCCTCACACAGGAAGGAGACCCAGAGTGTTAAGAAACGAGATGATAGCCCACAATAGTCAACAAGAGGTGGGTATTCTTCACCTGTTCATTTAATAGTTGTTTGCCCCACCGGCTATGTGGCCACCACTCATTGGACCTGCTACCCCCACTCATGGCGGGGTCTCGGAGAATGTGGAGCCCGCTGTATGGATGAACGCAAGCTAATGTGTGCCCAACTGTCCGCATCTTGTCAATTAGTTTGCATGAAGCGCCTCCACATGTACAGGGCCACCAGCACCATAGTCATGGGTGGAAATCCTAGAGCATCCAAGTAGCATTCAAGAGCATTCAAGGAGTGACAGTTTCCTGCCCGTCTCTCCACTCTCACTGGCGGCTACCCACAAGCACATGCAATATACGCAGGGGGCTGCCCATTTATTAGGCTGGACACTCTAAACATGTGAGTGGGAGCTGCCTGGATCGAACCCAGACTCAGGCAGGCTATCGTCTTGTTTGTTAACACCCCCAGTATCCCTTGCTGTCTCTCCACTATGCAGATTTTCTTGGCAGACAAGCAATTCTCAAAATGGAGAAGAAGCAGAAAGCTGCCAGTCTGGGATGGAAGCAAACAATAAAAATCTATCTACCCATTCAAGAAAGAATCTACTTCTGGGCTGTGCTGCCGATTAGACACGCAGGACCCTTGTCTGCTTTCCAGGGCACCACTGCTGCCTTTGGCCATAAGTAGCGATACTGGCACGCCCTAGTTCCTCCTGGGCTGCCCAGTGCAGCACTGCTACTTCCTTGCCTCTTGCAGTGCTGCTGGAGCAGCCCCCAGACTGAACAGTTATCTGTGTGGATATTTTTTAATTTAAATTTCTACCATGCCCTTCCCCTAAGGCTCAGGGTGGGTTACAGCATTAAAAACATAATAAAACATTAAAAATTCCTCAAGAAACCCCACTCTCGCTCCTAATCCCTCCTACCTTGACCCCTATCCCTGCCTGCCATATGCTTTGTCAAAAAGAAAGGTCTTACACTGCCTCTGGAAAATGCTTAGGCTCCGATAGACCTCTGGGGGAAGGGAGTTCCACAATACCAGGGGAGCAACCGAGAACCTTCTCTGTGGTCCTTTGCCATATGGACAAGAATGTCAAGTGGTACCTGCAAGGGAGAGCTCCTGGTCGACTTGCAATGGAGCACTGTTGGAAAGGCAGTCTTTCAAATATGCAGTTATTTAGGGTTTTAAAGGTCAAAACCAGCACCTTGAATTGTGACCGGAACGGTACAGGAAGCCAGTGCAGACGTGAAAGCACAAGTGTAATGTGCTCACAGTGACCCAACTCCCAAAAGGAGCCGGGCCGCTGCGTCTGCACTAGCTGCAGCTTCCAAGCAGTCATCAAGGGCAGTCCCATGTAGAGTGCATTGCAATAATCTAGCCTTGAGGTAATGAATGCATGGATGATGGTGGCCCAATGTGAATCAGAAAGAAAGGGCAGCAGCCTCCTCACCAGATGGAAGTTGGTGAAAAGTGCTCCTGTGCACCACTACAATCTGATGTTCCAGGCACAGCAAAGGGTCCAGAAGCACTCAAAGGCTGTGAAGCTGGGTAACCAAAGTGGGCTGGATCTCCTCAATGACAGGGTCTCAATCCCCTCTAAAACACAAGGTCAGCATGTCGTGAAACGCAGCAAGGGGGCACTATACAACTGAGCCACCCACCTCACTGTATTCATCCAAATCTCTAACCTGGGGTCCCCACAGCTGGCAAACCCCAGAAAACCTAGTTTTTGCTGCCGCCACCACCTGGGTTCCAGAAATCAGAGGGGAGCCACACGATCCAGGATATGTGAACCCCAAAAGTGTATAAGCCCACAGCTTCCCAAGGCACCCTAATCCCCTTTATCCGGTGTTCTCCCCCTTCCAGGAGGCAGAACCCCTAGAGCCACCGAGAGGTGCTTAGTTTGGTCAAAAGCTGTCTGGGCTAAAAGAGTCAGAGGGGAATTCCTTTCTCTCTCTTTGGTAGCTATGCCTTCCAGGCGAAGGGAAGCGTTCTTTGCAGGTAAACAACCCCCCTCCTCCAGTGGAGTTAAGAATAGAAAAAGCTTAGGCTTTACTTACAGGGTTAAAAAGGTACAAAAAGGCACAAAAGGGTAAGAAGCAAGGTAAGTAATTGAGCAAGCCCCAGAGGGGTTTGATGGGTACAAGGACCCTTTTTGAATCTGCAACTGCCTAAACTGTACTGGTTCAGGCAGGCAATCTGGTTGCATATAACGCCATGTACAGGTAACTGACATGAGGCTCAGTCCTTAGTTCCGATCTCGCAGAAGCCCAGATCCTGTAAATGTCAGAGCAGGCAGGAAGAGGCAAGAGAGCAAAGAAGGGGCAGTCTGTCCCTTTTAAGGTCCTATTCCCCTTTGATGAGATTGTTCTGTGGGAGGTCACATGGTCTGTGACCCAGTCCAAGGCAGGGAGGTCTCTGCCCCGCCATGTGGCGACAAACCAGTCACTCCGTTCAGGAATGTCGCTAAGTTGCCATGTGCTCACAAGAGGAAGGAGGACAGGTCCCACCCTAACCAGGAATGCAACACTGTCCTGCTAGGGTCCCTCGAGAGGCAAAGGCAGGGGCAAAAGGCTTTTTGCCACACAGCCAACCATAATCACTTCAGCCTTGTTTGGATTCAGCTTCAGTCAGCTCCCATTGGAATGCAGCTTTGCTCTTAATCAAGGCTGGCCTAAGGACTGGCTGCCACGGCCAAAATAACGTTGCTACTGACCAGGTGTGCAGAGGGGCTGGCTTTTATTTTAAAAGTGGATTTTGGCATTGGTGGTTGGCACGCAGCACATGATGAATGTGCAATCTTACTTTTGTGGGTGGGTTTAGTTTGGGGGTACAAAGGCTCAGTTTGAAATGGTATGTCATTTACCTGGGAAGTTACAGTAAAACTGTTTTATGGATACCCAGTAATGGTATTATTCAGTAATTCAGAGAGTTAGTTAGCTGCCATGGTACGTGGATACCAATCAGCTAACTTAATAACAAGTATTCAAAACTGTCGTTATTAGTTGCTGTTATGGAATTGGCTGTTTCAGCTCTACCCTAGGCTGCTTGCAGCAATATCTCCAATTCCTTCAGTCCTACGGTCCCTGCTTCCACCCAAGGGGGTCACTGTGGAGAGAGGCAAGCTGAAGCCTTGCTGCATACACCAAGGACCATCCTCTAGGACTGCTTTAGGTAGGCCAAAGGGTTGGGGCTGCCTGAGTCACAACCACTGTGCTGGCTGGCCTCTAGGTTTCCAGCCTAGTCATAGTTGCTTGTCTCCAGTTAGTGGAAGCACTCTGTACACCCCTAACCTCAAAGACATGGTGGTAGGCTTTTTTGTGCTTGTACATTAGACAGAGTAGATCAAAAAGTGACAGAAGGAACACTTGCTGCACCATCCACACAGCATGCAATGACCTGTAAGAACCTGCCCATTGCTAGCTTCTTAAAATTATATTCTGTGATCCTCATGTTGCAGAGCAAAATTCCATTTTAAATGGTAACCTAATGCCAAATAGAGGAGAAAGGGTTTTTAATTAGGGCTAAACTGCTCTAATTTGACTACTTCCCGATATTCTTGATACTGGCTCTCCTCTCCTCACGTCTTTGGAAATAAGAAGGAGCTCTGTAGTCTGTTCAAATGAGGTTATCAGTTTTCTCATCAAAAATGCATCCAGAGCCACAGCGGAAAGCTCAGTGTTGCATCTGCTTAGAATTTCAAACCGGCCTGCTAAATTGCTGCTTCCTGTGCTGAGGAAACCTAACTGCAAGGCAGGACTAAGGAAGACGAGATGCTCCCCTTTACAGTTTGCAAAACTTTAACGTGGATAGAGTTATGGCTTAATTTGTGCCAGGGCTTGACAGATCTCTACTCTGGCACCTCTTCCAGACCTTGCCGTTGCTGCTGCTGTGCATGGCCCCAACCCTACCTCAGCCCTAGTCTCTTTGCTGACAGAGTTGGAGCTGTTGTGCATGGGCAGGGTGGGTCCTCCCACCTGCCCCCCTGTTTAGCAGGGAGGGCGTTTTGCCTCCAAATAACGAAGTGGAAGCAGCAGGGCCCCCCAGTCAGCCCCCATCAAACAATCTGGCCCTGTGCAAAGGCTGACAAAGTATAGGGGCAGGGGACAGCGACTGGGGGAGTTATGGGTCATGACAGGGCAGCCCCGACAGCCCCTCTGAATCCCCCTGTGCTTCTGGGATCAAGGGATGGGACTTCTGGGGCAGATTTGAACTATGGCATTTTTTCTTTCTTTCCAAGCACTGGCTCAAAGCTGATTCTGTTGGGTTTTTTTTTGTTTGTTTGTTTGTATCTCCTTCCATTGAACATACACTTCAGTTGTTGATGTTATTTGGCAATGTACTCAGAACTGTCCACAAAATGAAATAAAGACTCCAAAGAGCTGACAAAACAACACTAATTGTGGCGTGATTTTCCCCTCTCCCTTAGATATTCACAAAGGGCAAAGTTTTTCTCATGCAGAGGGATGCATAGGCCTATGCAGCAATGCAGAAGTCTTAAACAGGGTTGAAGTGATGCAACATAGGTCTTTTTCTGGTCCCCTTTGGAGGAGTTACTGTTACCTAAGGTATCTACTCACTGTTTGGTGAGGGGGATAAGGTAGTGGGTGGATTTTTTTGGGGGGGGGGGGGGGAGATGTTTTTTTAATTTTTTTCTGGACCTACCTTGTTTTCTGGTTTTAATGAAGTTTTATATTTATATTTACATTTTTGTACTATGTTTTTTATAAATTGTACACCGCCCTGAGCTGCCATTGGGCAGGAGGGGTGGTATATAAATATTGTTATACATAAATAAAGTGCACCATGGTTGATAAATAATACAGTGTGGAATGAGTACTTCGGCAGGCCAAATCCTGCAAAGAATTCTCCATTCGTCCTGGCCCTGCTACCTTGACTTTAGTAGAGCATTGGTACAATCCCACATGATATACTCCTAAACAATCTAGAGAAACAACTAACTGAATAACTAGCTCTACTCAGAGAATAGTAAGGAACAATTCATTGTCAGATTGGGAACAGGTAACAAGCGGGGTCCCCCAAGTGTCCAACCTGGGTCCAGCGCTGTTTAGAGTTTTCATCAATTATTTGACTAAAGGAGTGGAGAGTATTCTTTTCAAATTTGCTGATGAGACAGAGCTGGGAGGGACTGCAAAACGCTCTAAAGGATAGGATCAGAATCCAGTATGACCACAATACATTTTTTTAAATGGGTTGAAATAAATAAACAGAATTATACTTAGTAAAATGCAAATTATTACACAGGAGAAGGATTCTGACATGCTGGAGAGGGTTCAGAGGAAGAGCAAAGATGATGATAAAAAAGATGGACAGAAAGACCTATGAGGAGAAGTTGAATGAACTGGGAATGTTTAGTCTAGAAATAAAAAAAGGAGATTAAGGAGGGGTGGGTGCAAGATTACAGCTTTCAAATATGTAAAAGATTGCTATAAGCAAAATGGTGCCCAGCTGTTTTCTCTGGCCACTGAAGATATTAAAGAACTTAAAGAAAAATGTTAAAGAAAAAGAAAAACATTAAGAAGAATTTTCTAACTATGAGGACAATTAAACAGTGGAACAGTTTGGCAAAGGAGATCTGGAGGTCCCATCAACGGAGGCCTTTAAAAATACACTTGACAGATGTCTCTCAGGGTTAGTATAGGGACTGCTTAAGGGCAGGAGACTGAATTAATTAACGTTTGGGGCTTCTTCCAGCCCTGTAATTGTATAGATTGATTACACCTGAACAATCTCCTCTTGTCTGTGGCTGACAGCAAGAGGGCCATTTAGTAGGGATGTGCGAGCAGAACCGAGTTCGTAAGTTCAGTTCGGTTCAAAAATCGAGTTTGGTTCGGAAGTTTGGTTCGGTCGACCAAACTAGTCGAGTTCGGTCAAATTCTGAACCGAGTTCGTACATTCAAAACTGATGTTTTAAGCTGTTTTCGGCCTTCTGAACTGGTTTGGATTCAACCGAACAGTTCAGTCGAATTCGAGTTCGGTTCGGAAGTTCGGTTCGGTCAACCGAACTAGTCGAGTTCGGTCTGAATCCCGAACTTCCAAACCGCGTTCGCACATCCCTACCATTTAGTGCGATTTGTGACCATTTCCCTTTTGAACATTAAGAAAGGGACAGATACCACCAAACTCATTCATTCACCATGAGGTAACAAACCAGGTTCAGAAAGTTTTCAAGTGTAAATCACAAGCGACATTAACCACAGTGCACAGAGCAGCAGGAGTGACAACATGAATCTTGGACGAGCAAACACTTCAGCACAAAGCTAAAAAATGTTCGCGTAAAGTACAGTGTTAAATAAGCAAAGGACTTTAACAAATAGAGGTGAAGAGGAGGCGTGTTGTCAGCAACCCTAGCAGACAAACAGTCAACCCACATGAAGAAAAGACCATCTGCCTAACAAATGGCTGTATCTCACTACCTTTCACTAAACATATGGCTTGTTATGCTACAGGTCTAGCTATTGCCAATGTAAAACTGGCATCAGGGAGGAGCCAAAAATAAAGGGAGCGCTCGTCTCATCTAAGCTTTAGAGCAGTGGTTCTCAAACTACAATCCATGGATATCAGTCAGTAATCATAGGATTTGTGATACCCAAATCAATAATGATCGATTCCTGAGAGAGAACTGTTTATTAACCAATGGTTTAATGGAGTAGAACAGAGTGCTGTGGGTGAATGCTTGGAAAAGCAGGCCCACAGTGTGCTGTCACTTGCTACTGGGTCTGAACCAGCAGCTAGAGGGTTAAATTGGGGCTCAGTGTAGTAAGATGACAGGTGACCAGAAGTGGGTGGGTCACATGAACCTGGCTAGGGATTAAAAGGAAGGAGCCCAAGCCTAGCAGGGCAATTGGAGTTTGGAGACAGCAGGGTGAGAAGCTCCTGGGTCAGCTGACACCACCTTGGCTGGGGAGGTAGCAGGGAGCCCTGCCCAAAGAAGGGGCAAGCAGTTCATGAAAGACCTAGCTGAAGGCAGGGCCTTAGACCTGAGGCAGGGGGGCAAAGGAGCTGATCACCCTGCAAGGACCTCAGGGACAGCACTGGGATGCAGGGGGGCGGATGACCCAACAACCCTGGTGCAATGGAATGCAAGGGGTGGGTGAGCCGGCACTCTTAGAGAGAGTGGACGGTTGCTGGGGGTGGAGAGGGGTCGGGGGGACTGAGGCGGTAGGTTCATTCTACCTGGGAGGATTAGAGCCACCTGGAGCCCCTAGCTCAGGGTGAGGCAACCGCTAGGCCTGGGTGAGATACAGACTAGGGAATAACAGCTGGTTGCATGTCTGAGGTTAGGGGGCTGAACACCAGCAAAGCTACAGGTGGGCAGATGAGCCGGTAGCCTGAGTGTGATCAGAACACCAGTTGGGCTATACGGGGCGGATGAGCCAGTAGGTGAGGCAGGACGGTAAGGCTACAGGGGGCAGTAATCAAGGAAAGGAAAGACCATGAGCTGGTAATCAAGATGTGAGACCTAACCAGCTCTCGGAATGAGGAACCTCAAGAAAGATGAGCTGGTTGCACCTATGTTGGAAGAAGCTGAAAGGAGGCAGATCTGGGGAGACTGCCTATGTTTAGAGAGAATATGGAACATTACTCTGGGAATCTAGGGTTACGGACCCTCAAGGCACCCAGGAGGCCAACACTGCAGCCAGCCCAGACAGACTTGGGCTGCAGAGGAGAGAAGCACCTAGTGGGCAGGTGGGCTGAGTGCATGGTGAAGACTGGGGGGAATCTCATCAGGGTGATGCTCCAGTTGCTCAGAAGGACATAAGAAAAATGCGAGACAGCCAAGGCAAAATATGTGGAGACTGCAGACAAGATCTTCCCTCCAGAAGGGGAACCATTTATTTATTTATTTTTCAAATTTATATGCTGCCCTTCCCACAAGGACTCAGGGCAGATTACAATCACAAAACAATAATAAAAATTCATACAGTAAAACGCTCCCTCCCGCCCCTCAAAATTTCCACCCTCCTCACAACCCTACCCAATAACCCAACCAACCCTCATCCTCGCCCACCAAATGATCTTCTAAATAAAAAAGTTTTACACCGCCTCTGAAAGATGCTCAGACTTGGGCTCAAGTGAACCTCCTGGGGAAGGGAATTCCATAAAACTGGGGCAGCAACTGAAAATGGCCCCTGTCCTACGGACAAGGGTAACAGATGGTAACTGCAAGAGGGTGGCCCCTGGGGCCATGATGGAACATGGTAGGACAGGCGGTCTCTTAGATACATGGGACCCAGACCATTTAGGCTTTAAAGGTCAAAACCAGAACCTTGAATTTGTGCCTGGAACACTATAGGCAGCCAATGCAGACTTCAGATCACAGGTGTTATGTGCTCCCGGTGACTCATCCTCAAAAGGAGCCGAGCCACCACATTCTGCACCAGCTGCAGCCTCCAAATAGTCATCAAGGGCAGCCCCACATAGAGTGTGTTGCAGTAATCTAGCATCGAGATGATGAAAGCATGGATGACAGCGGTCAGATCAGAGTCAGAAAGAAAAGGCCTTCTCACCAGATGGAGTTGGTAAAAAGTGCTCCTGGCCACCACCGCAACCTGACAATCCAGGTACAACAAGGGGTCCAGAAGCACTCCAAGGCTGTGAACTCAGTGAACTGTGTAAGAACGGGACTCTGCAGGCAGAGGCCTGAGCAAGGGGCACCATGGGTGAAGGCCCATGGCTGGGATTACTCATCAGTGGAAGTCAATTCCCTGGTAACACCTGTTCTGGCAGTGGGAACGTCCCCAGGCAGTGAACACCAAGCAAGTGCCAAAGAACACCTCCCCGCAAAGACATGAAATAACAGCTAAGGACTGGGATGCCGAGGTGGCAGCCATCAAAAAATTGTGTGGGGTGATGGTCCTGAAAAGTCTTACCATTGGGTTGGGCCACTGATCTATCACATAGAGTTACTGCATTGTTGTTGTTATTTATTATTTATACAGTGCAAACAACATACCTGGTGCTGTACTGTCATTAATTAGAGACAGGTCCCTACCCCAAGGGTTTTACATTCTAGGGGGACTTTGCCTCTGCAAGAAACTGAGGTAAATGCTTCATGGCTTTTGTCACATGGGAAAACAACCGATCATGTGGAGGATGCAGAGCTGTAAAATCCAGCATGATCAGCACTAAAGCCATGCAACTTTGTTTTCCCACGTGACAAAAGCCGCACAGCATTTACCTCTCGCAATTTCTCACGGAGGCAAACAGTGCACATTTAGTAATGTGGGAAAGCGTCCTCTGACAGACAAAGGAGGGAAGGACAAGGGAGAGGGGAACATAAGCAGAGAGAGGAATACATTCACAATATTACCACTTTGCATCGTTCACTGCATTCCATTTTCTTGTCCATTCTATGGTTACTGGCTAATTCTGTTTGTCCTTAATTCCTTTTCTGTTTATCTCCTGGAACCTGGTTTCAAATTTAACTCAAGTTTCCTATTGGTTACCTCATTCAAATCTGCTGGTTGCAACTTTGCTATTGGTCTGGAAGTACACTGGAAATGGTGGAATGCAGAAAAACGGTATATTAGCCATACAGTAAATCCGTTATGTGGCAATGGTAAAGCGGTATTAATTGATATGCTAGGGGAGGGAGGTCTGAGTTGAGTTTTTAGATGTTATGTTGTAAGATACCTTGAGCCTCGTTGGGAAGGAGAGGGTATACATTTAAATAAATAAATAATTGATTAGCTGCTGCAGTATGCAGTTATGGATTGGCTAACTGTTCAGATATCCAAATTTCAGTTATTAACCACAGCTTCAGAATCAACTATCGGTTTCAACTCTAGTCTGCGGCTAACAACTTGGAGCAACATTTTGCCAAGCTTTGTTCCCTCTCAAAACTGTAGCCATATTGGGTGGTGGTGGGAATAATTGTGGGGTGTTTCCATGTTATCCATGCCTGTAGGAAGGAATTAGCAGAAGTTTACCCATGCTGCAAAGCGTGTGAATGCACCCACAGCTTTCCTGTCAGCAGTCCATGCGTCTTTCCTCATCGGTTGCTGTCAACAGAGTGTTCCCCTCTGCCAACAGAACCCCCAGTCAGGAGGAGATCAAGGATGTTGTGTAGAGCAGGACAACTCCCTGCCCATAATGCTTCAGTGCAGAGTGACTGCTGAACAGCTGCTCTATCAGCACTGAAGCACTGCAGCTGGGGGAGGGCGTGTCTTGTTTCCAAGTAAAGAGCTTAGAATCATAGAGCTAGAATGGAACACAAGGGTCAGCCACCTGCTGGGTGCAGGATCTGCCATACTTAGATCATCTCAATAGGAGGGATGGGGTGCGGGGAAAGATTTTACAGGATGGACAGTGAATCCAATATTTGTCTACTCCTCCACTTTTTTCTGGAGCAGCAAGCCTAGGTTTGTCAAGCAGCAGATCCTGTGTTTGTGTATATGTTTGTGTACACACACACACTCTAATGCACATGTGCAAGCTGCCCACATTGTACAGCAGCTGTTAGCCCACGACAGACCTGCACCAGACTGTGGTCATCTGGGGGGGGGGAACATGTTGATTCGCGAGACTTTTGAGCCTCAGGCTGATGGCGTTCTATTGGTCCAGAAAGTCTGTAAATCACTCGATTGGAGGATGTGTTCTCATCCACAGAAGAGAGGAGGGGAGGGTTGGGATAAGGGACTGTAATTGGTTTTATGTCTATTTATTATGTATGTTCTAATCTGCCCTGAGTGGTAGGGACAGGGCAGGATAATAAACAATCAAACTTAGCTTATGACCTTGTGCAGCACCTAACACTAGTGTTGAGACGAATAGTGGGTTTTGTATTTGCAGATATTATTCCCATTTTTGGATAGCCTTCCAAATATTTAAATAATTTCCGCAGCCAAAACAAAGAGTTTCATCTCTGGTTTTTGGGCTGTTTGTTTATTTTATTTTTTCAGTTATTCATCTGTCTTGATATTCACAATTCTGGATATACATAAATAGTGAAAATGAAGTGACCGACCAGCTGAATAACCAAATATTCAAACCACCAAATAGCCAAATTCCTGAAAAGAACAACCTAAAACCCCAAAAGAAACATCCGGCAAAGATGGACCCAAATAGCTGGTGTCTGACAGTTTCTCCTCTATCCTTTCATTCAGGGTCCCCTTCTCCCTTGTAATTAAGCACGTGTACCTGTGACTTCTCAACTTCATGAATGTATCCCTCTCTCTCTCTCTCTCTCTGTTTCCCTCTCTGCCCTTGGAGTAGGAACCTATCTTTAATTAACAATTGTATAATGCCAGGTACATTGTTGGTGTTGTACAAAATAAAATCATCATCATCATCTTCTTTTTGGCAGATATGGTTTGAATCAGGTGAAATTGATGGATATGATATTTGCAGCGGATAGTGTGATTTATTCATCTGACCATTACAAATAAGGATAAATAAAAAATGGTTAGTTGAATAAATGATCACCCTGCAGTTTCAGCTCCACCTAACACAGGCTGTTTTTACATGGACGCACCTCACCCCCGCTCGGTGTTCGGGTGGGTGTAAGGGTGTGTGTGTCTGTGTATACAGTCGGCGGTGGGTGGGTGGATGGTCTGCTCACAGTGTTCGCCCATGTGAACACCAAGCGGATGGGTGGGGGTGCATGCTCTCGCGCAACACCCACCTCCACCCATTGCACACCCATCTCCACCCATGAAGCCCTCTGGAAAACTGGAGGAGGCTCTGTGGGTGGAGATGGGTGTTGGTGGGTGTTGCGCGGGTGTAGGTGGATTTACACAGACACACACCCACTTCCACTCACTGTGGAAAAATACCCATCCCCCCCCATCCACCTCCATCCATGTAAAAAGCCCCACAGTTAAGGAGGGAAATGATTAACAACACCTCAGCCCACTGCTTTGTCACTTACTTTGTTATTTTCAACTGAAATTTTCTAAAAAGGTTTCTGAACAATTTTATAGCCTGTCCAAGTTCCTAAAAGCTTATTATAACTCTCAGTAACTGCGACAAAAAACTGCCTGTGGAAAGTTGCCAATAGAGCAGCCAGAACATGAAAACAGGAAGCCACTGTAGTTTAGTGGGTAAGGTATTGGACTCAGACTTGGGAGACCAAAGTTCAAATCCCATTTTAGCCATGTATTAAACAGATGGACTCACTCAAGTCACTGGCTCTCAGTCTCAGCTTCCCATTCAGAAAATGGGAATAATAATAGCCTACTTCACAGGGTGGTTATGAGGGCAAACTAGATAAGGACTGTAAAGCACTCTTGGGCACTGAATGTGATATAGAAATGATATTTATTTAATAATTATCAGTTCCCTAACAGCCTCCCATTTCTGGCTCCACAAGGTGGTGGTGGTGGTGGTGGTGGTACGTTAAAAAAGAGGCAGCTGCTAAAAGAGAAACCACTCAGCAGGCAGAGAACAGTGTATTCCAGTGCATTCATTGTGTTGCTTGATTTAGTCCTGAGGTTTGGCTTATTGTGCAAGGAGTTTTTGAAGAGAAACCAAAAACACAGCCTACGCCCCTGGTTTGATCTAGCAGTGTCCAGAAGCATCAAGGCTCCAAAGATCAGGAAAAGCATTCTTAAGTGGACTCCATTCGGGTAAAAACACACTCATATACAATCTCTTATGGAAGTGATTTAAAAAAAAAAAAGTATATGTGGAAACCTAATCATGCTTGATCTGCATGCAGATGGGAGTTTGTGTGGGCAAAAAAATAAAATATAAATGAATTGCATGTCTGCACAAGTGATGTACAAAATCATGACTGCATCTTCACACACACACATACACACACAAGTGGAGGCCACGTTTTGAAAGTCTAGACATAGTCCCCCCCTCCTCCCCTGGCCTGTGCTAGCCTTCAAACTCAACCACTGGAAGGGCTGGAGTAATGCCCCCCTCCACCACCTTGATCATGGGAAGCCTTGTAATAACAAAGCTGTCTGTTTGTTTGAACATTGTTTCTTTACAAATATTGTTAAAGAGGAAAGCCTTTTAAATGTTACCTTTGATTGCTGCTAAATATCCTCTTAGTTCTTTTTGGAGATGGGAGCCTTCTGCCTGAAATAAAATACAGTTGTGAAATCAAAACTTGTGTATAATGCAGGTGAGAAAGCATTCAGAACCATCACCACTTCCACATAGGCTTTAAAAATGGATAGTAGTATTATTCATTTATAACAACTCAGGGAAAGCAGCCGTAAGCTCTCACTAGCAATAACAAACAATTTCAGAAACATCCACCATGTTATGAACCAATTAAAAATACATGAGCTTGATTTACATTTGCATTACGGATTCTCTGGCAAGTGTAAAGGGGATTTAAAGTAAACAAACACAATTTGCATTTACACTCACTTATTTCCTCTTGCAGCCACACCTCCCTTGTCTGTGCAATCTGTCCTTCAAATTGCTGTAGCCAGAGTCAGACCACGTCCTTGGAGCGCCAGCTCAGCTCCAACCTGCCTGCCTCCTCTGCCTTGAGCATCCCAGCCCAGACTGACGTGCGTGCCTGTGCCCTTCAATTCAGCCTGCCCTACCTGGTCTGCCTGCCTGCTCAGCAAACTTTCCCACCTGCACCCAGACCCTACTCTGCTCTCTATGGATAGACCTCCTTGCCTCGACCCCTGGCCTGGACATTGACCATGATCCTGTTCGTCCAGTTGGCCCTGTCCTTGTAAGTACCAGGACCCCAATCCTGCAAACCTCACACCTCTTCCCCTATGTCCTATTATGATCCTTAATGTCAGCCAGGAGTACCCTCTTGCAAGTTCTATCATTGCAGTTTGTTTGTTTGTTTGTTTGTTTGTTTGTTTGGAAGAGCGCACAGAGAGGCATTCTAAATGGCTGCTCTATAGCTTTGGAACTGCCTTCCCCTGGAGGTTTGCCAAAGCCCAGATATCTCCTGAAGGCAATGTAACAACAACTATTTATTTGTCCAGGAATTTAGCAGGTGGGGTTCGGCTCGGGAAGTTACTTTAATGATAATTTTATATAGCTTATATATTTATGGGGTTTTATTTTCATATATTTAATCTATACATTTATATCTTTTTTAGGTTGTTACCCACCCTAAGCTTTTCGGGAAGGGCAGGTTAGAAATTCAAATAAATCAAACACACACAAACACATACCTATGTATATGCATAACAGCTTCTCCTAAAGAGCTCCTCCAGCACAAGCCCTGTTCACTTCAGTGGGGCTTACATAGGTGCAGCAGTGGATGGCTCTACATATTACAGTTAACCACAGGGGGAATCAACCCCGTGGCACTCATCCCATGGTAGAGCAACATGAAGAAATGTTTGTGCTGTTCTGTGTGTTATGCTGCCACTGTCATGGGTGTTATGTGTAACCGATACATCACGAGTACATCAGTTCTCAGCAGTAACTTGTTGTAAAACCAATTAATGTAACCTGGGGGTGTTTGGTATCTAAATGATCAGTGTAATGCATAGAATGTGGTGTTAGTTATAGGATGTGAATTATTGGCTGTATAAAGCTAGAATGAAAGTTATTAAAAAAAAGCTTAGAAACTGGAACAGGAAACTTAATCCAGACAGAAGAGTCTGACCCAAATACACATACAAGCAGCCTACTTGACAACAAGCAGATACCTGGGGAAAGGCAGGAAGAGACACAAAAGACCAACTTGTATATGTAAAGGGGGCCTGAGAGCACTTAAAAGGGGAGAGACAGTCCCTGAGAAGAAGTTGCCATCATGTGACACCTGAATCAGCCTGTATGTATGGAAGACAGGACACGCTGCTTTCTAGAACTTAGGTAAGGATTTAGACAGGGACATTTCCAAGTTAAGCTAGCTTTGCAAACTCTTTAGATCTCATTTCTTGATGCACCTTCTGTATTTACTCTGGACCAATATAATCTGTCTTAATTCCTATATAAAATGTTCTCATTATAAAGCATGTCTCTGCGTGGTTACTGGCACATGTCTCTATGTGGTTACTGGTGGTAGTAAGACAAGGCTAATTCCTTTTTACTTTTCTGATGACTGTGGAGTCCTGGGATACAGGTGGACAGATGATTAACACCTAGGTAGTCACGTATGCTGGAAAACAAAGGAAACAAGGAGGTATAAAGTAAACACAAGTCTGGTAGAGGTGTGCACCAGGGACCCATGTCATTTTTTGGTTTTCAATTTTCATTATTTAAATATTTTGTTTTAGTTTTCATAAATATCAACATTTTGTTTTTGCTTTTGTTTTCGATTTCCATCGGTTTCAATGGAAAACACATTTTCAGCTGTAATTTTTTTGTTTTTCTTTATATTTATTTATTTATTTATTTTTAATTTATTTTTAAATTTATATCCTGCCCCTCCTGCCCACAGGGCAGCCCGGGGCGGCGAACAACATTTCATTTAAAACAATAATAA
>QEPC01001482.1:199480-221143 GCA_003113815.1 Sphenodon punctatus
GCCCTGGCAGTTATTACCTGGGGAAGGAGGAGGGAGAAGCAAAGTGACAAACAGGCTCCTCCAATTCACACAGCCCCAGCACCAAACACAGCAGTGCAGCTTGTCCCACAGGGCCCCGCCCTGGCAGTTATTACCTGGGGAAGGAGGAGGGAGAAGCAGAGTGACAAGCAGGCTCCTCCAATCCACACAACCCCAGCACCAAACACAGCAGTGCAGCTGTGACACATAGAGGGATGTACCTCCAATGGAATGCATTACATGCTCCAAATTTCAGAAAGACTGGATAAAGGAATCTGATTTTATAAGCAGTTGAATTACATATTTTGCAAACATCTGCATATACATTCCTGGAGATAACTTCTTTGTCTCCCATCTAACGTGGATGACACTTGGCAGGTTTATACCCCTCCCGAGGTTTACTATCTATGGCAATTTTAAGAAGGATTAGATATAGGGTCCTGGTGGTATAAGCAATTAACTTATAAAAGTATGTCTGCTGTAACTTCTTTGTAATCCAATCAGTGTATATGAAATTTTGCAGGGCTGTATCTCACATGTTCAGGATGATCTCTGCCAAATATTGAAAATATGTGATAAAGGATCCCAATTTTATAAGCTTGCACAGCATATGCAGAGAATGAGCCTATGCCAGGGATTCTCGATGGCATATTCTCTATGCCAATAGAGATTCTCTTATGTCCTCTGTCACAGTGCTGCAGGATGTGATTGTGATGACAATTGGCCAGCCTGGATGTGTAAACCATGGCTCCTGATTGCTTGGATGCTATCCCCAATGTCCCAGTTATGTCCCTTCTATGCCTGCCTCAAAGCCACCACCGATTGGTTCTGTAAAACTGGAAGCATGCAGTAATTGGCCAATGAATGTGTCTGTCAGTCTGTTGAGTTGCTTCCCATCCTTCCTCCTACAGCCTCCTTCCCCCTGCCATGCCAGGTACCTGCCTCTGACAGGCACTGCATGTGCTGCTATTTATCTGAATAATGGTCTTCAAGGGGACAATGTCAATTGCTTATAAAACTGGGGCCCTTTATCCAATTGTCCTGTAGTTTGGCAGAGATGACAGGGAAGGTATGGGATACATTCCTGCTGATTGTCTTGTAAACAGGATGGAATATAAAAATGTTACAGCTGGAAATGCATTTTCAAGTTAATGGCTTATAAAATCAGTACCCTTTATCCAATCATTCTGACATTTGGCAGAATTGGTAATCCTGGGGAGTGACATAACATTCCCAGGTTTCATGCAAATTGGATGGAAGATAAAGACATTGTATCCAACCTTTTCAAAATTTGGTACACTTAGTGCCCTCTATTGGGGGTACAATATCCCCAAGTTTCATCTGAATTGAAAAAGAAACAAAAAGGTTATAGTCATGTTTCAGTGTTTCCCCATTATTTCAAAAATGAAAATTCGTTTTTGTTTTCGTTATTATTATTTTTCATTTTTGGTATTACAATAATGAAATGGAAAAGGAAAATTTTCATTTTTGTTATCATAATAACAAACATGAATTGCACACCCCTAAAGCCTGGAGGGAAGATGAGTTCTCCAACCGCTGCTGGACTATCCGCTTTCTTCCCAGAAGGATGAACCAGGAATGGCCCTTCTGCTAGAACTTCTGCAAGCAGCTTTGTGCTCTACCTCACTTGGGTGAGAATAAACTTGGGCTCCTAGGGTACTTGGGAATCTTAGCATTGTTTTCTTTCTGTTAGGACAAACACTGACATACACTGTAATAAACCTTTGCTGTTTGTGTGCAAATCAGGTGTACAGTGTGTCCGCAGGGTCCAGACCTCTTGATTCCAGTTGCCCCACTGAGGCAATACATGAAAATTGCTCCTTGGGCTAACAACAGCCACCCCATGGATTCTGACCAATAGGGGAAAGCCCATCATGTGGCAGCATAAACAGGTGAAGCCCCTGCAATGCAAAGTTCCCCACTAGTGAAATTAACAAGGAAAAGGTATGGGCTGCATGGCAAAGGTCCAGCTGTTGAAGTGAAAAGGGTGTTTGAAATAGCCTGTTGGTTTCGCAATCAAGTTTAACTGAAACTAAACTGAAAAGGGAATGCTCTTGGCTGCAAAGCAAAATTTCTTGCTTGTGCCAGTGGTATGGCAAAACTCTCAACAGGAAGGCAAAAGTCCCAGCTGGTAAAACTGACAAAGCAAAGCTCCCCACTGGTGAGATTCAGGAGTCAAAGCCCCCAGCTGGTGAATCTGACAAACCCGAACCCCACTGCTGAGCAGAAGAGAAGTGGATTTTATGGTATGCATTCAGCTGCCTCACAGGTCTGCTGAGAAGTTCCCTAGATTTGTTCCAAGGAACAAATCTCAGCAAAGTTATGTTCAGTCTGTGGGTTGGCTCCAGCGTTTGAGCGGCTAAACATAACACTTGCCCTCATGTTATAAAGCTAGAACGGTGGTAAGTGTTATGTGTTGAGACACCCACTCTTAGGATAGGAGCACACACCGAGATACTGGGGCTGTGAAAAGAGCAGGTAGTTGTAAGGAAAAACTTCAAAGCAGTCAGTCCCAGCTTTCCCTAATCCCCAGTTTGCTTGTTTTCTTCCTCAAAACCTAATAGACTTCTGGATGATAAAGTAATTTTTTAGAAAAATACTTTGGGAAGAGCATCTTCCAGGATGTTCTGAAATCTTAACAGTTCCCACTGCAAATAAATCAAAGGGCTCTGTTTTTAACTATTTTAAAAATATCCTTTGAGATTTCAAAGATTCATCCTGATTCCTGTGATTGAACTGGAACAGGGAACTGGATTGAACAGGGAACTGGAACAGTTCAAACTTCACACTTCAGAGGATTATTTACACACACAAAAAACAAAAAAAACCTCAACCTCCTGTCAGATAATTTAGTGGCCTTGAGCATAAGATTTAGATTCTAAAAGGCTTCTTTGTGACACTTTGAATATTCTGCCAAATTACAAAAATATCACATGTATATTACTGTCTTTGAATTATTCTTTTGAAAATATTGTAAACTGCATCAGCTAGCTTGCTGTCAGATTCCCTCATGTAGATCCGAGCTCCACAGTAATGAAGCATTGTTTGCAATAAGCAAGGGTGTCTGAGAATCTTTTATCATGATGTTAATTTGAAAATAACTCCCCAAAACAGTTGTCTGAGCACAGTAGGGGAGATTTTTGAAAAGCATCTAAAGCCTTGTATCTACGAGCACTTGTCTGCATAGTACACAAAACTAACTCCACAGCAAAGTTGTTTTTGTGTTTGTGAAAACAATGACCACTAGTTTATAGGTCACTGTGGGGTTAACACCTGGTTATAACTTTGCTCCAAATTAACTGTGGAGGTCAGGTGTCCATGCACACGCCTGCTTGGCTCATAGTCCACATTTACTCTGCGTTTTCCATTCATTCGCTCAAATGAAAGCCAATTACACCAGGCTGCCCCAACATTGCAGAGTAGCACAGTCCATAAGGGAAATGAATTGCTATTGTTTAGTAGGTAATTGCTGAGCTATACCACAGCAACTAACTGCTGTGCAGAAAAATGTTTGTATATACAGAGACCTAAGTCCTGTTTTAGGACCCAAGTGTTTTGGAAAATGATACCTGATGTTCAAAAAGAAGGCACCTGACATTTAACTTGGTTTCTCTTGTCTTTTTAATGAAGGTAAATACACCAAGGATGTGATCTACATGCCATTGAAGCCAATAGAAGTTTTTTTCATTAACCACACTGAATAAAGGTGATACACTTAGATCTATTTCTTATTTAACCTAGCATTAGACTGGAAGACTCTTCATCTAGGGGCAACACAGCAAAAGTGAAGGCTTCACCTACCACTACAGGCTGAAGTAGATGGAAATAGGAGGTGACAATCTCACCACACCATCCAAGGAGTAGGGGAAGCTGTACAGGCACTCTGCCTACCCAAGTCAGAGAAAAGAAGGGGAGCTATTCTTATGTCCTTTCACAAGAAAAGGAAAGTGGAGTTCTCCATCTTACTTTAAACACTGCACTAATAAACTTAAGGATATAAGGAGCTGCCTAACTGAGTCAGAACCATGGTCCATCTTAGCCCAGTATTGTCACAACCTGACACGGCAGCATGGTTTCAAATCTGGCTCTCCAAGGTCTGTGGCAGAGACCTCACCCAGGCGTGCTACCCGAGATGCTGAAATCGGAGACTGAACTTGTGACCGTATACGTATAAAGCATGCACTCTACCACCTGAACCATGGCCCATCCCACTTCATATTCTGGAGGTCGAATAGTTCCATGGCTTCTTTCTTGCATATTTTACAATGTGATTATTAGGGAAGAGATACACCATTTGATCAGGTATTTTTCATATGGGCAAAAGCAATGCACTACATTATTAATTATTATAAGCATTTATATAGCGCCAGCGATGTACTTGGCGCTTTACAAAAAATGAGATGTACATGGTCCCTGCCCTAGAGCTTACAATCTAATTGTAAATTGGCTTGTATCACCAATCAACCCAGATCCTTAGGCCTACTCCTCCTGTGTAATAATGATACCAGCAAAGGAAAGAAAAGCAAAAAAGCAAAAAAAAAGAAAAGAAAAAGCTTTGCTACATTAGTTCTCAGTCTTGATCATATTTCTTACTTTCTCCCTTCTATTTTTAAATGCTGACATCAGTCTTATGTTATGCATTTAATAGGTTTTTCTTTCTATCCTTCCACATAAGGCTGTCGAAGTGAGACTAATGGGGTGTTCTAATGCCTGAGTATAATCATAAGCTGAGTGCCTGATTAGTAGGCCCTGCACATAAGCTTAGGATTCAGCTGATCACCACATTTGGGGTTCGGAAGGAACTTCCCCCAGACTGGCAATGGACTTTGAGGGTTTTTTGCCTTCCCCTGCACGGTGCAGCTCTGTTATTTAAGGCCCATTTCACATGGGTGCCCCCCCCAGCCCCCCTCCACCCACACACATGCACGCGTGCGGTGGAGGGAGACGCGCCTGTGTGAACGTCACCCATGGATCCCAGCCTCCCACCCCCCCCTCTCTCTCTCACACACACACAGAATAAACCTTACTATTATAGTAGAAATGCTCTAACCATAGAGACTCCAAGGAAAAGGATACCTCTTCCCTTCTGAGCCATCAAGCTAAAGCATCTGCTAGCTTTGGAATCACTGCTGCATGTATTTTAATTGAGATCAGCCGCCTGTCAATTTTGCTAATTGAGATGTAGCTTCTTGAAGGGAATAAGTAACATGTACCACTTTGCTGTGGTACTCAACTGTGATGAGTTCGCCCCAAAGAGACTTTTCAAAAACCAAGCTCTGTTCATTCTCTGACACCGACTACTTTGTCATGGCAAACAGCAAAAAAGCAGGGCACAAAAAAGACTAATGGCTTTACATTATAGAAACACAGAAAGAACCTTAGTGGGGATAACAAAATCCTCAAAATCCAATTGCATGCCATCACTGGAATGTTGTCACGAGGCTGTGCAGTGTCAAAATCAATACCATGAGCCCACATGTTGTCAAAGCTGATACATATGTTCACAGTAATCTCACAGACAATCTTATTAGATTACACATACTAATGATTAGGCATGCTCTGTGCCCAAGGTGATGTCATCTGATAGGAAAAATAGCACAAACTAATACAGAAATAGTCCAAAATACTGTAACTGGCAATGGCATTTCACTGCAGTATACTAGAGTAAAACACAACCTCCAGTCATCTTATGGTCAATTAACCTCTTTTTTTTTCTTTTTCTTTGCTAACAGATCCTGCCTTACGAAACCAGAATCTTGTAGTCAGCAAAGCCGGATGCAGGGATACTGACATACCACAAAAGGGTTTAAAGATGGGCATAATCTCCCACAGTAAAAGTCAGTAAGAGCTGAACTGTTCATTTTCTGACACCGACTACTTTGTCATGACAGTCAGCAAAAGATCAGGGCAGCAAAAAGAATAATGGCTTCAATGGTGGAGGATTGCAGCGGTTTTATAAAGGTACTTTAATCAGTGTAATCAGTTATTGTGGAATAAATGAAATGCTTGAGCCATACTTCTGGTGAGTGGTACAAATTCATTCTTCTTTTAACTGTATCTCCTACACAAAACCATCAAGGAAATCATCTCTCTGTCTCTTGTTCAGAGAGAAAGTGGACAAGTCATGTTTGCAGACAGCTGATTCCAAAGGAGTTCTTTGAAATTCAAGGCTGATTCCTTCATTTCTAAGGTTTACAAACACAGGACCTGGAAGTGTAACCCACCCCGTCCTTCCAACAGCCTGAGCGCACCCCTTAAGCATCTCTGGGTGAAAACAGACATGACGCTAACCACCCTTGGTGGTTATTTATGCATGTTGCAGGGCTGTATTGGTGCCCTATGCAGCCCTGAAACATGCATAAATGACCACCACGGGTGGTTAAAGGGTGGTTAGCATCATGTCTGTTTTCACCCTCCGTCCCCAACACTTTAATTACTCACATCACTCTGTGAGAATAACAGGGTAATTAAAGTGTGCTAAAGATTTCTCAATTTGGAATAGCTGATTGTGAGAAAGCAGCCTCAGAATCCTTCCAGTGCTCTATGGCAGGGGGTATGGAACTATTTCCCTCCCATGGGCCACTCTGAAAACGAATGCAAGCTCTGTGGGTCAGATAGGAGTTGGGGACAGAGATACGTAAGGGGTGCACTCAGGATGGGGGAAGGAAGGGGAAGGTCTAGATCTTGCATTTAGACCATGAATCCACCACAATAATTGAGTGCATGCCGTCATCACTGCTTCCTTTCCCTGAGTTCAGTCTTCCAGGATATTAACTTAGAGACCGGATCCTTGAGCCACATTCAGGAATTAGAAAGGGGCCAAACAAAAAACACCCAACAGGCTGGATTTTACCCCTGGGTCACCCCTACTCTGCAGCAACAAGGCTCCATGATCCTTTAAGACAGGAGTGAGCCCTTATAATGATGTGTGAAACAATAGAATATTTAGCCAAGTCTCAAAGCACAGATGAAAATACTAATGGCAGGCTTCAGCTATATCCCTTGCTAAATACGGTCTTAAGACTTTGGAAACCTAAAGCGCATTTTCTACATATGGAGGAAGGGATTCATAAATGGGACTACACTTCCAGGTCCTGTGTTTGGAAACAGTAGAAATGTAGGAATCAGCCTTGAATTTCTAAGAACTCCTTTGGAATCAGCTGTCTGCAAACATGACTTGTCTACTTTCTCTCTTAACAAGAGACAGAGAGATGATTTCCTTGATGGTTTTGTGTAGGTAGATGAAGTTACAATTCATTTTACACCACGAGGGTCAAAGTATTGTGTTGCTGAGACAGAACACAAATAAAATCAGCTGTATTTGGTGACAGTCAGCGATGACTCTCTCTTGTCCTGCCTGCCCCAGGGCACAGATTTATTTGTTAAACGGCAAGACACAATTACAAAATGGCTAATCATTTATGCAGAGCTAAGCCTGTTATTTCTGTCACTTCATAACTTATCTGTCTGGTACAACAGTTCAGTTTAAAGCATTTCCTTTATTAACTGGCTGACGTGCTTTATGAAAATGGGCTGCTATTATCAGTCATAAAGACAGCCAAGCTGTTATTGAGAGACCTCTCATTTGCATAGATTGTTTGTAGCATTTTATTGATGTACCGTTTAGAGAGAACAGAAATATGAATCTAAACAAGGAAAGTCAGCGTAAGACAAGCTTGAAAAATATTAAGCAGGAACTTCTATTGACAGGATGCTTGTGGGACTACTGAAGACAATGAGACAAAGTGGTTTGAAGGATATCTTTCATTGGACCAACTCTTGGTGGAAATAAGCAAATGTTTGGGTCACACAGGGCCCTTCCTCAGGCATGTAGCATAGGCAGTAGAAATATATAAATTGAGCAAATGTAGGGCAGGTATATTTGCTACATTTGCTCATTTTATATATTTCTCTTGACTATGCTAAACGTCTGAGGAAGAGCCCCGTGCGGCCCAGAAGCTTGCTTATGACTAACAACAACAGTTGCGTCCAATAAAAGATATCGTTCAAACCACTCTGTCTTTCTGTCACTTGTGACCAACACAGCAACCACATCTATCTCTGGATTGAAGACAATGGGAGTTACACAGGAAAGAATATCTCAGAAAAAATCTAGATTGTAACACTCGGTGTTTTCAGAGAAGATACTACTCCACAAAGCCATCCACCAACCATGGATCTGACTGCCCATCTGAAGGTGGAGCAGCTGGGTGCACACTCCTGTGATCCACAGAGCACCCAGTCTCAGTCACTTATGGAGCAATGCTTGGAAATTCAGAGTGAGCCATGTGGGGCAAGCCAAATGTGCGGCAGTTGCCTCGTGGCCGCAGTAGCCATGCTGGACGCTGCCCATTTGTTTTGCTCCCCATGCCCTCCTCATACGTGAGTCCTTCATGACAGAGCCATGCGATGGCCACAGACCCCCCTCCCCTGGTCAACTTGCTCATCTGAAAACACCCACTATGTTGTATCTCTGCTGAGTTCCCTGAGTGGGCGGGGGGAGCGGGGAACCTCTCAGGGAGAACCCTGGTACCTTGAGGGCGTAATGAGTGGTAATAATCCCTGAGTGGCTAGATATCAATTCTTTTTGTAATGTGTAAATGCTCCTCCAACCCCGCCTCCCAGAGTCACAATGTCCTTCATGGCTCAGTTCCTGCTGCTCTCCTTTTTCCATAGATTCCTCTGTGATGTCAACTCCTGTCTAAACGCCGCCCGTGTGACTTTTCTAATGGTGGATTATTTAAATTCGTGAGTGCAGTGCAATGTCTAAAATTGGGCTTATTTTTTCTTTTTCTTTTCCTTTCTCAAGACTAAGGACCGGAGTAAGGGTGCTACAGGTTGTGGTAGGAGATGGGGTTTTGCACGCAGAATGAACAAGTACAGACTGAAGCCAACTAAACATGAGACACCCAATTTATTTCCACAGAATTGGTCACTTCGTCTCTTTGGCGATACTATGAATTGAAACTCCTTTCCCCTTGGAGGTCTGCCAAAGTCCAAGCCTGAGCATTCTTGTAAGACCTATCTATGTCAGACCTATCTATTTGCCCAGGCATTTAGCAAGTAGGGATTAGGTTCAGGGTGGTGTGTTTTAATGGGAATTTTATATTGTTTACATTTTTATGGGGTTTATATATTTTGCATTTGTTGTTGCCTGCTTTGAGCCTCCAGGGAAGGGTGGGTTTAAAATCCAAATAAACAAAGATTTGCTATTTATGTATTTGGTATGTGCTTTGAATTTGTGGAAGTCCTGATTGGACCATCTGTGTGCTTATGCAGGCACGAGGAGGTTGAGCTAGGGGGAAATGCATGGACAAACAGCTGAAGACACAAAGTAGCAAAGACACAAATGCCAAAGTCATAAACTAATGAAATATTCAATACCAAAATACCAGATACCAAAGTACCGAAGTGCAGAATACCAAAGTAACTATAGCAATGATCCAGACAACCTTGCGCGCAAGTTTCACCTCATGAAAGCTTCCCCACAGGAGTCAAAAAGGCTCCGGCAGCCAAGGGAATGCCATGCCCCCTTGTTTAGAAGCGCCCGTGAAGGGGAGTGTGAGGGTAGTGGCAGGTGCCCCACCAGGTCCCCTGCCAGCCATCCTGGTGCCCCACGGATCCTATCCTGGCCCTGCCATTAATAAGCCTGTTGGATGAGTGGCGGAGGCAAGGCTTGGGTGGGACCTGTGGGGCAGGGACACCAGAGCAAGTCTCCAGGGCCCCCCTCCCTCCTACTGGTGCTACTGTGGGGTCCTACTCAGAAACAGAGAAAGAGGAAGGTCCACCTCTTCCTCCCGCTTCACTCCAGGAATCTCCGACACCTGATTCTGCGGGTACTTCTTGGGAGGCCCGTCCCGTGGTGGGTAGGGTTCCACAGCAACACTTGAAAAGGGAGAAGAGAAAGCATCCCCCCTCGCAGCGGTGGCTTGATGTGGTGCCACTGCCTACAGGGTTATGGCTTTACCCTGGCTCCTGGAATCCCACTGACTTCTATGGGGGAGCTTATGCACATTGTTACCAGGGGTGTGCAATTTGTTTTCATTATTATAACAAAACTAAAATATTTGATTTTCATTTTTGTTATTGTAATAATGAAAATGAAAAATAATAATAATAATGACAACAAAAATGAAAACAAATTTCTGTTTTTGAAATAATGGGAAAAACTGAATTTTTTTTTGGTTATAACATTTTTGTTTCTTATTCAAATTCTGATGAAACCTAGGGATAATGTACTCACAATGGAGGGCACTGTGTGTACCAAACATCGGAAAGATTGGATAAAGGGAACCAATTTCAGAAGCAATTAAATGTTGGGATTTTATTAAAAGCTCCATACACATTCCTGGCTACAATGTTTTTATCTTCTATTCAATTTGCATAAAACCTGGGAATATTATATCACTCCCCAAGATTACCAATTCTGCCAAATTTCAGAAAGATTGGATAAAGGGTCCTGATGTTATTAGCCATTAACTTGAAAATACATTTCTGGCTGTACCATTTTTATATTCCATCCTGTTTATGAGACATTTGGCAGGAATGTATGACACATCTTCCTAGTTATCTCTGTCAAACTACAAGACAATTTGATAAAGGGCCCCAATTTTATAAGCAACTGAAGCTGTCCCTTTGAAGACCATTATTCAGATAAATAGCAGCACAATGCAGTGCCAACCAGAAGCAGGCACCTGGCATGGCAGGGGGAGGGAGGCTGTAGGAGGGCTGTCTCTTATACACATCTAGATGTGTATAAGAGACAGGATACATTCTGACCAATTGTCATCACAATCACATCCTGCAGAACTGTGACAGAGGACATAAAAGAATCTCTGTTGACTCTTTCCTAAACAGATGCTTCCCACTTCCCAGTAACAAGTGGGGGAGAGAAGTTGGGATGGTCACAGTCACAGCACAGAATGAGAATATTTGGTTGACATTTCTGTTGGCCAATTGTCATTACAAACAGATCTTATACCACAGTAACACGTAAGAGAATCCCTGGCATAGGTTCATTCTCTGCATATGCTGTGCAGGCTTATAAAATTGGGACCCTTTATTACATCTTTCTGATATTTAGTAAAGATAATCCTGAAGGTGTGAGATATAGCCCTGCCAAGTCTCATGTACACTGGTTGGAATAAAAAGATGTTACAGTCAGACATACATATATAAGTTAATTGCTTATACCACCAGAACCGTTTATCCAATCCTTCTGAAAGTTGGCATAGATAGTAAACATGGGGAGGGGTATACACGTGCCAAGTTTTATCCATATTAGATGGGAGACAAAGAAGTTACACCCACAAATACATATGCAGATTTTTGCAAAATAACACAATTCAACCGCTTATACAAATCAGATTCCTTTATCCAATTTTCCGAAATTTGGTCCACGTAATGCCTACCATTGGAGGTACAATCCTTCCCTGTTTCATCCAAAGAGAATGAAAAACAAAAACAGTACAGCTGAAAAATGAAACCCATGGAAATTAAAAACGAAAGCAAAAATGAAAATGTTTTGATGTTTATGAAAATGAAAAATTTAAATAATGAAAATGTCAATAATAATTTCAATTCCATTTGTGATTGCAAATCTGTTTTGGCTCCACTCAATATATCAGTGATACAAATGAGTTCACTGAGTATGTAGGCTTTTCATCCTAAAGACAAGTCTCCCTTTTGCCTCATAATTGTATAAAACCAGCAACTGGAACACTTGGCATTTTACTTAATTTTCATTCTGGTGACATTTCATTTACTGCTGTTTTTTTTAACATTAAAGAGTGGGTATATATTTTTTTTTCTTTATATGCTACAGAAATACCTTCTGCTACGGAAAACAAACATAAACTGTCTCGTGCATACTGATGGCACAGTGCAGGCACTAAAGTTAAAATATGCACCAAAGGCGTGAAACAGAAGATCAATCTCTTTAAAAAAATAATGCCAGCATCATAACTGGTGGAAATATACTGGGTAACAAGGGAGCTGCTGCTTAATGTCACACAGTGCTAATCAGCCAGTAATAAATTCTTTCAGCAAAACAAGGATCCTGAGGCAAAAATATTATGGACAAAATAATGGTTTAAATTATTAGTTAAGGCAGATATTATAAATATGTAATTTGCAGGAACACAGAGTACAATTAAATTTAAATGCTACAAAGCTGAAAATGAAAAGTTAAGTGAACCTCTCACACACAATCTCAACTGTGACATTTCATAATACACAATTGACAAACATGAAGACTTTAATCTAGTGACTACATTAATATTAGATGGACACAAAAAGTAGTTCTGATAATATCTTTTGCTGGGTCAACTTCCAAAAAGATATTATCTGAACTATTTTGTCTTCACCTGTTATTTTTTGGGCCCGGCACAGCTCCCAGACTCCTTCTCTAAACTACATTAAGTATATAATATTAAATGCTGCAATATGGGGTGAAAACAAATGAGACAGTAGCCTGCACTATTTAGTTAGCCCATGAGTTACCAGCTCATCAGTTTAGTGGCTGCAAGACGTTCGCCCACTTCTGCCTCGGGGTGGGTATCTGGCTGATACTGGACATGTTGTCTTGAGAAGGTCAACAACGTGGCATGGGCTAAGGCTCACCCACAGCAGGGCTAATCCAAGCTAATGCGCACTCTCCCATCTGTTAGATCTCACCCAGCCCCATGGCTGCCAATCAGCTCTTTGGTGGTCCAGGTGAGCACGTTCTTCCAGGCCCCCTGGATCAGCTGTTTGGTGGCCCAGATGAGCGTGCTTTTCCAGGCCCCTCCCGATCAGTTATTTGGTGGCAGCTCCTCCCAGGTGCCTGATCCTGCCGCACAGCAGGGGTCTGGGAGTCCTGTCCCATTTGGATAGGTCCCTGGGTGCACTGCTGCTTGGCCATGCCGTGGGTACTGGCTTTGGCTTTTTGAACTTGCACTATTTGGTTTTGTCTTGTGATTGTCTCATTTTTGCTAGTCTGCTTCTTTGGGCACTATACTTTCTCAAGTTCCGAGTTCTGGGTCCTCGGAAAAAGTTCCAAGTTCCGACTGAGGACTTGGTCCTGGTACTTGGAACCTCAGAAATCCTTGTGAGTACTCGGATCGCCTATTCGGTGCAGTCATAATCCTTAATTTTTCATTTAGTTTTATTCATGGCATCGGCTCACACCATAGTCAAAGCCCTAATCCTAATTTAACAGTGTGGAAAAAGTCTGGATATAACTCATGCTCTATGGTGCAATTAAATTCTGGGGGTTAAATTATATACAGGGACCCGTGTTTACTGCGAGAGTACGAACTGCACTATGCTCTGCAGTTTCAACCATCCCTCACAGTGATTGGCTGTCTTCGCAGTCAGGTGGCACTAGCTGAGAACAGCCAAGGGACTGCCGCAGTGGTGGCGAGCAGGCAGCACTGCACCAGCAGCAGTTGCGGAGAGAAGCCCAGTATGGGACTTGTATGAGGCAGGCCGGGCTTGGGAGGGGCGTCTTTGGGTTGGGTAGGTGTGGGGGGGAACTACTGGGCAGGGGAAGGAAAGGGCCAGCTAAGCAGCAAGCTAGTGGGACAGAGCTGGGAGGGGCTGGGGGTCCCAGGAGGGGTGGGGCCTTTTACCAGATCTTCTCTCCCCTCTGCTCCACTCTCCAGCCACATGGCTCCAGCTGTTCAGCGTTGATAGGTTGGGGTCCTGGATCTGGGGAGAAGCCTGGGGGGGTTGGAGAGTCCTGGATCTGGGGAGGAGTGTGGGAGGAGCCTGTGGGAGTTGGGGGTCCTAGATCCGGGGAGGCTGTGGTCTGGATCGAGGGGACTGTGGAGCTGGCTGGGGAGGAGCTTGGAGAGTTGGGGGTCCTGGACCTAGGGGGCTGGGGAGGAGCTTGAGGGGTTAAAATTAACTTTGCTCTAAAATCTGTATTTTTATTAATTCAAATCCCATTTGATTTTAGAAGTACAAAGATGGAGCATTTTTCACCATCAAGACCAACACCACCAACCTTGGCCACAAATAAAAAAATCATGACCTGTGAGCGTGCTGCAGAATTTAAATATTTTTATTAAGATGATAGGAAACTGTTCTACATCAGCTGCAATATGATGTTAGATCACTCCCAGAGATTAACAATCACTGACTACCTGAAATCCAAGAACCACTCAAAGGGGAAAGCTGAGTGGGAAGAGAGAAAGGAAAACAAGAGGCAGAGGACAATGCCAACTTGTGTTCAGAATCAGACAGAGGCTCAGGAATCCAAGAAAGGGCTTGCACGTGAAGTTGTGCAGATGCTTCTTGAAGCTGACATCCCACTTGAGAAAGAAGACCATCCTAATGTACATACGTTTCTGATGCGCCATGTGAAGAATGCTGGTCTGGTTCATTCCCTTATTCAGATCTGGAAGGATTCGGCTCTGTCTTGGACACCATATTCCCAGACAACATCGGTTATGGAATAGTGGCAAGATCAGTAGAATACAATATTGCATTTGAAAATACATTTATTTGATCTTATTGTGGACCAAATGCAAAGGTCGTTCAAGCTTACAACTGCCTTCATGAAGAGGCTTTGTAAGCGGTTTTCCTTGCCAAATAAAAAGGAAAAACAGATGCCTAGAACATCTACAACAATGTGATCTAGCCGAGAGAGCCACAATGCTACCAAATCTCTGTTCAACAAGGTGGAACTCCTTCTTCAGGGCAGCTGTCTATCACCAGGACCATATAAAACCTCACAAGGCAGAAATTTCTTCAGAAGAAAAAGAATCAGGCTTTTAAATATGAGACACTGAAAAGACTTCAGCTACATATTACTTTCATAATCAAATACGTTTAAGTAAAACAAGGACTGAAGAACTATAGAGAGAAGATGCTTGCCATGTTGCTCCCAACATATGAGATGGAGCTGGTTGAGGTGATATCTTGAACCAACTGTAGTTGGTGAGAATATGAAAGCTTTTGGGCTACTCAGGGCCCTTTCTCAGGCATTCAAGTCAAAACTAGTAGTTTTTAGATTATGCAAGCTTTCAGGGCAAAGGGTCCCTCTGCAGTCACGTAACAAGTCAGAAATAGCGAGACACACATGCCTGAGGAAGAGCCCAGTGTGGCCACAAAACTTGCATCATTTTGCCAACTACAGTCGAACAGAAGAGCTAGGAAATATTAATATTACTTTCAATACTATTGCTTTTTGCTCTGTTCAGATAATGCTTTCTGACAACAAGACGCATGTCAAGATTCATAAGGAGCTGGTATTCCTTGCAGAAAAAAACAGCCCCCATATGCACTTTCCTAGATAAATTTCAGTCCCAGGTCCTCATTGTCACAGATGTTGTGAATGTGCTGGAAGAGCTACAGATTCATTGAGACACATGTACAACTCACAGCAGAATCCTCTAGGAACTTCCTGAATGTGGAAGCGGACGAAAACTTACCTCTGGTTCTTTGGTCAGAGATGGTAGTCAAGTTCAAGGAGGCTTTTGAAGGCACAGCTCTTAAACTAAGTAAGTACATTGTCTACAGAGGGTCAGACAGGGTATGACTTCTTCAAAGAAGTCAGATTTTTTGACCCTGCAAAGATCCTCTTCTTTGGTTTGAACAAGGATGATCACCAAAAGGACCACTGGACTATGTGAATAGTTGTGCAAAGGAATGGGGGGGGACACTTTCTGGAATTTAGCAAAAGTGTCACTGGCTCAAAGAAACTCTTGTTACTACTTCTGCTAATGCAGAACAGAGTTTCAGTGTCTGTGCACAGTTTGATATTTGCACACAATCATAGAAATATGCATCACAGGACAGCATCAGGAGGGTGGTGTAGTAGTTTGATCTTGTGTGATGTTTAACATTAAGCTAATTTGCTGGTTTGCTGTTCATCTAATGTTTGATTAACATCAAGTTAATTTGCTTTAATAAATAGTAGTTTGATTGATCTTGTGTGATGTTTGACTAACATTAAGTTAATTTGCTGTTAATTTAAATTACCGTTAATGTTAATATGATTAACATTAAGCTGTGATTCTGTGTAATATTTGACTAACAAAGTTGTGAGACTATGTCAAATCTGTTAGGAAAGCATGCTGGGAAGCAAACTTGCATGTATACATTTGCATAATTATGCATATCTAGCTAACTGCAAATTTTAATGCTCACGGTGAATTTGCAGAATTTGGTTTCGCTGGTTGCAGAATTTAAGATTTTTTTGCGCAGTGAACATGGGTCCCTGATTATGTATTTGGTCAAGGATGCAATGCTGTGGTATAAATTGTTGATCATACATTAAGTCTGTCACATTCAGGTTTTCAATCATCTTGATAGTCACATGATATTCTTGCTGACTTTCTGTTTTTATTTGTAATTTGCAATAAATTTTCACATACTGAAAGGACTGTCACTACAAATTAAAATTACAAAGGCAAAGTTAAGCTGGCATGTAAGGTTTTCAGCTGCCTCCCCCACTCCCTCCGCACAATACACAAGATAAGCTTAAAAGGTGAAGATAAACTAAACGATAGTCCACATTAGCACCCACCAGGTGGATGTTCCCCTGCCGATCTACGCATGCACCCAGAAATGTACGTTTAGTGCCCAGACAGAAACTAAAGACAGAACTAGACCAGCTGGTACAGTGGGGCATTGTAGAAAAGGTGGAGGAGCCCATTGATTGGGTTCACTCTTTAGTATGTGTGGAAAAGAATGATGGGTCTCTCTGCTTATGCTTAGATCCAAAAGAGCTGAATGGCAAATGCAAATGCCAAGTATTTCTCAATGCTGGATGCATCTGTGGGACGCTGGCAGGTGCTGTTAGACAAAAAGAGTGTACTTTCAATACTCCCTATGGGCGGCATGATTTTGCCAGGTAACCGTTTGGTTTACATTCAGCCCCTGTGATGTTTCGTTAAAAAGTACTCACCAAAAAAACTACTGCATATACACAAACCAAATACAAATGTGTACAAAAATATTTACTAATGATAAAAAATATTTATGTAAATGTATCATATCCATGTACAATATGTAATGCCAAGAAAATATAAAGCCCTTCTATACAACAAATGCATCTAATCATCAAATTAAAATTCCTGACACCCTACACATTTCGGGTAGGCACCCTTCGTCAGGGGCATCTCTTCAAAAACATAATGGCGTCTTGACCAAAAACAGGACTAAAAAAATTCTTATGTGGGGAGCTGCTTGCAATCTTGAATTCTCTTTTTAGAGCAGACCTCTTGTATCTTCTTATCTAGCTGCCTTAGCAGACCATTAAAAACTACAACAAATCTTTGTGGGCACTGATGGAGTCAGTATCTACATAGATGACGTGCTGATTTGGGGACAAACGCTAGACGAACATGACCAGAGACTGGACAAGGTCCTAGAAAAAGCTCGTGCTGCAGGACTTAAGCTCAACAGACAGAAATGCAAATTTAGGCTGAAGGAGATAACGTATTTGGGAGAAAAAATATCAGAGCAAAGAATTAAAATTGATCCTAGCAGGATAAAGGCTATTGTCAATATGCCCCTACCTACAGATAAAGCAATATTGCAGGAATTTATGGGTATGATACATTTTGTGGGGAAATATGTACCTAACGTGGCTCTGCAAACTGTTAGCTATAGTTATAGTTTTATTGACGGCGCTGGCTCTCGCCATGGCCCAGACAGACAACATACATGAAATAAAATAAATATACAAAAAAGTAATATTACACTATATATGTATAAATAATAATATATTAAATATAATATTTGATCAACTAATATCTCAAAAACCGCAGAAGAACTGTTAGCATAAGAGCGCTACTGAATAA
The DNA here is from genome assembly GCA_003113815.1 of Sphenodon punctatus. NCBI lineage: Eukaryota > Metazoa > Chordata > Lepidosauria > Sphenodontia > Sphenodontidae > Sphenodon > Sphenodon punctatus. The sequence goes on from QEPC01001482.1 coordinate 217,312, forward strand.
AAATATCCAGTGGACTTGGGATCATGTTCGTAACAGTGAATTTGAGAACCTTAAGCAACTCTTAAGTACAACACAAGTCTTAATTTTTGTTAATAATAAGCGGCAGATAAAGCTGTCCACAGATGCTTCTAAGCAAGGCCTAGGAGCCGAACTGTTACCACATATGGTGAGCATTGGAGGCCTATGGCCTATGCATCCAGAGCCTTAAGAGAATCTGAATGTCATTATGCTCAAATTGAAAAAGAGGCTCTCAGCATTTCGTCTGCGTGCAAGAGATGTCATATTTTCATTTATGGAAGAACTGTATTGGTGGAAACAGATCATAAACCTTTAGTTACTATAGCAAAAGGAGGAGTGGCTAACATACCTCCTGGATTACAGATAATATTTTTTCAGTTACAGCTCTATGATCTCAAATTGGTTGCAGGTTAGGGGATTCCCTGGGCCCTTGTTGGTAGCCTCCTCCCTCTCAGTGGCAGAGGGAGAGGGGGTGGGGCCAGGGATCCCTCCCTGCAGCTTCCGGGCCAGACTGGGGAAAGGACTGGAAAGGCAGCACACCTGCCGGCCAACGCACCACCACCATTGTTGCTGCTGCTGCCCCCCTGCTGAAAGGGGCTGGGACCCAGCCGGGCTTGCCCATTGTCCCATTTAGGGCTGCCGGTGCTGATTGGAGCACCCAGGAGCCCTACCAGTCAGAGGACTTTGGCTGCAGGTTAGGGGATTCCCTGGGACCTTGATGGTAGCCTCCCTCCCTGCGGCTTCTGGACCAGAATGGGGAAGGGACTAGAAAGACGGCGCACCTGCTGGCAGTGCTGCAGGCACACGCCACAGGCTACATGCCTAAGGGCCCTTGGGCGTGGCCTGTGGTGGGGTCTCGGGGGACTCTGTTGGAGTGAGGGTGGATTTTAGCTGAGGGGCTTTTGATATTGCTTTTATTTGTCTAAGTGGAGGTGGGGGTATAGGTGCCCTGTTGGTTGGTGATTGGTGGTATTTTGCTGGGGGAGGTCTGAGTTAGGGGAAGTTTATATTTAGGGGGTGGGTTTTGTTGGGGTTACTGGGGTCACCCAGGGTTTTGTTGGGGTTACTGCTTATGTTCCCTTTTTTGGTGGGAACAGGGAAAGTTGGGACTAGGTTAGGGAGGGAGGGATCATTTCCCCTAGCGAGGGGGGGGTGTTTATGACTCATATGTGGGGCTTTATGATTACCGCTTGATGAGAGCAGGGGGTATGGGGAGTTTTGGGAGATGGGGGAGGTCTCCCTCGCTAGCCTGGAGGGACAGCTGGGGGAGAAGGGTCCAAGCAGGGGGCCAGCTGCGGGGGAGACTGAAGCCTTTAGGGTCATGATGGGCCAGGGGATTTATGGTTCCCTTGGGGGGCGCGTTCTATGAGACAGGACAGGTACTTGGTGCCTGTTTCTATCATTGCCCCCCCGAGAAGGTGATGAGGTGGCTCATGATCAGGGGGCCCCTGGCCTGAATCTGATGCTGTTGAACGTGAGGTCGGTTGTTAATAAACCTAAAACTGTCCAGGAGTTGATCCTAGACCACGCAGCTGACCTTGTGTACATTATGGAGAACTGGACACTGAGTCATGGACTATATTGGCTGACCTTGTTCCAGCTGGGTACTCCATGCAGCATCAGCCATGATCAGAGGGACGGGGGTGGGGCAGTGTAGCCGTTTCATGGTCCGTTAGGCAGTATCAGGTGCAGGTTATATCGGGTCTCCATCTTGTGACTGAAACCAGTGGGGGGGCAAACCCCATCAATGATGAGGGATGTCAACCTCACCGCCTTCCCCACTAGCATCACCTCCGTCTTGTCGGAATTCAGCTTCAGTCGGGTCCCCCTCATCCAGCTGCCAGACACTGGGTAAGCACCGAGACTGCCGGGTCTGGGTTGGATGAAAAAGAGAGGTAGAGTTGGGTGTCATCAGCGTATTGATGACACCAAACTGTCTCATGATCTCATCCAGCGGCTTCATATACACATTGAACAGGAGAGGGGACAGAATGGAACCGTGCAGGATTCAACACAAGAAGTCACAGGGTGATGAAAAATAATTCCCAAGCACCACTCGCTGAGTTCTTCCAGCAAGAAAGGAGGAGGACCATTTGAGAACAATCCTGCTCACCCTGGCTCAGTCCCGCAAGCAAGTCACCAACATCTCGTGGTCACCAGTATCAAAAGCAGCCAACAGATCTAACAGAATCAACAGGGTCAAGCAACCCTGATCCAGTTCACGGTGGAGGTCATCGACCAAAGCTACAAGCACAGTCTCTGTGCCATAGCCCGGGCAAAAGCCAGACTGAGAGAGATCCAGAAACTTGATGCAGTCAAGATGCCCCTTATGCTGCTGAGCCACTACCTGTTAAATTACCTTCCCTAAAAAGGTTACTATTGTAATGCGCTCTGCGTTATGGTGATGGTTTGGAGACTGCAGCTGGTGCAGAATGTGATGGCCCGTCTCCTTACAGGGGCGAGCCGCCGGGAGCACATTACACTGATGCTCTGTTCTCTGCACTGGCTGCCTATAGTCTTCCGGGCCCAATTCAAGGTGTTGGTGCTTACCTTTAAAGCCCTACACAGCCTAGGCCCCAGCTACCTGCAGGACTGCCTCAATCCCCAGGCCCTGGATTGACCCCTGCGGTCAGCCGGTGGCACCTTTCTCAAGGTTCCCTGGGTTTCTCGGGAGCCTACTATGGAGAGAGCATTCTCAGTGGCCACACCAAGGCTGTGGAACTCCCTCCCGGGAGAGGCCCGGGTGTCCCTGGACCTCTACTCTTTCAGTTGACATTGCAAGACCTGCCGGTTCTATCAGGCCTTTGGTGAGGGAGATGGGTAGGGTGGGTGGGTTTTGAGGGTTAGGGTTTGGCTGCTTTTTATATTTTGTTTTTTATATCTTTTTTTACATTCCCCTGTATAGTTGTCAGATATTTGTATTTTTATATGGTTTTATATTTGTATTTTATCATTTGTAAGCCGCCCTGAGCTGCTTTTACAGGAGGGGTGGGGTATAAAGTTGTTAAAATAAAATAAAATAAATAAATAAGAGTACTGTTCAGGAAGACACCTGGTAACCGCAAACATGCTTTCAAGAGCTTATGACAAGACCAAAGTAGATCAGAACACAGTTTTTGGAGTGGTACATGTAATCATGCTTAAGAAAACCTATCCAGTTTCTGACAGTGCAGTCAGAAATTGCTGACGTCATGAAATGTGATAATACTTTGCACATGTATGTACCCTTACATAATGAAGATTATTGTGTGTTAGTGGAGAAACCGAAGATGGCTGCTAGAGAGCAAAGGCTTTGGGCCCTTTTTACATGGACCGCCCCCGCAGCAGCGGTCCATGGGTGTGCCGCTGTGGGGCCAGCATGGGGTGTGTGTACATGGGTGCACACCCATCTCCCACGCATGCCGACGCATGGAGCAACTTTTGTTTCCCTCGGTTGCTCCGTGCAGGGGCAATGGATGAAGGTGGGTGGAGGTGCGTGGGTCACAGTAGCGCACTGTGCCGGTCACATGGGTGGAATCCACTTATGCCCATGCAGATGTGCGTGGGCGTGAATAGGTGCATTTCGTGTAAAAAGGGCCTTTATCTACATCATAACTGATTTGTGTGTTATCTCTTCATCTAAATCCTTCTGTGATTATTTCTAAGAAAGACTAAAAAACACAACAAATAGGGCTACTCACATGCAATTCAATTCAATTTTATTATGGCTGGCTTTCGCCTTTGCCATCCAAAAAGCATACATACATATGAATAATACAACATCAAATACCATAATCAGTCTATATCATTATATTCCAATTACTTCAACTATCAA
>QEPC01001482.1:228487-247344 GCA_003113815.1 Sphenodon punctatus
AAAAAAAAAATCGAACCCTTGTCTTCCATGTCCAATTACAGCATCTTCTCCATGAGCCTTAACTGGCTCTTTGGAATACTAGGGTTGGAAGGCACCTCAAGATTCATCTGGTCTAACTCCCTGTGCCAAGGCACAATGCTACACCTACGGCATCATAAACAAATGCTTCTACAACCATTTACATTTCCCATACATGGTTCACCTTGTCACCTCTTTGGGCGGGGGGGGGGAGGGGCACAACTGGAGGAGCAGGATAATCAGGGCCCCAATACCTATTGACCATGAGATAACTCCTGAACAATACATTTGGGGGCATCCACCTAGCACTCCCCTGAGCAGTTTTATCTGGTCAGCTGGAGGGTAGGAGCCTGCAGACCCTGTACTGGAGAGGGAATGGAGTGGCATTGCTAGAATAGCTTCTTCACCAGTGCCCCAATCCTTTTCCACTGCTTTATGGGGAACTCACAGATGTCTGGCCATGCCCCCCTCAGCAGTCTTGCCAAAAGGGCTGTTGAAGCGGAGGTGACTGAGCAGTGCACCCACATGGTATATGTAGGAGGAAGGGGAGAGCAACCCAGTGGACTCAGAGAAAAGCAAGTCCTTTCTCTCCAAGCCCTTCTTTCAAAGCTTTCGCATTCCACCACAGCCTGCATTTTAACCACATTTCAATATTCTTAACATCTGAGTAGATGCAAATGATCCCACAAGCTTTTTCCTTCATTCCTTCAAATACAGCAATTCCCTTCCACCCTCACTCATAAGCATGTAAATTACTGCTATGAAGGGAATAGTTGCCACTAAAACAAGTTACATTCTTTGTGTCATAGGAAAAGAACAAGAAGCAGGAATAGGGCAAAACCAGTGATCAGCTTGCATCTAAGAGTAATATCTCCTCTTATTGTGCTCAAACTGAGTACTTCATGCCCCCCTCCCCCAATCCACTCATTATCTTACTTCCCAGAATGTTCACCATTTCCACTCTTTGCTGATCAGGCCCTGGAATTTGTTGGAGCCACAGACAGTGAATGAACTGAGTAGAGAGAAGGAGAATTGACAGTAATGATGATGTTAAAGGTAATTCTGATGCATCTGGCATAAAGGGCTTGAGGTGACATATTCACCGCAGGCAAAAGCTGGTGAGATGGAAGAAACCATTAATAATTAAAGTCCAGCAGTTTACTGCCCTTAGGCACGTTTTAGATTTGAATTCCTATCCATTTATTTATTTTATTTATTTATTTTTTAAACGTTGGGACTAGAAATATTGGCTTTCGTCACCTCACCAGACTCTTACCAGCTTTCCTTTCTGTTGCACGTCATGCACACTGTCAGATGAAAAAACTGAATCTTGGGCAAAAATGACTGCAAGAGAGCCTGCAAAATTTCCAAGTAGTATTGCAAAGAAATGGGTGAGGCAGATTTTTGCCTCCATACTGATTTATGTGATGCACTTTCATGGAAATTGCAAACAGGAAAAAAACACCAGAATTTACAAGGATTATATGTACAAATATCCACCCAGAATTAGAGTAGTAAAGGTTAAATGTTCTATCATTAAAAAACAACAACACAAAAACAAAAAACCAAGCAACTGCCAGATAAGACTGCTGACCAGAATAATGAAAGAAAATTCCATCCCAAACCAAGCAACCTTTTGGGTTGATATTAATATGGTGTACCAGTTTCTGTGGCCTGTGCCACAGAGGGATGCAATGGTGACCAGCCGCAGCAGGTCCCACAGCCATCTCAACAACATCGCATGTCAACTCTATCAAAGGTCACTGTAAGTATCACAGCTGGAGGGAGGGGACATCGGGGAAGCCAAGTAGCACCAGACCCCACGCTCACCCACTCTGCCGGGACACTTCAGCCCCCAATGCCTCCGAGCCGGCCGCACCCCCTACAGGAGCCAGGACGCAGACCGGACCTGCGGACGCCGCCGCAGCTGACACAGGGAGAAGCACAGCGCTGGGCGAGGCTCCGCCCCCGCGACCCCACGCTGCAGCATGGAGCGACCCAGGAAGCACTCCAGTGACGCTTCCAGAGGCCACGCCTCCAGCCCCAGCCCCGCGGTGCTCAGAGCGGCTGAGGCACCGCCTAGATCAGTCCTATATAAACGAAATTCTCTCATGCTATCCTTGCTGGTGATCAGTGCTTTCATGCCCGTGAGACTGGCCCCTCCTTGTTACGTGTTGCATTCTTGAGAATCATTGAAGCTACTAGTGTGCGAGGGACATTGTGGTGTGTGCGTGGACTGAGTGCATCTGTGAGTGAGTGCTGCTGCGTGAATCAGGTAAGTCTCTATCCTTGGGGGTGTTCCCACAGGTCACTTCTCCTGGGCATTGTAGTGTGGTAGCCCTGTCCCCCCTTCCTTCCCTGGGGTTCAGGCACTCCTCCCCCCCTGCACTGTCGCTCACCCCATTCCCTCTCCTGGTCCCTGCGTGCACGTGGGTTGTGACAGCGTTAAGGTGTGCGCGCCTCCCAGTGCCCAATGATGATCTAGGTTGGGGACTGATACTCCCAATAGCCCTATTAGATCCTGAGGGTTTGTTTCCAGGCACTACCTTGCTGTCCTCGAAAGGAAGGTTGTGGGGAGTCTGTGCCACTTCCTTGCCCCCAACCCCCACAGTCACCGAAGGATCTAACAAAATCAACAGGGTACAATTTCCCCTGTCAATTTCCAAGTGGAAATTGGAAAAGGACACAAGCACAGTCTCAGTGACATACCCAGGAGTCTGTCATGGATCCAGGAATCCAATAGCACCAAGATGCACCTGGAGCTGTGAGGCAACCCTCTGTTCAATAACCTTCCCTAAAAAGGGAAAGTTAGAGACAGGATGGTAGCTGGCCAGGGAGTCAGCATCAGGAGATGGTTTCTTGAGCAGGGGTTAGATGACTGCAGTTTTGAGGCCATCAGACACCCTGTCCTCCCAAAGGGAGGGATTGACAACCTCAGCCAGCAACAGCCTCAGTGTCTCCTGGCTAGCTTCTACCACCCAGGATGGGCATGAATCTAATTCACAACTGGTCACCCACACGACACCAAGCACAGCCTCTCCATCGGTGGGCGAGACCAATTGATGCCGATCCAAGCAAACCGGGCAAGACTGGACCTCCCCAGCTCCAAACTCTGCACTCAGTTTAGCAGTGCCCAAGTCAAGCCAAATATGAATGACTTTATCTGCAAAGGTGGTAGCAAACTCATTATGGGGGACAGATAATGACTAACTCCAGGTGGAGACAGCCGGGATTTAACAAGCATTCACCACCCAGAAGAGGTCTGCCAGACAGGACTTTGCAGATGCTATGGAAGCAGCAAAGAAAGCTTTCTTCACTGCTGCCACGGCCACGGCCTAGTTCTTCAAAAATAGTCTATGTTGCAGTTGGTCAGCTTTGGCGCAAGTCGAACACCACCTGCACTCTAACGGTCTACCTTCACGCTTTAGCAGCCTCAGGTCCTCCGTATGCCGTGAGACCTGCATTACCGCTGCAGAGGAAGTGGGCATCTGGTTGCCACCGTGTCAATAGCCTGGGTCAACACAGCATACTACAAATCAACCAGGGCATCGATAAAGAGGCTGTCAAAGTCAGTGGGTAAATCCCCCAGAGAGTTCTGAAATTTCATTGGATCCATTAGTCTCCAGGGGAAGACCATCCAAACCCAACGTGGGCAAATGAGGGCAGGGATCTGAGTTCTCAGAAGGTAATGATCTAATCAGGACAATGGTGTAACACCCCCAATAAATGGAATCTCTGTTTCCAAGCTGGTGCAGAACTAAAGATCCAATGTGTGTCCAGTCTCATGTATCAGGCCTGATATTATTTGAGATAGGCCCATGGTTGTCATGGTGGTTATGAACTCCTGCTCTGGCCCATCAGCATGTATGTTGAAATCACCCAAGACAATAAATCTGGGCAATCTCAACACCAGCTTGGCTAGAGCAGTCAGGGAGTCTGATGTACAGCGGGGTGGTCAGTACAACAGCAATATTCCCAATCTATCCTGGGCCTCAACTGCTAGGTGGGCACAGTATGTTGGAGAAAGATGCTTGTAAATTAGGAGTGGGAAACTTCCAGTCCATGGCCCAAATCTGGTTCCTGGCCGCTTTTGATTTGACCCAATCCCAGTTCCTGGATCCAGTCTGTGGTCCAGTCCCTACCCTCAGGCACGAAGGCCACTTTCAGACCTGCTCCCCCGCTCCCCGGCGCATATTTTGGCTGTGGGAGGGAATGCGCAAGCCAGGATATGCATGGGGTTTGGCTGGTCTGAAAGCCCCCCTGCGCGGCTTTGCTGGCGCAAACACGCAGAGATACAGGGCAGGAAATCCTGCTCTGTACCTCTGCATGTGTTTGACAGCAAAGCCACGCACGGGGGCTTTCAGACCAGGCAAACCCTGCGCATACCATGGCTTGCGCATTCCCTCCCGCAGCCAAAATATGCGTGGGGGGCAGGTCTGAAAGTGGCCTAAGAGAGCTCAGTAGAAGGGAACAGAAATAAGGGTGTGCACTCAAGAATGAGAGATGAATCCATGGCCCAGATCCATGGATCCCTTTCCTTCCTTCCCCCATCCTGAGTACACCCTTAAGCACTCCTGTCCCCAACTCCAATCCAGATCATGGAACTTGTATTCATTTACTAAAAGGTTCCCCATTCTTCTTGTAAATACTTCGGCAGCCATTCTCCTTGGATTACCTTGAGGTGTACCAACATGCTACCTAGCTTGAAGGATCTGAACTTAAAGGAAGCTACTGTTTATGACCTGATGGCTGTACAAAATGGTTCCACAATACACAATGACTGAGTGCATAGTGTTATACCCTCAAGATAAATAAGAGCAAATGTTTGATCTGAGTGAATGAGATTAACTATTTAGGAGATTTAAACACAAAGAAGTTGAATAGATCTCAAGACAGTTGGAGGTAATTGTTCACTTAAAATACCCCAAAACAGGGAGACTTTACAGAAATACATGGATACGTTAGCATATATAAAATTTAATCTAATTTGTCACAATTAAGTGCTCCACTCATAATGCTGCTTGAGGATAGTACAGAATGGAAATGCCATGTGTGGAAAGATAAAGATTTTTCAGACTGAAAACAAATCTTCACAGATGCACCATTATTGAAATATCTTGAATTTAACAGCCCAAGAGCTTGACTGATGTGTGTTCACCGACAAAGCACAACAGGAATAACTAACTACTTTTAGCTGCGAGCAGTTTCACAATTATATATATGGGCACAAACCAGCTGAGGTCAAAACAGACTATAATTCATTAACTGGAAGCCAAATCACAGAAACCCACACCGACACAGAGAATTGTGTAAAACTACACATTCCATGTAAACGTCCTAACATCCTAACAATTGCACCTGACCTTGTCAAAAGACAAGGTGCAATAACATTGGCTCAGCTTCCATTGACTTTAATGGAGGATTTTGCCCACAAAGATTCTTCTCTTTATAGAACCAACTTCTTTTGTGAATTTTGTGTATTTTTTTTTTTTTCACATTACTCTTCCTCAGGTGCCTGTCTGGTCCAATAAAAGGTATCATCATAACTACTTTGTCTCTTGTCAAACTTAGATGGGAAAGTTGGAAGACAAAATGACCCAGCCTCACAGCAGCATAGAAGAGTAAACTGAATAAGCCACCAACTGGAACGCTTCATATTTTACTCTTTTTTTATCACTGGTGTTGCTGTAGCAGTCTGAAATCTGCAATTAGAACCAGATCCAAAACCTGCTTTCTTTACTTTGAAGACCCCCATTGATTTCAACGAGCATTGGAAATAGAATACAAACACACAGAATACAAAAGAAGAACTGGAACTACATGAGATTCCTAATTCCTCTACAGTTAGCCCAACAAAGCTGGAAGCAGCATATTTGAAACTAAAACAGAAAAAATATTGCAACAAAAATGCCTTCCAGTGACTTTCATCACAAGCAGGAACAGGAGAAAATAAGAAAAAAAGGGCCATCCTGGGTTAGATCAATAGCTAATATAACCCAGCATGCTGTCTCTGACAGTGGTCGGTTGCTTCAGAGGCCCTTCTCAAACTGGCCATGGTGGGTGGGAGGATGGGTTTGCGTCCATTCCCATGGGCGCACACCCATCTCCATGCACAGAGCAACCGGCATTGGAGCCCATTGCTCCGTGCGTGGGTGATGGGTGGAGTGCGGGAGTGCACACGCACTCCCACCCACCACGGGCTCTGCTCCTATGGGTGCCCACCCATCCCCCCCGCACCACAGGCAGTGTTCACATGGGTGCCCCCTACCCACTGCACACTTGTGCATGGGGGGGAGGGGTGCTTGTGTGAAAAGGCCCAGAGAAGCGCACAGCAGGCTCTAATGGGGTGAGGCATTCCTAGAACTCAGTCCCCTGGAAATCAGCCCCCTCAGCTTGCCTAGTAGCCATTGATGGACCTATCCTCTAAGAACGTATCCAATCATTTTTGACACCAGCTATGCTCTTGGCTTTTGCAACATCTTCTGACAACACATTCTACAGATTAACTGTACACCGAGTGTAAAAATATTTAAACCTGATGCCAGTTAATTTCATGGAGAGTTCCCTAGTTCAAATATGGGAAGAGGTAATTAACAGTTACATATTTACTTGCTCTGTACCACTCATGATTTTGTAAATTTCTATCATATGCCCCCTCAGTTGCTTCTTCTCTAAGCTGAAGAGCCCAATCTACTGAGTCCCTCCTCTTAAGGAAGACACTTCTCACCTTTGATCAACTTTGCTGGAGTTCTCTAGACCTTTTCCATTTCTACTGTGTCCTTTTTGAGATGGGGAGAACAGAACTGCACACAATATTACTATGACAGAGTGGTGTCACAATAGGTTAATACACCTTGAAGAAGAAGAAGCTAAGATGGCATCTGGACTGAACTAAGATGGCTGCCCACAGAAATGGAAGTGATGTTAAAAGGGGTTTGGCTTTGAGTATAAAGAAGAGCCAGATAGGAAGAAAGATCAGTCTGTTCCTGACCGCTAAGGAGAATGCATCTCTTGGAGAGGTTACCAGAGAAGGTTCCTGACCTGGATGTCCTAAAGCAGGGGTAGGGAACCTTTTCCCTCCCATGAGGGCCACACAGAAGCTGGAATGGGAGTGCTTAAGGGATGTACTCAAAGAAAGGAAGGCCCAAATAATGGATTTGGGCCATGGAACTGTCCCCCTATCCTTGTTTGCATGACCTCATCCCTGCTCCCTTCCCTGAAGCTCAGTTTTTCAGTGACTGGAAGTAAGAACTGGATCCAAGGGTAAGATCCAAAGGAGTCACATAAAAACTTGACCCTGGGCCTGAGGTTCCCCATTCCTGTCCTAAAGGAAAGAGACCTTGGAGCCTAGAGGTGAATTGTTGATAGCCAGTCACTGGACTGTTACATGGCTAGGCTGAGCTGTATGTATGTGAGTTGGCAAAGAGCTAGGCTGGGACTATGGTAGTGGCTAGGCTCTATTGGTTGAATTGTGGTCAGAGGCTTGGTGCCTGGCCTGGACTTTGGAAATAAACTGAGATATGGGCTTCTAACCCTTGAGTGTCTTTCCTCCTGGGCCTTAATCGTGCATACACTTACCCACAACCAGTGGGTCCCTGCTACAATTGCGCATAAGTGCTACAGTATAAAAGTGTAGGATTTCTAATTTTTTGTCCAAGAAGATACATATCATCTTGGATATTGTTGTCAGTGATCTATTTCAAGAATATAACATTCAATTGTAATTGCCTGCCAAAACTACTGATTGGAAAATTTCAGGTAAATGTTATGTTTTGCCACAATAACACTTAGATAATTCTGTCAATGTCTTGCCTAATTGATTTCCAGTAATGATACCTCCAAGCAAAGAGAGGGGAGAAACCGAAAAATATATGTCTTTTATATTTGTTCCTTCTTCATTTACAGCGGAGCTGTTCCGGGTGGTATGGGGGCTGGTCAGTCCGGCCTCCCTCCACCTTGGAGTAGAGTCATCTAGTGCCCAATGTGACATGTTTGTGGATTATTTTGCAGATAAAATTGCTTGGATTCACCATGGTTTGGACGCTGCACTTTCTGCAGTAGGACGATTGGAGGTTATGGAGGCCCCGCCTTGTCCTTGTTTGTGGGATCAGTTTCAGTTGGTGACCCCTGCCGATGCGGAGGATGTTCTTGGAGCTGTCAGGGTTACCTGTTGTGAACTGGACCCATGCCCGTCCTGGCTGGTTAAGGCCTGCCAGAAGAGGATGGGGCCGTTGCTGGCGGGGGTGGTCAATGCCTCCCTTAGGGAGGGCAGGGTGCCGGGCTGCCTTAAAGAGGCGGTGGTGAGGCCCCTGCTCAAGAAGCCATCGCTTGACGTTGACTCCCCAGCCAGTTATCGGCCGGTCTCTAACCTTCCCTTTCTAGGGAAGGTTATTGAGCGGGTGGTGGCCCGGCAGTTGCAAGAGCATCTGGATCGTTTCCGTTTCCTTGATTCTTCACAGTTGGGGTTTCGCCTGGGATATGGCACTGAGACTGCGCTTGTGGTGTTGGTTGACGATCTTCGCCGAGAATTAGATCAGGGCCATTCGGTCCTGTTGATTCTATTAGATCTGTCAGTGGCATTTGATACTGTTAATCATGAGATGTTGGTGACGCGCCTGCGGGACTGTGCAGGGGTGGGCGGTATGGTTCTTGACTGGTTCCACTCCTTCCTGGCCAGAATAACTCACGAGTGGTACTCGGTGATTACTTTTCATCACACCGAGACCTCTCGTGTGGAGTCCCACAGGATTCTGTTCTGTCCCCTCTCCTGTTCAATGTGTATATGCAACTGCTTGGTGAGGTGGTCAGGAAGTTTGGCGTGCAGTGTTATCAATATGCTGATGACACCCAGCTTTACCTCTCTTTTTCATCAAACCCAGGCCTGGCAGTCTCGGTGCTTAACAGGTGCCTTGCAGCTGTGGGGGATTGGATGAGGGTAAACCCGAGGCTGAATCCCAACAAGACTGAGGTGATGTTGGTAGTTAAGGCAGCGGGAGTATCATCCCCCATCATTGATGGGGTCTGCCCTCTGCTGGTTCCCCAGGTGTGGAGTCTGGGGTGCTCCTTAACTCACAACTCCACTTGGATGCTCAGGTGGAGGCTGTAGCAAGGACTGCCTTTCGCCAATTACATCTGGTGCGTCGGCTTCGGACATACGTTTCGGACTCTGACCTGGCCACCGTCATTCATGCCTTCATCACCTCCAGACTTGACTATTGCAACGCACTCTACGTGGGGCTACCTTTGGTGATGGCATGGAGACTGCAGCTGGTGCAGAACGCAGCAGCCCATCTCCTGGTGGGATTGGGCCGCCGGGAACATATTACACCAATTCTTCGGTTTCTGCACTGGCTGCCTGTAGTCTTCCGTGTCCGATTCAAGATGTTGGTGCTTGCCTATAAAGCCCTAAATGGTTTCGGCCCAACCTATTTGTAGGACTGTCTCACCCCATGGGTTCTGAATCAGCCCCTGCGGTCATCAGGGAGTGCTCTCCTGGACGTCCCCCAAGACTGCCATAGGGCCACAATGGGGAGGGCCTTCTCGGTGGCCGCTCCTCGGCTGTGGAACACCCTGCCTGTGGAGGCCTGTTTGGTCCCGGATCGCCCCTCGTTTCGACATTGTTGTAAGACATGGCTGTTCCATCTGGCTTTTGGGGGGGAGGAGGGGGAGGGGGAGGGGAGTGAGGTTAGGGTGGGGGGTGGTTGGGGATTTTTATCCCTCCCTTTGTTGTGTATTTTATAATGGTTTTAATGTTTTTGTTATTTGATATTGTGCGCCGCCTAGAGCTGCCTGTGGCAGGATGGGTGGGTTAAAAATATGTTAAATAAATAAATAAAATAAATGAATTTATGCATTCGGATTAGAAAAAATTACATGAGATTTGGTAGAAAAAGCCTGTGTGTTTCCTAATTTTAAAAAGTTCAGAAATAATTCCTTAGGTATGTGTTTAAATTTCCTCTGCAATCTTTGTTTGCTTGCAGAAAATAAAGGAGAAAATAATGGGCTTTTTATAGTACCGGGGTATTATACTTGTATATTACATTTTTATAGCAGCTTCCACTGAGGTCTCTCTCAAAATGCTTCACAAATATTATGGAATTAAGCTTCACAGCACTCTTGTGAATGACAAATTATTATCCTCATTTAACAAATAAAGTTTAATAACCTGATGTATGGGTTTATGGGAAATGAAGCTAACTATTAAAATGCTTACTTTTTTGGGGCACCTCTGTTAGAAAAATGGTCTAACATCTGGGGTACAGCCACGTGAGACTGGCAGAGGAGGTTACCATGTCTCTTGGGTAGTCTTGCCCCTCCCGGGGGAGCCAGGCCACGCAGTGAATTGGCTCATGTGCCCAGCTCCTACCAGAAGTTCCTCCCGCCCCAGGGTGGAGTGAAAAGCTGGCTGCTGTAGTGGTAGATGGGAGGTAGATTTGCACAGGGCAACTAGTATTTTGGGAATGCACCCTATGTTCACTGAGCTATGTCCAGCTTGATGGACATAGGGTACACCTTACCACATGAAGTAAGGCTGCCCAGGGCAGGGCAACTCACATGCTCAGTTGTGCTTGCCCCACCACACAGGGACCACCACTGTGGGGCCTTGAGCGGTGGGTGATGTTGACCGTCACACGAGGTCACGTCATGGCTGTGGGCAGGATTTTGGTCAGGCCCAGGGAGAGAGGTGGGGCAGTGCACAGCAGGGCAGGGCACCGCTCACATGGCCAGCACTGCAGCCCACCCCGTCCGTGGTGGCTGCTCCATCAGCGGTCACCCCATCTGGCTTCCACACACCTGTGTGTGCCTGGCTTTCTGCACTTGCCCCGCAGGGTGGAGGTGGTGACTGCCCACTATGGGGCCATGCGGGATCAGGCCCCTGAAGCGTATCTAGTAGTAAAGGTGTAGTAAACAGGTGTAGTAAACCACCACTTCCAAGCTGATGGACATAGGGTACATTCCCAAAATACCAGTTGCCCTGTGGAAATCTACCTCACATCCTGTTGTCCATATTTCTGTTGTCCCGTAGCCAGGCTTCCATATGGATGGCAATTCCCCTGGCCACTCCTGCTTAATTCCCTCTGCTAGTTCCCATAATATGAAAGGGCACAGGTAGCACTGAAATAAATACTCAAAAATGGGTAAAGCTGTTGAATTTACCCTACCGAAACTAAAAATGGCGAGGCGAGTATTGACTCTGTACCCGCTAACCACCACTATACGTTTCTGGATAATAACCGTTATGCATTTCTGCCAGATATCTGGTTTTGGTTATTTCAGTTTGATTATTTCAGCTACATTACATGAACAATATTTTATGTATTTATTTAAATTTTTACTTCCGCCCTTCCCCTAAGGCTCAGAGCGGCTTACAATATTAAAAACACAGAATACATTAAAACATATATTTTTAACAAAACACTGCCCTCACCCCTAAACCCACTCTCCTCAACCCTATCCCCACCTGCCAAACACTTTGCCAAAAAGAAAAATTGTATATTGCCTCCTGAATGTGCTCAGGTTTGAGCTCTGATGGACCTCCGCAGGAAGGGAGTTCTATAATACTGGGGCAGCAACCAAAAACGCCTCTCTGCGGGCCCTTGTCATATTAAGACTGGCAGATGGTACCCACAAGAGAGTGCTCCTGGCTGACCACAGGGGTCACAGTGAAGCATAGTAGAAATGGCAGACTTTCAGATATGTGGGGCACAGGCCATTTAGGGCTTTAAAAGTCAAAAACAGACCCTTGAAATTGTGCCTCGATGACTGTAACGCACAGGTGTAATGTGCTCATGGTGATCCACCCTGAAAAAGAGCCAGGCTGTTGTGTTCTACACCAGCTGCAGCTTGCAAACAGTCTTCAAGGGCAGTCTCACATAAAGCACATTGTAGTAATCTAGCCTTGAGGTAATGAAGTAATGGATGATGGGGGCACGATCTGAATCACAAATAAAGGGCTGCAGCCTCCTCATCAGGCGGAGTTGGTGAAAAGCGTAACCTGATGTTCCAGGTGAAGCAAAGGATCCAGAAGCACTCCAAGCTAGAGAACCTGTGTAACCAGAGAGGGCCAGACCCCCTCAATGACAGGGATCCCAATCCCCTCCAAATCTCACGGTCGGTCAACCATCACCACTTCAGTCTTGTCCGGATTCACTTTCAATTGGCTCACCCTCATCCTGTCCCCAACAGCTGCCAGGCATTGGGTAGGCACTGAGACTGCAGGAGCTGGGTTGGATGAAAGAGAGAGGCAGAGCTGGGTGTCATCAGCATACCGATGGCACTTCACTCCAAACCTCTGAATGATCTTGCCCAGTGGCCTCAGATACACATTGAACATAAAGGGAGAAGAAGGAACCCTGTGGGATACCACAGGAGGTCCCAAGGAGGAAACAAACAATCTCCCATGACCACCTGCTGGGACCTCCCTGACAGGAATGAACAGAACCGCTCAAGAGCCGTCCCACACATCCCAACCAGGTCCCACAGTCATGTAAACAACACTTCATGTTGTTCACAAGTGTGATGTAGTAGATAAGGTGCTGAACTTGGACCTGGAAAGCCAGGGTTCGAATCCTGCCCTAGCCATGAACTCACTCGGCCTTGGAGTCACAACCTCTCAGCCTCAGTTCTCTATCTGTAATAAATGGGAGCATGTATGTGTGTGTCTCCCTGTGTTCCCCTCACCCTTGTCCATCTTAGACTGTAAGCCTACTGGGCAGGGACCTGTCATTATTATTATTATTATTATTAATAAAATAATAATAATAATAAATCAAAGGCTTCTGAAAGGTCTAACCATCAACAGGGCACAGTTCCCTTTGCTAATCTCCAGGCGTAGATCATTGACCAAGGTCACGAGTGCAGTGTCCATGCTATATCCCAGATGAAAACCCAATTGAAATGGGTCCAGAAATCCAATAGCATCAAAATGAGCCTGAAGCTGCTAGGCAACCACCGGTTCAACATTCCCTTTTTAGGGAAGGTTAGAGACAGGGTGATAGCTGGCTGGGGAGTCAGCATACAAAGATAGTTTCTTGAGCAGAGGCCGGACAACCATAGTTTTAAGGGTGTTCGACAACCTACCCTCCCAAAGGAAGGGCACTCCCCTCGCTGTCTGCCGCGGGGTGCTCGGGCCCTGCGGTCCCCTGCCTTCCACCCCTCGCCGGCCCACCAGTGATGGGTCTGTGTACACCTGTTCCAGCCACCGCAACTGGCAGCTGCCTCACCGGGCTGGGCCACAGCGGCTGCCCGGGCACTGTACAGTGCCCCCCACCCACCATGGAACCTACCCGAGTCCCCCCCCAGGATTCACCCCCCCCAGAACAGAGGAAGCAACAGCGAGGTGTACATTCAACAGCTCTTTATTGGTGGGGGGGGGTGAGTACAATGGGAGAGGTAGTTAACTTCGGGGGCACCCACGCCCCCTCTTGGCTGCACCACCAGGGCTCGCAGGCCAGCAAGCCCTAGCCACAGCCGACCGCAGGGATCACCGACTGGATGGCCCGCCTCCCCGCCCCCCCCCCGGTCATCCACTGGCTGCTCCATCCTGGCCTCCGCTGACAGCCCCTGTGAGGAGGAACAAGAATGGGGTAAGCGATTGTCATGTGCACCTATCTCTGTCCCACGCCGGGGCCCATGCCACTGGGGGCGCAGTGGTCACCCAGGGAGCCCCCTACACCCCACATGAGCATAACACGTAACATGGAGCAACCCCCTATGAAGGGGGCCCTTGCACCGACCCTCCCATGGTAGTACAGACCCTGTGCAGGCCAGACCTGCTTACCGGAGCCGGTACGCTTGGCGGCACCCAGGTCCATGGCTCCACGGCTCCTGTGGTGCATGTGCTCGGTGCAGGTTCTATACTGGGTTCCCTACCAGGGCGGTGCCCTTTGCGGTGCCCCTTTGTCCCTGTCCAGCCCCCCGCCCCCGTAGCGCCCCCCACCCCACAGGGCCCCGGGGTGCTGCATCCTTACCAGAGGGGGTGGGGCCGCGGGGCAGCCACCATGAGCGTTTGGTTGTCCTGGGTGCACGGTCCTGGGGTGGGGGTCAAGAAGTTCTACGTCAAGTACAGGACAGAATGTATTATTAACCGGTAAGTATAAAGTTTTGGAAAGGAGTTAAGGGACAGATTCAGGACATTGTATATGAGGTTTGGATGGAGGGCTATATTAGTAAAAAGGAATATGATTTTTAATGGAAAGTGATGACAGGACACCTTTATTTTACATTTTGCCAAAAATTCACAAAAATAGGATTGACCCACCAGGCCGCCCCGTAGTATCAGGGAATGGCTCCATTCTGGAGCCATTGTCTCAGTTCTTGGGACTCTTTTTTTAAAACCCTCTGTTGCGTTGCTGCCATCCTACATTAGGGACTCGCAGGACTTCTTGAACACTTTAAATAATATCGACTGGCAACTCACCCCAGCAAATTTATTGCTGGTAACAATGGATGTAGCAGCTCTCTACACCAATATATCTCAAGAAATCGCTTTGGAAGTGATACAAAAAACCCTGATACCAGTCATTCAGATCATCCAGCCACCTCATTCTTGTTGCAGATAGTAGTTAGTCCTTACAAAGAGCTGTTTCCAATTTGGGAATCAACTCTATTTACAAAAAAGCAGCATAGCTATGGGATGTGCTGCAGCCCCAAAGATAGCTAACCTCTTTATGGGGAGGTCTGAGGAACAGTTCATTTATGATGAGATTCACAATCAATATAAACAGCATGTCTTCTTATACAAACGATATATTGATGATCTATTTTTTCTGTGATCAGGCAGTATAGAGGAATTATGTGATTTTCATGAATATCTGAATGGATACATGGCAAACATTATTTTTGATCTTAAATATGACTATTTTAAAATAATTTTTTTGCATATCTGCATAGAATGGGAAAAAGGGAGGATGAACACTTATACATACAAAAAAGAGACAGATGTAAATTCTTTGCTGCAATATAGTAGTAACCATCCTAAGCATTTGAGGGACAACCTACCATTTAGTCAACTAATTAGAATAAGGAGGAACTGCAGTAGCGATAGGCTTTTTATGCAACAGGCTAATGAGTGTCTGTTAGATTTTAGAGCAAGGGGTTACCCTGAAAAGATACTCAGAAAAAGCTTTTTTCAAGCACTGGGACATGCTAGGGAACCACTCCTTATACCAAAGGTTAGGGTCCCTGTGGACAGGATGGTCTGTCCCTTAACTTTCAATCCAGAAGTAGGGGAGATTAAAAGAGCCATCCTGAAGAACTGGTACCTAGTGGCTAATATACCGGGGTATAATAAGAGACCCTTGTTTGCATTCAGAAAGACCAGGTCAATCAAGGATATACTGGTGCATACTAGAACCGGTACTGACCATGCTGATCGTGGTATATATTTACCAGGCGCTCCACCTCCTAAAGGACATTTCAAATACGGTACTTGTGGGGCTTGCCGGTACAGTATCTCAACTAAGGTATTTGTGCACCCCAGCATAGGAGAAAAATTCCCCATTGAACATTTTTCCACATACTCTACCAAATCTATCATTTACATCATTGTATGCCCATGCAGCCTGATGTATGTAGGTTATACATCCAGGAAAGTCAAAGTGAGAATCTTGGAACATGTGGGCAACGTTAGACGGAGGGTCCTTAAAGAAGCCCTGGTACAACATTTTATAGATATGCAGCATGATATATCAGAGTTAAAATTCATAGTTTTGGAAGTAATCCCCGAGGACAGGAGTGATAATATGGAAGTATTACAGAGGAGAGAGACCTTTTGGATTTTCAAATTGGGCACACAAGTTCCAACTGGGTTGAATGATGCAATTTCATGGACTGCGTTTATATAATAGAAGCATAATCTTACAAGGACTGTAATACAGTCCTTGTAAGATTTTCATTGTTAGCCTTGGCATTTTTGGTGTTGTGGCTGATTATCATCACATTAATATGAAGCCCTTAATATATGGCCTGTTATATATTATATTGCATTTATAGCTATCATTTAATTATATAATACAATATTGATCTGTGAACTAGTGCATGAATTATGTGGTCACAGCTTGTCATTGGCCCCTATGGATAATGTTTTTGGCAAAACTACAGAATTTTTAAACATCCATTGGTAATTGCAGTTTTTGCTGAGCTTATGAGACAAGAGCCCATAACCAGGCAGTTTGAATAAGTATTTAAGCTTGGGCATAATCTAGTAATTTGTGGGAACACCTGTGCGCTGCAGTCCCAGTGGCACTTGATGATTGGTTGCCCTTCATCACATGGTTTATGAGTGGTTTGCATTTCAGTACTGAATGAATGCAGCTTTTAACAGCTAGGCACTCAGAAACCAGTCAGAAGATATTTTGCCTGAAAGAAAATCACAGGGTAACACTGAGGATGCAGGTTGGTTACATATATCTTATCATACAGTATTTTGGGGCTTTCCAGATGTGAAAATGCTTTATACACACACGTAGGAACTCAAGCAACACAATCTAATGTGAAAGCAAATTTGGATTGGCTGGGAGAAATCTTATGTGGACATGTATTTCAGGTTGAATGGGTGCCTAAAGGGGTCCCATACTTTTGGAAGAACTGCAAGACCTAGGCCACTTTTAGACGAGACAAATATGCGCATGATTGGTGAAAAATGCGCATTTTAATGCTCATTTAAACACCTAAACTGTTTTAAATGCGCATTTGCCATGATCATGTAAAAGCCAAACCCGTTTTGAATGTGGTTTTTAAATAATGAGCATTTTTAAAAACCGGTTTTGAGCCCCTTTGATGATTGGGGGATGCCAAAACCGGTTTTAAAAAATGTGCATTATTTAAAAACCACATTCAAAACGGTTTGGGCTTTTACACGATCATGACAAATGCGCATTTAAAACGGTTTAGGTGTTTAAACGAGTATTAAAACACGCACATTTTTCACTAATCATGCGCAAATTTGTCTCGTCTAAAAGCAGCCTGATGCAGCATGGATGTGTAAATATTTTCCCTGAAGTTCAGGAGGTAAATGCATGCTTCAGAGGAGCCAAGTTTTATTTTTGGCACTAGGTGGCATGTACACATGAGTAATACTTTATAGGATTCATTGCTCAGTAAAGCTTTGTGACATCATTGTTTGCTTGGGAACATGTTTTCCCCAGTTTTTTCACAGTGCCAATCAAGCCACTGAGGAAGGGGATGTTCCCCGAAAACGTGTTTGACTGGCAGGCAGCTGAAGGTCAATGCAGCGCAAGTGAACATTGGGAGGAAGCTGCAAACAACATTGCCCTGGCAAGAATCTCTTCGGACTGCACCTTGCCTGGGAGGCAGCTGAAGGTTGTTGCAGTGCAAATCCACATTGAGAGGAAATTGTTCAGAATATTGCCTTGGCAAGAACATTTCTGGATATTCATCCATTGTATATGAACATGTTTTGTATATATGGCTGTACCCTCATCCTGAGCCCCAAAGGGGGTTTGTTTTGTATATAACTGAAGTTGTGATAAGCTGGTAAATAAATAACACTTTTTGTATACAGATGTTGTATCAAGACTAATGCACACTTAGTGTCACATACAGTTTTCTTTAATAGAACCATAGCAAATTTATGGAGTTTTCCATCCATCATAGTTTCCCACTCCATTTATCTGGAGTTTTCATCTTCCCCCCGGGGCCTCACATGTGGAGTACTGCAGGGTTCCATCCTATCCTCTCTCTTGTTCAATGTGTATATGCAGCCTTTGGGGGAGGTTGTTAGGGAGTATGGAGTGAGATGTCATCAATATGCTGATGACACCCAGCTCTCTCTCTCATTTTCCTCCGACTCAGGCCTGGCAGTCTCGGTGCTTACCCAGTGTTTGTCTGCTGTGGGGGATTGGATGAGGGCGAGTCGCCTGAGACTAATTCCTGACAAGAGAGCGGTGATGGTTGTGGGGGAGGCCAAGGGAGTGGTGGCCCCCATCATTGATGGGGTCCGTCCTCCCCTGGTTTCTCAGGTCTGGATTCTGGGGGTGCTCCTGGATCCGCAGCTCCGCCTGGATGTCAAGGTGGCAGCTGTGGCAAAGGGAGAATTTCACCAATTACATCTGGTGCGTCGGCTTAGGCCGTATGTCTCGGACTCGGACCTGGCCACAGTCATCCATGCTTTTATTACCTCGAGACTGGATTACTGCAACGTGCTCTACATGGAGCTACCCTTGGTGCTGGTTCGGAAGCTGCAGCTGGTGCAGAATGCGGCGGCCCACTTCTTGACTGGGACGGGACGGCGCGAGCATATTACACTGGTGCTTCGCTCTCTGCACCGGCTGCCGATCGGTTTCCGGGCCCAATTCAAGGTGTTGGTGTTGACCTTTAAAGCCCTAAACGGCTTGGGCCCCGCCTATCTGCAGGACTGCCTCGCCCTCCGGGTCCTGGATCAACCCCTGCGGTCGGCTGGGGGCACCCTCCTCGGGGTTCCCCGGGGTTCCTGGGTATCTACTATGAGGAGGGCATTCTCCATGGCTGCACCGCCGCTGTGGAACTCCCTCCCCCACTGGAGATCCGCTTGGCTGCCAACCTCCCCTCTTTTCGCAGACAATGTAAGACCTGTTCCGCCAGGCCTTTCCCGAGGCAGATGGGGTGGGTAGGTTGGGTTAGAGTAGGGGGGGATGAGGTTTTATATTGTTTTTAATTGTAATTATTGTTGTTTGTTTTTAATGTTTAAAATGTTTTTTTTTAAATGTTGTGAGCTGCCCCGAGACGCCTGAGGCAGGAGGGGGCGGCACATAAATTTTATTATAAAATAAATAAAATAAAATAAAAATGTCGAAGTAACGCTGTTTACAAGAGAGCCAAGACATGGGGGGGGGGGGGGG
>QEPC01001482.1:247362-278153 GCA_003113815.1 Sphenodon punctatus
CACAGCACAATTGCCAATAGGAAGTCTCATCCCATGAACAGAAATCCTCAGGAATGAAATAGCCAAGAAAACGTGGGGTCACCAAAGAGACAAAGGAGCGGTAAGAGTTTTAGAACAGGTTCAGGATGTGGCTTGGAGACCAAACCCACTCTAAAAGAGTTTCATGTGAATGCAGCCTTCTGTGACCAAGGTGTGTGTGTGTGTGTGTGTGTCTTGCAGTGGCATGGTCAAAGTAGAGCACAAGTCCATCTGGGTAGGCAAGTAGCACAGTGTTAGCAAGGGGAGTTAACAGAGGTGACAGATCAGTCCAAGTAGCCCGGGCATCAGCAAGAGGAGCAAACAGAGGCATGATCAAGTTAGAGTGCAGGTCAGTTTAAGGAGGCAGGTAGCACAGGCATCACAGCGATGAGCAATAGCAGACAACACGCACCAAAGGTTGACAGAAAGGTGCTGTGGAACACAGGGAGGCTATACCGGGGGAGTGTGTTGGTAAGCTGCTGGTAGCTTGGCATTTTCTCCTTGTATAGGGGAAGACGAAGTGCTTGGTGCTTCGTGCTCTGAATCTCCCAGAACTGGCTGTGATTGGCCGAGGCCGCAGCAGTCTCTGAGGGACAAGACAGACACTACCTGGGGTCCAATATAGTTGTGATTTGAGGACCCCTTGTACGTAGAGGCAGGTGCTTCCTGGGGTCTGGTGCAGGTGTGGCTGGAGGACCCGTTGTCCATAGAGGCAGGAGCAGCTGGAGATCTGGTGTGGACAGGGCGTTGGCTGCTGCTGCAGGTGACCTCTTCACTCTTTAGGTCAAGTGGCAAGAGGTCTGTATTTTTGAGCTAGAGATATTGGGTTAAATTCTAGACAATGACTCCAGTTAGGAAGTCATTAGTTCATGTTTTCTGACTCAATAACTTCAGCTAATTAGCTCGCAGCATACAAAAAGCACCCAACTACTTCAAATGCTGGTCTTACAAAATATGATAAACTAAACAGAACATTTATGCAAATGGTATTGATGCAAGGTATCTTCACTGGATGCTGTGCATGATTATGCTAGAGCTTAATTTTATTTTTGTCCTCTGCGTTCCAATTGCATCCAGAAGCACACAGTTATACTCTCACACCTACTTTCTGGCACTGAAATCAGCTGATGATTGCAAAATGTTTACCCAGGCCTAATTTTTTACTCACACACACATTCCAGGACAATATGACAAAGTCAGTTTATCAGATATCCAATGCAGCCGATCTAATACATACTAAACCATTTGCAACACAGAAGCACACACTTAAAATGTCTGCAGAGGACGAGCTATGGAAAATATTAGAGCAAATCTTTTCTCTGACGAATAACTGTGCTCATCATTGTTCCCTCAATGTTTTAGTAAGTCAGTATCTATAAAGGGTATTTCAGTCAAGCTACATTACTACAGTTACTGTTCAGTCACACAAAGAATAAAATGGAAGTCCCTGAAGAAGTAGCTGACTTCACATATGCACTCTTGTAAGCATCATAAATATGGAACGAAAACTGCATTTGACTTCTTCTCCATTCCCCATTTTAGAAGACTTTTCGGGAAATTTTGTTTGACTTCTATAGTTAAAATTTGTACAAGTAACTTATGGAACTCAGTACCATAGGATGTTGTGAAAGACAAGAATAATTCAAAAAAGGATTGGATATGTTCTTGGAGGATAAGTCCATATATGGCTATTTATAGTCAGGTTGGTCAGGGGATGAGACTACTTGACAATCGGGAACTAGGAGTGAACAGCAAGAAATAAATCATCCCATTATGACCTGTTGTGCACACCTCTGACGCAACAGAAGCCAGTCACTGTCAGAGACAGGAAGCCATAGTAGACAGACCATTGGTTTGACCTAGAATGACATTTGTTATTTTCTTATGTTTAAAAACCTCTTTGACACATTCATGTTGTCATTTCAAGTTTGTTTATGGATCCCATGCATTCCAGGTCCCCTTGTATCCTGCCCCACTCCAACCCAACATATAGGGCCCTGTGCAGTTTTGCAAGTTTCATTATTGCACCAAGTTTATACTGCAAATTCACACAAAGAAGTGTTCTCTGTGGCTGCTCCACAACTCTCGTACTCCCTTCCCTTGGAGGTTCACCAAAGCCCAAGCCCAAAAGGAATGCAAGACCTTTTTATTTGGCTAGGCATTTGGCAGGTGAGGATACATTTGTGTGTGTTTTAGGTGTTTTAAAATACTATTTTAAATTGCATATATTTATTATTTTACATCATCATCATCATTTATTATGTGATCTACGATCATTGTAAACCAATACAGACATCTACAGGCAAAACAAACACATAACAGCTTGCTTCAAAAGCAATATACGATAAAATGAGAACCAAATACCTCCCTCTGATTCCTAGTGGGTGATGGTTAGGATTGGCTCGCTTAATGGGTACTTATAAACTGTGATCTGAGATGGACAGCGCTCAGCAAAAAGAGGGCTACCCTCCGAATTATATCTGGTTCAGAACTATCCAGCAAAACTGCCATAATCATGGGATCATCCCTCCCTGGATACTGATCCCTTATTGGTTCAAGAAGGTCACGGCGTGGTTCGTCATATAAATGACAGTGTAACATTATGTGCCCTACAGTCTCTGTCGTAGCATTGTCAAAGGGGCATAATCTGTCAAGAAATGGTATGCCCTGGATCCTCCCTTCCAGGACTCGAGAAGGGAATGCATTGAACCGGGCGCTAGCTATCAGTTGTTTAGCTCTACCGGATATAGGGGCGATTAAGTAAGAAGCCATCTGACCCATGGGCGGGACATAGTATAGATACTCACGAATATGGGGCGAGGATCTTATTTTAGCAAGTTCCGTTTGACGCCCTATATCCCTAACCCTCGTAAGAACCTCAGTCCTGACGGAATCCGGGAGTTTGTGCTTAAGATACACCGTGGAAGTTCCCATCTCCTCCAACTGCGCTTCAACTTCCCTTACCCAGGGGTCTCTAAAGGGGTCGTCCGACAGAGATTTCACTAAAGTAGACTCCTTATTTAGTTGTAATTTTGACCAGTATTTAAAACTGGCTTCTTTGGCTGCTTGGGTCCAAGATATTTGTCCCAGTTCCACTCGGATAGCTGCTAATGGAGTGCCTCTCGGGACCCCCAGAAGTCCCCGTAGGAACCTAGACTGGGCCCTGTCCAACGGGCCCGAGTAGAAAGGGGCCCACAGCTCGGCCCCATAGAGCAATTGGGACCTCACTTTACAGTTATAGACCTGCAAGGCCTGTTGGACCGCCATCCTGCCCTGTTTGGCGAAAAGTCTAGAAATGGACAAAGCCACTGCTTGGGCTGATCTCAGGGCTCTACTAACATGCTCCTTCCAACGGCCCGATTCATGAAACAAGATTCCCAGGTATCTAAACGCCCTGACCTGTTGTATAGCGATACCCCCTATATGCCAGCTCTGGATTTTGGCATGGGCCGAAAATACCAGGACCTTCGATTTTTCGTAATTGATGGTGAGTTGATTAGCCTGACAAAAAGTCCGGAAAGTCTGCAATTGCCTGGTCAAACCTAGCCTCGTCTGTGACAACAAGGCCACGTCGTCGGCATAACATAGGCAGCCGACTGCCCGAGCTGCCAATTTCGGGGGGAAATAATGTGGGGCTGCCATGGTGGGTATTATGTCATCTATAAACAAGTTGAAAAGGGCCGGAGCTAATACGCACCCTTGGCGGACACCCTTCCTAGTTGGAATCATAGGTGTTACATGGCCCTGGGTGTCCATCTTCACTACCATGCCTGAGTTAGCATGTAGTGAACGGATCAATGCTAACAAGTGTTTGTCGATCGAAGAATTCTCAAGCTTCCCCCACAAGGCGGCCCGATCAACTGAATCGAATGCCGCCTTAAGATCCAAGAAGGCCACGTAGAGGGTTCCATTCCGAGCCCTGTACTTGGCAGCCAGGTACTGCAGAATATAGCAGTGGTCTATCGTGGATCGCCCGTGCTGGAAGCCCGCCTGTTCAATCGACAATACTTTATCCTGATCCATCCAGGCGAGCAGCTTTCCCAAAAGCAGCTTTCCGTACACCTTGGATATAGTAGAAAGGAGGCTGATTGGCCTATAATTCGCTGGGTCCGCTCTGGTGCCCTTTTTATGAATGGGGACCACCAGAGCGGTAGTCCAGGCCGCTGGGACCCGCCCTACGGTGTTTATTGCTGTAAAGAGGGCGGCCAGGATGGGGAGCCACCAGGCCTTATGAGTCTTAAGGTACTCAGCCCTTATTGCATCCAAGCCCGGGGCCCGTCCATTCCGTAAGGAATCTACCAGGGGTTCAACCTCCTTCTCCTGCACTGGCGGCCAGTGGGGAAGTTCTTGCAGCCGCCCATCGGGTATACCCATTGCTTGACCCTCCTCATTACCGAACTCAAATTCGGATTCGGGGGGATTATATAGGTGTCTGAAGTGGTCCATCCATCCCTCAGATGTAATCTGTGCTGCCAGGGGAGTCTTCCTTTTCCCAACAGAGGAATTCACTAGCCGCCAAAAGCCCCTAGAATCCCCTGTTCTGGCTGTCTGCTGGAGGGAGCTCCATCTGGTATCCCAGTATTCTTTCTTTTTTGTACTAATTAGTTTCCTGTACCTTGCCCGAAGGACAAGATATTGTGTTGGTAAACTGGGTAGCTGGGAGCTCCTATACTCAGAATGCATTGCTTTAAGCTGCTTCCTAGCCTGCCGGCATTCCCCGTCAAACCATGGTTGACTGGTTTTTGCCGGCCCTCGTACCGATAGTCGAGCCCTAGTTAGAATTGTGCTCTTTATCTCCGATGTTATGAGGTCGAAAGCCTCCAACACTACTCTAGGGTCATCGGACCCTATTAGTCTCTCACGAGTGGAGACCATATGCGTTTGCCTGACAAAGGCACCCAGCTCTAATGATAGTCCCTCCTCCCAGCGGGGGGCCGTGACAAGATCAGCTGAGACTAAGCTGGTATTGGGCAAACTAATTTGATTGTTTGGGCCAACTGGGGCTACTGGTAGAGTGGGAATATTAATTGTCAATTCCACAGGGAGATGGTCCCCCACTAGTGGGAACCCCAGCTCAAAGTTTACCAGATGAGGTAACACCCCAGCCGACACCACAGAGTAATCCACTGTGCTAAGACCCTGCGGTCCCACAAATGAAAATTCCCCTTCCAGATCTTTAAAGCATGACCCATTTAGAACATATAGCTCCTTAGATACCAACATCTGGGCCATTCGGATCCCCGAGGAATTGATTACTTTATCCTTGGAGTGCCTTTGGCCTAGGAGATACTCTGGGGCTGTGGGAAATCCATCACATTAAGGGGCTAGGGCTTGGTTGTCTGGACCCAAGCACGCATTAAAGTCTCCCATAAGTATTACATGGCCTGCTGGATACTTAAGTAGTTTTTCTTCCAAAAGCTCCTCCAATTTGTCCCACATAGCTGATTGGAAGGAACCCGCATTACATGGAGGGATATAGATGGTCATTATAATCCAAGAAGTTGTGGCCATTTTGGCCACAAATCCTTGTAATAACCCCGCAAGGGAGAAGTTTTCAATGATAGTAAAAGGGGCTTCTCGAGAGACGAAGCAGCCAAGTCCCCCACTTGGCCTCCCCTTGGTGTGCCTACGCTCTGCTGGAAGGGAGAAAGATATATAGCCCTCCAAGTCAACTGGATCCATAGACCAAGTCTCTTGAACCAGGACTATGGTAAAGCCATGGAGATACTGGATGAAATCCGGATCGCTGCAGTGCCTTCCCCACCCTGCCACATTCCAAGAACATAATGAGATCAGGCCTGGGGGGACTGGCTGGACTAGTCATTGGTTCGGAAACGGCCTGTGCCCCAGGCCCCCCCCTACTTCTCCTGTTATCACTAGCATTGCCTGGAGGGGCCCAGGTCTGGGAAAGGGTCGATTGAGTTTCTGCTGCAGGGGCAGGGGCCTTGGTACCAACTGCTGTAATTAAGCCACCATCTGGAGGGGGGGGCACCTGTTCCTGTACCACTCCGGGGCAAAATGAACGCCTCTGGAATATAAGCCTTTCCGTAGGTCTGGCAGGCTGAGGGTTCCTGCCTGTTATACTTGGAAGGCTAAGAGTCTGCTGGAAAGATTCCTGCACTGCTGTAACCCCATGCAAAAGGTCCAGCGAGTCCCTGGGGGGGGGAGCTTCCTACAGGACCCCCAGGCACCGGCTCTTGCATGGGGTTTGCTAGCAGTGGATTCTGGTTAAGCGGATCCTGTATGTCTCCCACCCCACAGGGATCCTGGACCATATTGATCCTACGGGCTTCTCCCCTCTTTACTTGGATGTTTAGTGCCAACTTATCTCCCGGGTTAGTAGATATAGAGCCCACTGCAGGATTTCCTCTTCCTGTAAAGGTTAACAGGGGGGTAATGGCATTATTTCTATATGCCTTTACTAAATAGACCCCCCAAGCAGAAAGTAGCCGAGCCTTGGACCAAACGCTAGTCACAATATTATCATCTGAAAAATGCAACATAATACAATATAAGTACTTGTAGGTAGACAATTGGACACATTGTTCTATAGCAGAAGGAGGGATCAAAATACCTGTAATTGCAGACAAGTGCCTCCGAATGAGGACCTTAGATGTCCATAGAGATGTGGGCCCATATGGGTATGGAGCAATTTTGAGCACAAGAGCCCGCCTGTCCATCTGGATTAGCCCATCAAAGGTATTAACGGAGGCAACCTCTGGCAGAGGGTTGATCTGGGGACTCCTCTGCTGCGCCGGGGAGCCTTCCCACTTTGTCTGGGTGCCTTTGGGGGCCACACTGATAAGTTTCTCATTCTTCTGCCACTGAAGCTCGGCTTCCTGTATTGTTAATTTGTCCGCTATAATTGCCAGTTGGAGCCTTTCGAGTTCCAATTGCATATTTAGGTTTTCCAATTGTGTATACAGCCTTGCTACCAAATCCCCCACTGCTATGCATTGCCTGCTCAGAACCTCCCTCTCCTCGTTGATACCAACAAAGTCAAATGGGGACACCGAGCCCTGTGGAAGCCCGACAAGGCCTGCAGGGGAGGACCCGACCGGGGGTGGGCAGGGTGTCATAGGTATATCAAAAGAAGACCCTGGACCTAGTGGAATCACAGCAGGGCCTGCAGGGGAGGACCCAACCAAGGGTGGGCAGGGCATCATGGGCATGTTAAATGAGGACACCAGACCTAGCGGAGTCACAGTGGGGCCTAGAGGGGGGGACCCAACCAGGGGTGGGCAGGATATTGTGGGCATATCATTACCCGGCGAGGAGATCCTCCTCTCCTCCGGGGTAGGTGGGCATTTTGATTCCTCAGCCAGCATAGGTCTGTCTCTAGGACTCCGTAGGAAGTGATCTAGGGTATGTTGTTGAGTTTTTACCTGTGAGCGGGTCCTCATACTCGCCCTTTTCCCTTTCCCGCCCATTCTTCTTCTGACCTCTCAGTCCCGGGGACAGCCACTCCAGCCCCCACCTAAGCCCGCGCACAGGGGCGCGCCTTTGAGCGTGACGCCCCTGCGCACGCCTATGGTGGCACTGATGAAGACAGGGGCCGACCTCCGCACCAGCACGGCTCTGCAGATAGTTGGGCTGATGCCGGTCAGCTGGAGTCTGGATCAAGCAGGGGCTTGGTTATTCTTGGGGTCTGGAGGCTAGGCAGTGCTTTTGTGGAGCTGCCCCTGTATTATAATTGAGGGTCAGCGAGGTGATGATCTGCACAAGCTCACAGTCCTTCTACGAAGAGGGGTCGCCGCCACTGACACCGCAGCCCCGCAAACGGCCCTGACATTATTATTTTACATTTATTTTGTGTGTGTTATCTCACATCTCTTTTATATGTGTTGATAAATGTGTATGTGTGTTGTCCTGAGTCCTGAGGATACAAAGCCTAGTATACTCCAGGATGGAAAGGGTCCTTAGTCTATGTGAAATTATTGGCCAAAGCAACTTCCTGTTTTAGGAAGCTTGCAGACTTGCTCTTCCAATGGCTTCCTTACTTTTGTTTACTGTACAGGGTAATGTCTACTACCATTAGTGCTGTTTACTGTAAAGAGCCATGATGCATGGGAACAGTTAGTTAACAGAGAAGAATAATACTGTATATAAATAGTACCCATAAGAGCATAAAATGCTGCGACACGGAAATGTTCTATTAATCAAAATGAAAAGAAGGAGGTGGGGGAGGGCAGGTTAACATTGCCTGAGTGACAAATGCGGCAAATTATGCCCTAGGGAGTGATTAATGACTGAGATAACCTTTTATGGGAACTCCAGGACACCGTTATAGATCAATTCAGAGGACGGTACAGGATACGCTAGAGAGCTACACTGCATGAGCATTACCCTGGCCAACAAAAATTAAGACATGCACTTTCTAGACTGGCAAGTGAAAGACAGAAAAAATAATCAACACCATTTCTGGAGAGGAGCGGAGGAATATTGATCTGGAATACATTTAAAGACTCGCTGGAGCCTATTTAATAAGAGAAGGTAATAACAGGTAATGCGTGTGGATGTGTTCACAGCTTTAAGAGGGTCTTAATGAAAATTCCTGTTTACCAAATAAAAGGTGCAGTTAAAGGCAGTGCTCATTTGTTAACACAGTAATGTATTCCTGTGGTAGGATGGACAGAGTCCACAATACAGGTTGGCAGACTGTAGTTACTGTCATGTGCAAATAAATGCCTTCGAGAAGTCTAACTGGATTAGAAAGAGGGCAGCCACTGGAAAATGGGTGCTAACAGACGAGACAATAGCCCACATCAGATGGGTGGCTACTTGCCTATCAGGTAGCTGTCAGATGTTCACTCACACCTGCCATCCCCTCCCCCTGCCCTGCTGCAGCCCCCACTCATGGTGTCATCTTGGAGACTGTGAAGCCCACTGTGCAGGTGCATGCTGGCTAAGGCACCTGAATGCACACCATGTGGCCACCTCTAGTCTGTTAGGGTGCGCACAGCCTCTGCATGCATTCAGGTTTGCCAGGACTATGGAGTCCCAGGCAAAGCACCTAGAGCAGTCTGGAAAGCAAGCACTCCCTCCACTCTCACAGGCGCTGTGCCTAGTTTTTATTTTCTCTTTTTGGAGCACTCCAAACAGCAAAAACAAACAAGAAAACTGATGAAAACCAGAGTGGGGGCAGCTTCCTGTACCGAGGGGTTGCCACAGCTGTGTGACCAGGGGGGTGCGGGCGGGTACTACCTCCCCACCCAGGGATCGCCTACCTTTGGCGCTCCGGGCGGCGGTGGCGGCACTCCGGGCGGCTTCAGCGCTGGCTGTGGCTGCCGGCTTCAGCGTTTCTAGGCCTTCCAGGGAAACCTGGAAGTTCCCTGGAAGACCTAGAAAGCACTGAAGCCGGCAGCCACAGCCAGTGCTGAAGCCGTCGGACCACCTCCGCCGCCCGGAGCACCAAAGGTAGGTGATCCCTGGGTGGGGAGGTAGGGTGATCCCTGGGGTGGGGGGTGTTAAACCACCCCCCACCCCAGGGATCACCCTAGTACCGACAGTACCTACCTGCTGGTGCGGGCTCTGAGTCGCCGGCGGCGGCCCGGAGCCCGCCCCGCACTAGGGAATTAGGGTAAAAAAAAATTTTAAAAAAAATCCAGGCTGGGCAGGGTGGGTGGTGGGTGCCCCCCCCTTCCACCCACACAGCCTGGGAGGGGGAGGTGGGAGGTATTCCATTGATTTCGATGGGGTCAGTTCCCCATTGAAATCAATGTAATAAATCCGGCACCGGTAATCCGGTTTTAATCCGGTAACCCGGTATTTTGCATACCGATAACCGGTAAAACTGTAGCCGGTATTGTGCCTGAAGTCCCACCCCTAAATAACTACCTGCTAATTGACTCTAACCAAGCAGGCTGCGTGTGTCGACAGGAGGAAGGTATGACCCTGAACTGTTTAGCCCTCTGCTGTCTCTGCGAGGAGCACCCCCAGACTGTAAACTTGAGGAACTAAAGCAGGGTGCACCCCAACAATGATGGGGGCCTCCACTCCCTTGGGCCTCCCCACCAGCATCACCTCCGTCTTGTCGGGATTCAGCTTCAGGCAGCTTGCCCGCATCCAGTCCCCCACAGCTGCCAGAAATTGAGTAAGCAATGAGACTGCAGGGCCTGAGTCTGCTGAAAATAACAGGTAAAGCATATTGATGACAACACACTCCAAGTCTTCTCATGACCTCACCCAAGGGCTGCATATACACATTGAACAGGAGGGGGGACAGAATGGAACCCTGTGGGACCCCCACATGTGAGATCTGGAGGAGACTATGTACAATCACCCAGAATCACACAGTGAGTTCTTCTGGCCAGGAATGAGCGGAACCATTCAAGAACAATCCCACCTACCCCAGCACGATCCCGTAGACGAGTCACCAATATCTTGTGGTCAACAGTATCAAAAGCAGCTAAGTCTAACAGGACCAAAAGGGTGACGGTCCCAGATCCAGAGCACGGCACAGGTCGTTGACTAAGGCCACAAGTGCAGTCTTGGAACCAAACAGATATACAACAGATAGAAATGGCAGAACCAAAATAAATAAATATACTGAAATGACTGAGGAAATATACTGAAATGACCAAAATATTGGTAACAAAATATCCAGAATAGTGACTATCCTAAAGGAGTAAGACTTTTTGGCCCCTTTTACATGGGCCGTGGCTGTGAGGGTGTGTGTGCGTACTGCAGCATGGGCAGCATGTAGGAGCCGGTGCATACGGGCGCACACCCACCCCTCATGCATCCCCACACATGGCCGGGGTGGTCAACGCCTCTCTTCGGGAGAGCAGAGTGCAGAGCTGCCTCAAGGAGGTGGTGCGGCCTCTACTCAAGAAACCATCACTTGATATTGACTTCCCTGCCAGTTATCGGCCTGTCTCTAACCTTCCCTTTTTAGGGAAGGTTATTGAACGGGTAGTGGCCCGACAGCTCCAGGAGTATCTTGACCACGTCAGTTATCTTGATCCCTTTTAGTCTGGCTTCCATCCAGGTTATGGCACTGAGACGGTACTTGTGGCTTTGGTAGATGATCTCGGCCGTGAGACGGATCGGGGTCGATTGACCCTATTGATCTTGTTAGATCTTTCAGCAGCATTTGACACCGTTGACCATGAGATGTTGGTGAGGTGCCTGCAGGACAGTGCAGGGGTGGGTGGGACTGTTCTCGAATGGGTCCACTCATTCATGACTGGAAGAACTCAGTGGGTGGTGCTCGGTGATTGTGTTTCATCTTACCGAGACCTCTCGTGTGGGGTTCCACAGGGTTCTGTTTTGTCCCCTCTCCTGTTCAATGTGTATATGCAGCTGCTCAGCGAGATGATTAGAGGGTTCGGGGTGAGGTGTCATCAGTATGCAGATGACACCCAACTGTATCTCTCATTTTCAACGGATCTAGGCCCGGCTGTCTCAGTTTTTACCTGGTGTGTGGCAGCCGTGGGGGATTGGCTGAGGGCTAACCGATTGCGATTTAATCGTGACAAGATGGAGGTGATGGTAGTGGGTAAGTCGGTGGAAGTGACAGCTTCCATGGTTGATGGGATCTGTCCTCCTCTGAATTCCCAGGTATGGAGCCTGGGGGTGCTCCTCGACACGCAGCTCTGCCTGGATCTCCAGGTGGAGGCTGTGGCGAGGAGTGCCTTCTGCCAGTTACATCTGATGCGGCGGCTTCGATCGCTGGTTTTGGTTCCTGACCTGGCCATGATCATCCATGCTTTTATCACCTCTCAATTAGACTACTGTAACACGGTCTACATGGGGCTACCTATGGTGACAGCTCGGAAGCTGCAGCTGGTGCAGAATACGGTGGCCTATCTCTTAGTGGGACTGGGCTGCCAGGAGCAGATTACACCAGTGCTCCGGTCTCTTCACAGGTTGCCAATAGTCTTCTGGGCTCAATTCAAAGTGTTGGTTTTGACCTATAAAGCCTTACACAGTCTGGGCCCTGTCTACTTGCGAGATCGCCTCACTCCCCAGGTCCTAGACCGGCCCCAGTGGTCGTCCGGGGGTGCCACATTGGAGGTCCCTCAGGTTTTCTGGGGGGCCATGCAGGATAGGGCTTTCTCGGTGGGCGTGCCTTTGGAATTCTCTTCCGGTGGGGGCCCGTCTAGCCTCAGACCTCCCAGCTTTCTGAAGGAGTTGTAAGACCTGGTTGTTCCATCAGGCATTTGGTGAGGGTGAGGGGTGGGTAGGAGGTGGGGGTTGGTGAGGGAGGGGGTTGGTTTTTCTTTTTTTTCTTTTGTATTGATGTTTTATTATATTTTATGATATTTTATTGTATTTATTGTTGATGTTTTTAGCCGCTCCGGGTTGCCTGTGGCAAGAGGGACGGGGTATACATTTTTTAAATAAATAAATATATGCTGAGCCAGATGATTATTTATTAAGTTGGCCATCTTATTGCAATTTACTACTAAATAAGGTAAAAATCTCTACTTCTATCCAATCAGCATCCTTATTAGGCATCTAATTCTTGGTAATACCTACCAGTGGCTTTGACCACTTCCTCTTAGAGGATTTTAGGTTAACAATGTCAAGCAGCAAACTAAACATATGCTCCTATGCCACACTCTTATGTCCCTAAGCCTCAAACCTTATTATACCAAGCTAAATAGTCTCTGGCCACTTTTAGACGGGCGCGGCGCACACACGATATGAAAGCACGCCATATGTAAAAATCCTGCTGGCAGGGTTTAGACATGACATTTTGTGCATTAAAGATGGCTGCACATTCTTTTAAAACCCTGAACTAAATACCTCAATATCGAGGTTTTAAAAGAATTTGCGACCGACTGTAACATGTAAAATCTCGCATCTAAACCCCACCTGCAGGATTTTTACCCATGGTATGTAAAAGCGGCCTCTAACAATAAGCAAACAGTCATTAAGCTTACTAATATGCCTTATAAACAGCCTACAGTTTGATTAGATGGTTTTCGACTGAACATGAGCTGAAGGAACAAGACCATCATGTGGTATCCCAAATGAAACAATGTAACCAAATAGCAAGAGTACAAAGAGAAGGCATCTGCACACCTCATACTAAACCCCAAACAAATCATATGGCTTTTCTACTGAACAGATGCAAATGCAACAAATCTCCTTAATCGTACCATGTTCACTTGTTCGGCTATGAAGTGACTTGGGCTTCTTCCTATTAGCATGCCTTTTATTTAATTTTATTTATTTATTTAGTTAGTTAGTTCACTTGTATCCAGCCCCATCCTGCCTCTAGCAGCTCGGGGTGGCTCACAACAATTAATTAAATAAATACTCAATTTATACCATAAAACAATAAAAAATACAAAACACCATTAAAAAACTAATCAAGTGACCAGCAGTGCAAAAATACATTTAAAAAACAACAACAACCCATTCCTAAATCTTCCCACTACCATCCCCTCCACCGAATTCCTGGCAGAAGAGCCACGTCTTACACTGACGCCAAAAGAAAATCAAGCTGAGGCAAAGACCCACTGGGAGAGAGTTCCAAAGCGCTAGCACAGCCGCCAAGAACACCCACCTGTCGGTCCCCACCCACCGATAGCAAGGAACCAAGCCCCCCGCTGACCGCAGGAGACACCCTGGACTCCAGGAAGTGAGACGATCCCTCAGATAGCTAGGGCCCAGACCATTTTGTATGAATATTTTCAACATTAGTAAATGCACTCACAATACGTTGGTGTTTGAATCCATCAGCTTGCTCTTTTGTCCCCCCGCAAATATCTATGTGTTCAACCTTCCGTAACGACCACCTCCCTCCCATGCAAAAACACCTCAACTATTTTGAATGGTTTGAGCAGCGGGTTTGCAATACTTTCTCATACAGCCTCCGCCACAAGACTGTGCTGACATTTACAAGAGGGTGACCCAGACGATTTGTGTAGCCCTATTTCAGCAGCCATTTCTATGGGTCTGTCACTAATAACTTCATAACAAATAAATAAAATCTATAGGGCAATTTGCTCTTTTATGCAAACAGGGAGCTATGAGGAAAGTTTAACCTACCGAACAAACCTATCACCTCTGGGGGGGAAAAGGTTCCCTAAAGTTTATACTGCTGCACTTTATCTAAATGCAACTTTTGTGGTAGTCTGCACATGTTACATTGGTCCTGGCTTCAAGCCTGTGTTTTGGTAAGACTGGGAGACCATGTGATCTTGGAGACTAGACTGAAGACTGGAAGGGCACGGGTACCCTCTGGGCCAGTTGTTTGTCAGAGAGCGTGTTTTGAATAGATGGCCCACATGGCAATAGGAACACCCTCCTTATTTGGTCCACCCACTGCAGCATCACTGCCACCCAGTCTGTACCCAGCTGGGGTTAAAACAGCTGCCGCTGTGACATCTAACCAGAGAAAACACCACAAATTCTGGTGTAAAGCTTCAGCTACAGGACTGGACTCCATGCCTTTGCTGCAGTTAGGAGTACACGTAACAGTACCCTCAGCCACAACGTCTTTGGAGTGTTGTGACTAAGGGTGAAAACAGACATAATGCAAACTCCAGTTTAACACCACTTTAACATTTCTTATGCATGTTGAAGGCACCATGCATAGGGCACCAATACAGTCCTGCAACATGCATAAGAAATGTTAAAGTGGTGTTAAACTGGAGTTAGCGTTATGTCTGTTTTCACCCTAAATGATGCTCCAAATGGGCAAGGCAATGTCCAAAAGTGGGGAAGAAAACCTCATCCCATGCTTCCTTCCAACATGGGCCTCTCAACCTCTCCCCCTCCCCCCCCCCAAAAAAAATTCTCCAGGTACTCCACTGCCCCTGGAAAAAACCCTGGTTTTCTGTTTGAGGAAATCCAAGCTGACAGGAGTCAAGGATCCTCCTCAAACTTAGAGGATGATCTTCTGAGTGGGTTGTGCTGGGGCTAGCCCGAGTACGAGTCCCACTGAAGCGAACGGACTGATTATCAGTACTATTCACTCAGAGCATCGTGCTGCCTACGTTCTCATTCAAGACAGTTTGGCTGCCATGTTCGTGGTCCCCAATATTTCAGCCATAGGAGTGCTGTACCTTGAAGATAGTGGGAAAACGATTCATCACTTCGCTTAGTAGCAGGACTTTCCAAATAAGCTGAACTCTAATGTTAACCTTATTTCACTTTGAAAACTACCAATGCTCCATTATTTTATTTATTTAGTTTGATGTCTAGGCTGCCCCCTCCTGCAGCTGCAGCACAGGGTGGCTCACAACATAATATAAAACATCAAAATAAAACAATATCAAAAAAACAATATACAATATAACAATTAAATCTATCACTTAAAAATAAACCACCATGGAGGAATTAAAAACCTCCCTTTCCCCCTTCCTAATCCTCCACCTATCTCCCTCGCCAAAAGCCTGGCGGAACAGTCAGGTCTTGCACTGTCTATGGAAAGAGGGGAGATCCAGGGCTTGATGGACATCCATTGAGAGAGAGTTCCACAACCTCGGTGCAGACACCAAGAACGCCTTCCTCTTTGCATCATTCGAGATATCCAGGGAATCCCAAGGAGGGTGTCCCAACTGACTGCAGGGGCTGATCCAGGACTCGGGAAGGTGAGGCGATCTGGCAGATAAGCAGGGTCCAGACCATATAGGGCTTTAAAGGTCAAAACCAACACCCTGAATTGCTCCCAGAAGACTATAGACAGCCAGTGCAGAGAATGGAGCCATAGTGTAATGTGCTCGCGGCGGCCCGTCCCCGTAAGGAGGCGGGCCTCCACATTCTGCATAGCTGCAGTCTCCAAACCATCGCCAAGGGTAGCCCCACGTAAAGCGTGTTGCAGTAATCCAGTCTTGAGGTGTTGAACATATGGATGATGGTGGCTAGGTCAGAGTCTGAGATGAACAGCCAAAGCTGTCTTACCAAATGTAATTGGTGAAATGCGCCCCTCACCACAGCTGCCACCTGGACATCCAGGCGGAGCTGCGAGTCGAGGAGCACCCCCCGACTCCAAACCTGAAGGACCAATGGAGGACGGACCCGTCAATGATGGGTGCCACCACTCCCTCAGCCCCTCCCACCAGCATCATCTCCATCTTGTTGGGATTCGGTTTCAGATGGCTCGCCTTCATCCAATCCCCCACAATCGTCAGACACCGGATAAGCCCCGAGACTGCCAGGCCTGGGCTGGTTGAAAAAGAGAGATAGAGTTGGATGTCATCAGCATACTGATGACATCACACACCATATCCTCTAACGACCTCACCCAGAGGCTGAACAAGAGGGGGGACAAAATAGAACCTTGTGGGACTCCATATGTGCGGGTCCCGGGGAGAAGATGACCAATCACCCAGGACCACATGTTGAGTTCTCCCGGCCAGGAAGGAACGGAATCATTCAAGAACAGTCCCATCCACCCCAGCTCGGTCCTGCAAGCAAGCCACCAACATCTCATGGTTGACAGTATCAATGATGGAGAGCTCATGACCTCCTTGGGTAACTTATTCCATTGCTGACCATCTTTTACTGGATTTAAGATTCTTTTTCCTGATATCTAACCAAAATCTGTAATTTGAACCCATTATTTCTAGTCCTGTCACCTGCAGAAATGAACAGTTTCTTGCCATCTTCTTACCACCATCTTCCTGGTGACTTCCCTTTAGATATTTGAAGACTACTATTCTCTCACCCCTTAATCTTCTTTGACAGACTAAAATTACACAGTTCTTTCAACCTTTCCTCATAAGACTTGCTTTCCAAACCTTTTATCGTATTTGGGCGCTAACAAATGAGATGTTGACCCACATTAGCCCCAGATTCACCCACTTGTCTACCATGTAGCCACCAGATGTCCACCCCGGGCTGCTCCACATGGCAACAACCCAGGAAATGTGGAGCTTGCTGCAAAGGCAAATCCAGCGCAACAGGTGTCCACTGGGCCACCTCCCGTATGTTGGGATGCACACTCCCTCCATGCGTGTTCTTCACCATGGAATTGTGGACACAGCCTAAATCATCACTAGAGCAACTGCAACTCGGTGGAGGAGGGGGGCATGGTGTGCAGGCAGACCACAGTGGGGAGTAACGCTTGCCCATTTGTTGACCACTCCACGTGGGACCTGTGAGAGGCAGCTGCGTGGAAGCTGCACTGAGCCATTACAGGCTCCGGCAGATCCCAGCCTTTGTATTAACATTCTTTGTTACCCTCCTTTGAACCCACTCCAATTTGTCAATGTTCTTCTTAAAATGAGGCGCCTAAAAGCAAGACCTGGCTGTTTTGCCAAGCCTTTGGTGAGGGAGGTCATTGAAAGTGGGTGAGGGTGGTTGGGGAGGATGAATTTTTTTAAATTTTCTTTTATGCCTCCCTTTTATGTATTTTGTCTATATTTTTAAATATTTTAATTTTTGTAAGCCGCCTCGAGCTGCCTACACAGGAGAGGCAGGATATAAATGGTGGAAATAAATAAATAAATAAATGCAGCGAGAGATCTAACCGGATCAACAGGGCCAATCGACCAACTCACAGTAGAGGTCATCAACCAAGGCCACAAGTGCGATCTTAGTGCCAAAACCCATCCGAAAGCTGGACTGCAAGGGATGCAGAAAACTGATGTGGTCCAGGTGCCTTGAAGCTGCTGAGCCACTTCCCCTTTCAATAACCTTCCCTAAAAAGGAAAGGTTAGAGACCGGCCGATAGCTGGCCAGGGAGTCAACATCCAAAGATAGCTTCCATTACCTCTGGTTCTCCCTCTGCAGTAAATGTGGTGTCAAAGTCATGGTGAAGCCACAAGAAAGTCAACAAACAAGTCACAGTGAGCACTGGAAGATTCCAGTTCCAGGCAGAGGGGGGCCAGACTGACCAGCTCCCTCACCACCCAGAAAAGCTCAGCTGGACACGACTTTGTGGATGCTACAAGAGCAGCAAAGAAGCTCTTCTTTGCTGCCTGCACAGCC
The DNA here is from genome assembly GCA_003113815.1 of Sphenodon punctatus. Classification (NCBI taxonomy): domain Eukaryota; kingdom Metazoa; phylum Chordata; class Lepidosauria; order Sphenodontia; family Sphenodontidae; genus Sphenodon; species Sphenodon punctatus. Next base: position 265,273 of record QEPC01001482.1, read on the forward strand.
ACAGCATAAGTTCGTAAACTAACTCTATGCTGTAATCAGTCAGCTTCAGTATGAGAATGGCAGCACCGTCGCTCCAACTGCCTCCTTTCCTGCTTCATCCACTGCAGATTCGCCATAAACCAGGGGGTACTGTGTTGTCAGCGTTCAGAGAGCAGACACCTAGGAACTGTTCCGTAGATAGCCTCCGTCAACAAGGTGTTCCAAAGACTCACGAGATCATCAAGCGAACAGTCGTCAAGATCAGAGGGTAACTCCCCAAGAGCATTCCGGAACCTCTCTGGTTCCATAAGTCTCCGGGGGTACCAACCGAACTGGTTCTGCACCTTTACGGGGGCAGACGTGTGCCAGGAGACTGGCTTGAAGGAGGTAATGATCTAACCATAACAAGGGCACAGTTGACACCTCCCCCACTAGCGGATCCCCCGCCTCAAGGCCTATGCAGAATATCAGGTCAAGGGTATGCCCCCCCATCATGTGTCGGTCCATCTACCCTCAGATAGTCCCATAGTTGCCGTGGCAGTCATGAGCTCACATTCCGCATTGTACAGAGAAGCAATATTTATTTTAGATGACAATTTCTTAAAAAATATACTATATCAAGAAATTCTTCAGCATTCATTTTTACTCTTGACTTAGTTAAAAATTATTCAGGATTTTAACATTATCAAAGGTCAAATGAAATGGGGGGGGGGGAGACACTAAAAATGAATTTTTAGATATTTTTAAAACGAAAACAATAAACACATCACAATATAAACTACATTAATAGCTTTGTTTCCATATCAGATATTTCTGGCAAGTTCTATTTTCTCATGAATTGTTGCTAAGGTTAATTTAATCAAAGTAGGATTTCTGTTTCTCAGTAATTCATGTACTGTTTATGCCTCACTAGAGGCTATAATCTGCTGGTTGTAGCAATTACTAGAGTATCCCAGCCATCTATCTCTATAGTGCTGTTGGCAAAGGCATGAAAACAGAATGTGTATTTATTAACAATATGCTGCTGTTGCTGCCTACTCCCTGCATGAAGTCACAATTCTCTCCTTGAAATACTCTAATAATTAAAGAGACCTTGTGTGGTCCAGGAGATAGTGTGCTGGGGGTGTTTTTAGACTAGATGGGAAGGGGGGGAGGGGTCTGCAGTCAGTGTGTGGGGCAGGTGAGGGGGCGTCGTGTGTGAGGGAGAGCTTCAAATGAGCAGCCTCACACACCGCCCACCCCATCCATGCACGGGGCACTCCAGGTTTTTTTGAGTGCCCTGTGCTTTGACGGGGTGGACGGTGCACGGGTCATGGGAGCATGCACACCCCCATGCACCAAATTCACACAAGTGCTCCCCCAGGTGGATGGTGTCCTGTCCAAGCATGGGGGCATCCCATGTAAAAACACCCGTGGTCTTGATACCAGGACTCCTGAATTCAAATCCCGAAGGACAGTCCTTCCATCCCAGTCTTATTCTAGGGCCTTGTTCCACTTGAAACATTAGATACATGCAAACCCAAACTCTGGATTGCTACTCCAGCATTTATTTATTTTTCTGAAGCAACAGACTGTGTGTTCACACAAGCACAGGAATATGAGTAGCTAGTGTAACATGTGTAAACACCTTACCATTAATATTGTGTTCCTGGCTGCTCAAAACATCCAGACCTGACAGTCACATACAGTATTAATACATGGGAAGAGAGCCCCCTGCCTCAGAGCTCAAAGTTGCTCAATGCCCACCCCCACCCCACAGCCACCACTCACAGGCTCCAAAAGGACCCCAGCAGATGAGCAGGTGTTCCTCCCTGCCATGATCTTCTTAGGCATCACTCCTCCCACCTCCACACCATAGTGTTGCAGGAGCTTGCCCGACACTCTAGGCTGATGCCTGCGACTCAATGGTGCTGAACGCATGCACAGGCCCCAACAGACGGGGGCAGCCCTGTGACACACCCACAACCACAACACATGGGAGGCAGCCTTAGAGCAGCACGTTGCCCCAAATTTGCCTGCATTCACAGCAATATCATTGTGTGGAGGGGTCCCATGCAGCCCCAGGGTGAATATCTGGCAGCCGCAGAACACACAAGCGGGTAAATCCAGTGTTAATAGGGGCAAACATGGGGCAATGGTCTGTTTGTTAACACCCATAGTTTACGTTCTTTGAGGATCGCTGTTATGGACTGGTACAGAGTACTCCATAACAGCCTGTTATGGAGTACCCATAGTTGACATCCCTAGCAAAGAATCCCGTGGCAAGCATCCTGTGTGAACTTGCCTTCAGGTTTTTTTTAGAGGCCTCATGAGAGAGGTACAATTGTACTAGGTCTCAAAAAAACTATAAAAGTTTTTCTTAATATACATTTATTTATTTTATTTATTTAAAAACTTATACTTCACTCCCTCCAGCTCCGGGCAGCTCACACCATAGTACCAGTAGAGTCTCCAAAAAGTGATTTTAAAACTTCTGACAGCAGAATGAGAAGTAGGACCCTCCAATTACTCGCCTGTACTGGCCCAATTTCTTCTCAATAGGCCTGAAGTTTCCCCTCGCATCGATATGTGGCACCGCCCCTTTAACTGTTCAGCACGCAAACTGTTCACCCTGATGGCAAAGCAATTTTTGCTGTCAAAATACTTTGGTTCTTTTTCACTGACTAGAAGCTCACATCAGAAGGATAATACAACAGAACAAGAAACCCTTCAGCAGGAAGCAGGCAAAGACAAGCTGTCACTGAAAACCAGGAGGAGTGGTGCACAGAGTTGGGTGTCTAGTCATTAAACATGACTAAAGAAGGGGGCAGAACAATTCTCCACCATTAAAGTTGATGGGAGGTGGGAGGTTTGGCATTGACTTCAATGGCTGGAGGACTGCACCTTGAGAGTGCAATTCTCAGTCACTGAAGTGTCTATGACTCATCTTCCACTGATTTTACTGGCGGGAGATTGCACCTTGAATGGCATGGTTTTTCCTCCCTACGTGTGTTGAAGCAGCTAGGCCCAGCTCTACAAAGGACTCTGCTCTCCCCTTTTGTACATGGTGCATACAGCTTAAAATAAAACACGAGGACCCAGTGCTGTTCACCTGTATCACAAACGGCATGTCTGAAGGGGACATACCTTCCCTGATTGCTTTAAGCTGTAATTATATTTGCACAATAGGGAAAAAATAGTAAGACTGATGCGGGGCCCATTTTAAGGAGGGTAATGGGGGCTTTTTACCCCCGTCTCACATAACTACAGGGTCACACTGCTGAGATGAGCACAGTGTTGGCTAGTGCTAAAAAAATTTGTTGGGGCTGGGAGGCTAAGAGGGGACCCAATATTTTCCACCAAGCCAATTTTTCACTCACACTCATCCTCGGCCCCGTCACACTCTCACACACACCTCCCTCATCGGCCCTGCTTACTCCATCCTGGGAGCAGGCACGCTGCTGCCTCTGCCACATGAACTCCAACGGCCATGGATGGATCCATTCTAGCCCCACGCTGCTGAGGGTAGTTCCAAGCTAACTCCATTCTATGGGTTTTTTTTAGACAAGCACCTCCCCACCCATCAGGCATGTTGCAGGGCCACATTGATGCTGTATGCAGCCCTGCAACATGCATGATGGGTGAGGAAACACTAGTCTAAAAACACCCTAAGTCTATTCACAGCTCTACCCCCAAGTACAGAACTGCAGGGAGAGTTATGCTTTGAGTCCTATAGAGGGCAGGGGACCTGGTTACAACACAACCATCCTGGGTGGCTACTTTATTGTTATGCAAAACATCAAGAACAGGAAGAAGAATTCTGCCTGAGATGAGTGCAGAGCTGCCATTTTTTATTTTTTTTAAAGGGACAGTACATCATAGGCAGAGTACAGAAGAGGGCTCAAGATTAGTCAGCACTCTGCACTGTACCAAACGGCACAGCAGCCTGTTAAGAGCTGTGAGTAGGAGGAGAACGGAGCTTGCAGACTTGATCCAGCCCTGGTTCTTGATGTTTTGCATAACAATAAAGTTCTGAAGGAACTCAAATATGAAATCGCAGACCTACTGTTTTGTAACCTGTCACTAAAATCTGCCACTGTACCCGAGGACTGGAGGGTGGCAAATGTAACCCCAATATTTAAAAAGAGATCCAGAGACGATCCTGGAAACTACAGGCCAGTAAGTTTGACGTCTGTGCCAGGCAAAATGGTGGAAGCCATCATTAAAGACAGAATTACAGGGCATGTTGACAAACATGGCTTAATGGGGAAGAGTCAACATGGCGGGGCAAAGAGGCTGTCACACCGCCTTCCGATGTCACCTGCCCCATACGGAGCTTCATAATGTCACAACGCTTCACAGGAGGAGGAGCCACATTAAGAAAGGGGCCAAGCAAAGAGGCTATCCTGCCTCTTTCTCTCTTGTAGCCCTCCCTTTACAGAGCATCATGAAGCTCCACAGGGGGAGGACCACGTAGGAAAGTGGGTGGAAAAGTTCCTGTGTCCCTTCCCTTTCTGATGAGGTCACCCCTGCTATCCCATGAAACCAGATTTCACCAATTACAAGAGCACACCTCTGAATGACCTAGAGAAATCAGAGCCTGGAGACCCCCAAAATCTCTGGGTGAAACATGGTGATATAGCAACCCTAGCAGCAACATGCCACTTGCATATCAAGAGGAGCAGCATTTTCTAGTTGAGTTGAACCCATTAGCACCAATGGATAAGTACGACTGGGTAAGCAGATCCCTCAGTCCTCTCTTTCAAGATGAAGAGAAAGAGTGGATTCCAGTCCCCCTGGTCTCCTGCCATTGTAGCTTCTACTGGATTCTAGCCATAAGGCAGTAGATGATTACAGAACTCGGCTCCTCCCTCCTAATTCTGAAGGAGGCTCAGCTGAAGGATCCAGTCACTATAACCCACCCTCAGCCTTTCTTTTGAGGGAAGAAGCTACTGGAGCTGCATGCTACCGGGGAGATGTTTGGAGAGCAGGAAGATGGAGGTGAATAGCAAGGAGGCAGGTGACTTTCCTCCTAAGGTTAGGGGAGCCCTTCAAAATCAATTTGGCCCAGGCCTCTCAAGGTATTAAGCAGCCCTAGTTTGATGACAGTTTATCAGACAAAGCAGGGAATCGCTGCTTAACTTTTTAACTACACAGTCTTGAGAAATCTAACTATGTGTTTTCACACAGGAGCGACACGCTCTAATTTTCAGTGTAATGTGTAGGTGGGTGTCTGCATCTGACTGTTCATTTTTTAAATTTAACTTGGAAAAACTGGCAGGTGAGGAAAAAAAACACTTTAATTTTCTGACCAAAAAGTTATAACCACCCAACAGGAAAGTCTTTATGGTACCGAATCTGCATTTCAGGGATAGGAAATTGCCTTCAGGAGGACCTGTGGCTTTGAAATTTTGGAGGAGAAAATTTTGGATCCCAAACAGAGTTTAATTAATATGACTCTTTTGTGCAATAGCAGAAGTTATGATATGGGTGCATAACAACTCCCAGTTGATCACACAGTGATGTAGCAAGAGGGATGGGCTTCTGATGTGTATTCAATTATTTATATTATACTATTTTTATCTTTATATTATTTATTATTTATATTAAACAACTACTGAGAGAGGAGGGGAGGAGAAAAATGAGCCAGTTCTGTGGGGCACTTTGAACTGTGTGGTTGGGTGTTCTAAGTGTTTGCAGGATTCTGCCCTAGGCTTGCAAGCACCCTGGCCACTATACCTGCAGACAGTTAACATGCTACTGGTCTTTAATTAATTGGCAGCTGTAGCCTCTATATAGCTAGCCAAACCATTGGAAAGGGAGACTGGCAGAGAGAGGACTTGTCATGATCTGAAAGGCTGAGGTAGCCAGCAGCTTCAGGAGGCTGTGCCCAGGCAAGGGGACTGAGGTGACCAAAAAGCACCGAGGTGCTAAAACTGCAGCCGCAAATAAAGTCTATACACATTACTGCTGGTGAGATTCATTAGTACGTCACAAATAAATCATCCACCGCTCTGTGTGGTGGAAGAAGCCAAAAAGTATGTTGATGGACCTGCTCCTGCAGACACTTATGTGGGGGGATACTCTGTGAGAGGTGAGAGAAGAAAACAAAGTGTGGTTAGGAGAGGATTTTCTTCCTAACTTCTCCCTTCTCAGCTGAGCCATGTTCTTACTTCCCAACCTTGCCCCCCAGACCCACATTTTTCCTCACTGTTGGAGGGATAGACTTATGGTAACAAAACAATACATCACAGGTCCCAAAAGAGAACAGGACAGCACTGGCTAAGAGGAACCATGATGAGCATGAGCTTCGGATGTTATATCAACATGATCTGCAGCATGTTCTGGTCTGGACCAATGGGAAAGGAACCTGTCTGTCCATATTGGGAGGGTGGGGGGGAGTGAACACTGGCGTCTAAGCCTAAGGGAAGGATGGGATAAGAAAGAAAGAAAGAAAGAAAGAAAAAGAATTAAACACTACCTGAGGATCTGCCTGTCAGATCCTGAAGGCTTTGGTTATGGTCTCCAAGTCATATCTCTGCTGTAGCTATAATAAAATAAGCTCGGTTACTCCCTCCTTATTCTGTTGTTTTGGACTACTGTGTTTATTACCTTTGCTTGTCTGGTCAATAGGTCTATCCCTTCATTACTCAGTAACAAAATCAACAAAAGGGAGAAAGTTCCAGATTGCTGGTTACATACACTTTTATTCCCTTTTTTACCCTCTGAACATTCCTGTTTTTCTAACACCACTAACTAAGTGCCAGAAAGTAGATGAAAACGTTTCCCACCACTTTCTATTTCTCCCCAATTTCTTTTACATTTCCAAATTAATGCCAGTTAGAAGATGGTAGCAAAATGTCTTGTGGATTCTCCAATAGGGTCTCCCACCTCAAAAATATCAGGACACAGTCAGAAAATGGGAGAACATAGGTTTATTCTACACTTTCCCTGACACTTGTCAGTGTCATTGTTGAGGTTCTACAATTGACAAGAGTCAGGAAAAGAGTCAGGGAATGGTGGAAACAATACTTTCTCTCGCTTTGTGACTGTTCGCAAGAGGCCCCCAGTAAGGAAAAGCAAGGATTTCCTCTCATCTCTGATTCTCTCTCCAACTCCTGTCAATTGCAGTGGTGCAGCAACAAAACTGTCAAGAACCAGAGAAAGCAAAAAACAAAGGGAAAAAATATTTGGAAGAAATTAGATACACTCTTTGTCCAGTGTTCACTGATGTTTCAGATCTGCTATGCACCAATATGTATGCAAAAACATTATAAACAGCATTCTGCAGACACAGGCAAAAGCAGCTTTAACTTTATTTGTAAATGTAAGAGCAGCACTGGTAAGAAAAGTAGACTGAGTTATTAGGCAGGCACTCTCTTATAAAGTGCAGTTACAAAAGTGATTTGATATAATGAAGCCTTTTGGATAATGTGTCAGACTTGGACCTGAGAGATCATGGTTCAAATCCTATCTTTGTCATGAGCTCAATGGGTGGCATTGAACAAGTTGCCATCTCTCAGGGTGAAAAGAAACATAACGCTAACTCCACTTTAACATTTTCTTTGCATGCTGCGGGGCTGCATAGGGCACCAATACAGTCCTGCAATATGCATAAGAAATGTTAAAGTGGTGATAAAGTGGAGTAAGCGTTATGTCTGTTTTCAGCCATCGTCTCAGAATCCCCATCTGCAAAATGGGAAGAATAATGACTTCACTCACAGGGTTATCGTGAGGGTGAACTAGATAAGGATTGTAAAGCACTTTGAACACTGAATAATAATAATAATTAATAATGAGAGCACAATTGTAGAATAATTATAATTAAAATAAAATCAATAATATACAGTAAATGCAGAAGGGGGGTAACAGAGATGAAAGATTACTAAGTAGGACAACAGGTGTTGGCTAGCAACTTAATTGGTCATTTGCAGAGCTTAATTAAAGGATGTGAGGGTGCTGTGGGATCTCTTACCCAGGCTGGCTACAGATCACCAAGAGGGGTTTCTGTGTGAGGAGCCAGCCAGCATAAAAAACAGGTGGATAAGGGCAGACAAAGCAAAAATGGGAAGTAGTTAGCACTGATGGTAACATGTGGTGTCTCTGGATGTTTTCAAATGTGATGGTGGCCTGCTTTACCACACTTTGATCTGAGTTTTTGGGGAGCCCTTTGAGTACCTGACCCTGTACCCAAAATGGAACTGGGTAGATGCGTGTTTTGGATTTAAAATAGATGTGTGTGTGTGAGAGAGAGAGATAATAAATGCCCACTAATTTTATAAGCCAATTGTTAGCAAGGGACTTGGGTAAGCAGATGGCTGCATTGAACCTAGGGCCCTTAGCATAGCTGTCCCAAAGCAGAGCAGCTGAGCCACACCAGAAGGGCCCTTTAAGGCACTAACTGTAAACTCTCTATATGACCAATACACAGGGCCCATTCTCATGACCAAAGTAGACAGACTCAGCTAGCAGTTGATTTGGTAGTTCTCCTGGTAGAGCTTTGGAAAGGAAATGGAAAGGTTGGTAATTCAAACCTCCTATAGGCAAAGAAATTCCATGGAAACATTAGCGAATCCACCACATAGGGAGCACACCCTATATTATTGTCTCCCAAAGAAAACTTCTAAATGCAAGAAATCACACCTTCATCTTAACACATAGGCCAATCAGTCTCCTGTGCCCTAGTCTACCAGCAAAACTATAGGAGAAACAGTTAGCTGGGGTATTTCAGCCAGCCAGCAGTAGAAGGAATCTATGGGTGATTTCAGACGTTACGGCGGGCCCCAATCACCACGGGCCGTGGGGTGGTTTGGACCACAGCCCGTGGTGAAGGGGTGCGCCAACATATGTGTGCCGCCTCACCCCAGGTCGCGGGGATCGGCGAACCACGGCCCGTGGTGAATGGGGCCTGCCGTAACATTTGTCAGCGCACTGCGGATCGCGACCCTGCCCCCTGCGTTCCACAACGCCCCCCCCCTCCTGCCAGACGGGCAGTGTGAGCAGCCAACCCGGCCGCTCCCGACACCACATTTGGGGGTGAATGGCTTCCACCACCAGCAGGGGTAAGCGAACAGACGAGACGTTTCGTTCACCCCTGCCATGGTGGCCATTCACGACACTTCTGGACCTGCTCGCGTTCTCAGGTCCAGAAGTGTGGTGAATGCAAATGTGGCCCGCGTTTGACTGTGGTGAACATCTGGCGGGCAGCAAACAGACGTGCACCACAGTCAAACGCGGGCCGCGTTTGAGTGTGGGTCAGGCGTGGTGAATCATGGATTTGTCACGTCTGAAATCACCCTATGTCGTGCCCAGCAAGCTAAATAGCTGTTTGTAAGGGTACTACAGGTGCCGTTGTGGTGTGGCTTAAGTAGCTGAGCTTTATGCTTGCTGCGCCAGGGGTCGATGATCTAGCCTGTATTGTATTTTCGCCCTCCTACCTTCATTAACAAAATAAACTCTCAGCTCCTATTGACTCTAATGGATGCAGGATGCACCTTAAGCTGTGAAAGTAGGATTCGCCCCTTCATTATTAAACACAGAGGGTCTTTCCCCTCCCCCTCTGGCTGGTAAGATTCTCTGATATTCTCATGCAGTTTCTTTGCCTATAGGACACCTTGAACCTCCAACCTTTCCAGTTCCTTTCCAAAGCTCTGCTAGGAGAGCTACCTCAGTAAATGCCGGTTGTGCCTATCTACTTTGGTCATGAGGATGCGCCCTGTATACTAGTCCTATAAACAGTTTACAGCTAGTGCTTAAAAGGGCCCTTCTAGTATGACTCAGCTGCTCTGCTTTGGGACAGCTGTGCTTATAAAATTAGTAGGCATTTTTCTCTCACACACACACTTTAAATCCAAAACTAGTACTTGTCAGATCCTATGCTAGTATTTCCTATTACTTGATCTTCGAATGGCAAATCAAGTAGTGCATACTCGATGGGTATTCTCGTTTTGTAGGGCACTTATTTCAGCTGTAATGGTCAGTCATACCTCTCAAGTGTCCAGGATTTCCCAGGACATCCCCGATTTTAAATTTTGTTATCTGTCCCGCAGTCCCAGAAGACTGCTGCTAAGTCCCACATTAGAAAGGGAGGTGTTAAGGAGAGCAATTTGCAAGTCATCAATGGGAAAAATGAGTTGGATTTTCTAGCCTGAAAGTGCCAAGCAGGTTTCTCCAGGCAGGCTCAAAGCAGCATCTTCTTTTCTAGAGATAAGGGATTCTCTGTTGTCCTGTCCTGTCCTTGATGACGCTTAACACTTCTTCTTGCAGTCTTTAAAAAAAAAACTGCCCAACACAGGCTGTTTGGGAACATCAGTGTGAAGTCTGCTTTTAGACGTGCACGGCACACACACTGCATAAAATCACGCTGCGTGTAAATATGCTGTGTGTGGGATTTAGACATGATATCACGCATTCTTTTAAAGCTGCAAATTAAATACCTTGATGTCAAGGTATTTAATGTAGAAAATGTCACGTCTAAATCCCACACGTGGCATATTTACATGCAGCGTAATTTTATGCAGCGTTTGCCACGCACATCTAAAAGCAGACTAATTGTTTCTCTTGAAAAAAATCAGCAGGTCAAGACTTCAGGCCTGGATCTTGACAAGGGCTGATGCTATGACTTCTTAAATTAAGTTTCTTTTTTAAAACAATAACAAAATTTCAGACCAGCTTCTCCATTAGGGCTTATCAGAGAATCCACAGAGAAGGAAAAATGGCTGGAGTGAGGGAAATGCTTTACTGGCAGAAGGACAGCTGTGTAAACGAGTAAAACGCAGTTGGCATGTGGATGTGGAGGCCAAGCAGTTAAGGAAAGCGTTGGGACAGAGCTTTGACATAAGGCCTAGCAGGACAAGGGTTTGTCTGGCTTATGAGAGGGGTACAAGAGCCCTTAACTTTTTAAGATTTCCAGCCTCATCATTAAGCAATGGACTACTTCATATTTACATATATGTATATATGCACATTTTATGTGAATTCTGTCCCACATTTTGAGCGTCAGGATGCTTTACGTTTCCAGGGCAGGGGGAGGAACCTGCGCAATCGTGGCTCTGTAATTGCTGGTATTAGCACCTGTAAGAATGCACAAATCCCCTTTTATCACATGAAAACACACATTCTTGTAAAGGCTACATTTGAGGATCAGGTATTGGGAGTGTTTTTGCATGATAAAAGGAGATTAGTGCATTCTCACAGGCACTAATCTCCGCAAATCACAGAGATGCGACTGCACTGCACCAGTCTCCCCCCAACCCCATAATGTCAGAATGCAGCCTCATTGTCTCTCATTCCAGAGTTCAGAGCTTGAGCGGTAGGTTCAGAGTAATAGTTATACCAGGCCTGGTCATTTCCTTGGCTCTTAATATAGGATGAAAAAAAGCTCATGAATGCTTTCAAACTTAACTCACATTAAACCAATTTTCTTGCCAATTATTATTTCTAAGCTTTATGTTAACAATTCCTTTATAGCAGAGCTCTCCTAGATTGTCAATGGTTTCACAAGTCACCTAGAAATATATATGTTTTTGCAAACTCCCATGGAACTACGTGCAGTAGGAATAAGATGTAACACACCGAAAATGAGCTCCAGTGTGAAGATGCGCCTGAGAAAAAGTATAGCGTGTGCACATTTTATTTATTTGTATTTAATTCAATTTCTACCCCACCCTTCCTAGATGGCTCAAGGCAGCTAAATGGCAAAACAGCAATTTGATACTGAGAAAGTTGCTTAGCACTTCTGCTCTCAAAGGGTATTTGTGTTCTCACACTAGCGGTCCTTCCACCTATAGCAGGGATGGGAAATCTTTTCCCTCCCATAGGCCACTTTGAAAATTAGAACAAGCTCTGTGGACCAGGTAAAACTTAGGAGCAGGGCAGGGGACATAAAGGGTGTGCTCAAGATGGGAAAAATAAGAGGAGGGTTCAGGATCATGGATATATGCATGGGCATAATTATAGCACGTCCCTCACAAGTTTTCCCCACCGGCAATTCCAGGGTCATGGGGTGGGGCCTGAGTGGGTCATGAGGAACCAGCACCACTCACAAATTTTAGTCCAAAGTTACATGGTTGTATCTATGCAATGGATCTATCCACTGTACTGAGTACTTGCCCACACCTCAGCTCCCTTCCTTTGATCTCATTCTTTCAATGACTGAAGGAAGGGGGCTGGATTTATGGGCCAAGTCTAGAAACTGGAAAGGGGCCAAATAAACGGTTGGGGGCTGGATTTGGTCCACAGGCTGCAGGTTCACCCAGGTGCTTATATTACCTCTGCTGACTTCAAAAGAACCAAATTACACCCCTAGTAAACGTCTGCTGCACAAAATCAATCTGGCACACCCTGTTCGATCACAAAGTTCCAAGCCAAACTCGTTAAAAATTAAGAGTGCAAAGAATCTGTGAATAAGAGATCACTGGTTGCAAATGCATTTTTTAGATCATGTAATTCAATATTAGGCAAAGTAGCTTCTGCAACAGGTAACTTTTTGGCAAATATAGTTTAAAAGGTTTTTGATTATGTGCTTGGACACAGGATGTTTTTCACATAATAAGCCACAATTGCTGTGAAGGACAATAAGAACTGTATATGCTGAAAAGCACTGATTATGTGCAGCTACAAAAGGATTAGAAGAACAGGACAAAGGAAAAACATTTAGTTCAGTTATGGAAATCTGCATTCATATGTCTCACTCCTTTGTTGTTCAAAGGGTAGTACTCTAGGAAGCATAGGGTGATTTCAGACATGATGGGGCGCCTATTGGCCCTGTCACAGAATCACCTTTTGATTCCCCACCGGAATCAGACGTGCCGTCTGATTGGGAAATCCGGGGGGGCGGGCTGCACAGCGCAGCACAACATGTGGCCACACAGCCCCGCCCCCCCATGCTCCTCCAGCCGCCCGCCCTCCTGGAGACAGGCGGG
>QEPC01001482.1:280776-295748 GCA_003113815.1 Sphenodon punctatus
TTAACTGAACAGACATCAGTTTCTTCCAAAACAATTGAAGAAGAAAATCAATGTACGTAGAAAACACACACACAAGCATTTATGAAACACATGGTGAGACACTGGTCTTCATAAAATCTCACTTGTCCCAGACAGAACAAACAGGCCCACAGTTCCACTTCTTGTGCAAGTGTCCAAGCTGGACAAAAGGTATCCAAGCTGCAGGCTGTAGCTGAAGGAAGGGGGCACTCCTCCTGGTAAGGTTGAAATCATCTCCTGTAAATATTCAGATCTGGCCTGTGAATAACAGTCCTTGAAAAGGGCCTCCTCCACCCTTCTGAGACAGCTACACTCTTCCAGTTCAGGCTGGACTCTTCTAGAAGGTGCTGAGAACAGCCAGCCTCATTCCAAGAGTGCTGGTCTGAGCATGCTCAGACCATATAGGAGAGAGAGGAGGAGGAGGTTGTTGTTACCCTAGTACTGCCCTCTACTGGTTAACATAGAAATGCTTATAATTATAGTCCTTCAATTCTGCTGTCCAACAACGCAGTAATAGCATGGGTTACACAAGCATCTTCCCAGAGAATCAGGCAACTTGGGGATAGGAAGAAGGCATATGACTGAGTGGGGAGGGCTGTTCACTGGGACTGGCAGAAAGAGGAAATAAAGCTATGGGGATTCGGAAGGCTAAGAGAAGACACACGGTTCCTCTGATCAGCACTCTCCTCCATGGACAGCTGCCTCTGTCCAGGCTGCCATACTCTTTGGACAAGGGGATGGAGAAAAGAAGATGAGGTTGCTCTCCTATGGAGCATCAACATCACTTGGTTCAATAAAAAAATAGCATCTGAACATATACGTCATATACATGCAAATTTTACTGCACTCCTCAGACTGTGGTTCCTGACATAGAATAAACATTTCAAGAACTTGACATAAATGAATAAAAATGTCAAGTAGCCACTTCAGTAATCAGACTGCTTAGGAGGTTAATAAGTAGGTCAACTTCCAAAAGCCAACAGAGTTCTCTCTCCTTTATAAACTCTGAAGAATCCTAAGTGTATTGTAACTTCTATCCCTGCTTGAGTGTCATTGTAAGTTCTCTCCTTATAACAAACAACATGCAAAGGCCTCCAGAATTGGTCAATATATTATCATCAGTAATAGAGTAGGCACTTTTGATACCTAAGTGTGGGCATGATTAACATTCACCAACTAACTTGTTCTCATGGCTTAAGCTTTAATAGATCCCAATATGAGATGGCAACCTACTAAATTCTTAGGCATTTGGCATCTAAGGGAGTGGTACACGAATTATTAGAACTGAAACTAACATCTGTAGAAAATACTTTATCCAACAAATTAGCCTGCTTCGTTTTGGAACTAATGGATATTCAGTCTCACTTCACCAGCTATCCACTTTAAATATTTGGGTCTTGGTCATTTCACTATTTTGATTACTTCATTTCTGCTGAAACAAAGTAACCAAAACAACCAAAGTATCCAAACCAGAATAATCAAATATACAAATATCTATTTTGGCGGCAGATATTATTCTGAGGACTATCCAAAAGTACAAATAATATCCAAACAACAACAATACTATTTGTTTCAGCTGGAGTTGCTGTCTACCTGAGTATCAGACTGCTTAGCACAGGATTGTATGGGTCAAGTACAACCCACAGTTGCAACTGCCTATCTACGTGGCCTATTCTATGTGTTAAAGTTTGGCTACAGTCCTCAAGATCCTGTTAAATTACCAGAATGGTCCATGGTTAGGTGCAGTTTCCTACTTTAATATATTTGCCATTCTATCAGTCTCTGCTACAGGTATAATATGATGCATCTCCAATCAACTTATAGATGCTACAGGAGATAGCTCATGCTTTGCTTTGCTTTATGCTTTGATAGTGTTTTAAGAATCCATCAAAGCCCATGGATGGTATAAACCATCATTTTACCATTTACTCAGCCTTTCAAAGATTCTGAAGAGGAAGAGGATCATTTGCTCAACTGCTAATTTCTGATAGGAGCTGACATCCCGTAGTTTCCACACAATGGTGTATTAGATGTTCTCTTTTAAACCTGTCTGAACTGCTTTTCTTTTCATTTTAGAAGAAAATATCCTGCTAAATTAATCAGCACGTTATGGTGTCAGTCTGCTAGCAAACATAAAGCAGAAGATCTGAGTGAAGTTATGCTGCCTCCCACACTGCCATTTACAACACAATGAAACTCCATTTACACCTAAATTAAAAAAAATCCATTAAGGCAATGTAACTTTACCAACCTATCCCCTCACCTTTGTGAATCTCCTTGATAGTAGTACAGGAAAGCAAAGCAGCAAGAGCTCTGCTTAGCACTCAGTCAAATCAATGAGCATACATACTTGTCTGTATAGCTAGTGTAGGGCTAAAACAGAGCAGCCCATTTTAATTAGTGGAGATTTTCTGCAGTTTCCAAACTACATGTGGAGGTCTGCTGAAGAGCAACCATCGTGGATCTCTATGTACCATTCTGGCTCCTGAACAACAAGATGGTATCATCTTACACATGCACAATGCTAAAAACAACTTTTTGTGCATGCACAAAATGGCACCATCCTGCTTTTCAGCAATCAGAACAGCCAATCTGGTTCTCTGATAAAACAAGGACCGGATCACAGCTGGTTTCCATTTTATTATACCCTTATCGGAGTGGGTGGATCAATTGGCCCAAATAATCCATTGTTTCAGCACAGATTCTAACAGGTTCTAACTGTTTCTAACTGTTTCCCTTCCCCTTTCCATCTTGAGCATCCTCTTAAGAATTCCCCACTCCCCAGCTCCTATCTGGCCCTCAGAGCTTTGTACCAATTTTCAATGATGCCTGCAGGAGAGAAAAGATTCCCAAATCCTGCTCTAAAGTTAGTGCCCCAATCTCAAGTTGGCGGGGGATGTGGAAAATCCTTTAATACAGCGGGATTTCTACATTTACACCATTAGCCTTCATTCTTGCTTTGCCCATCTGTCCCAACTTGTCCCATACGAATGACTTCTTTGTGATCACTTTATAACAGTGATTCTCAATAACCACCAGCCAATCTAGAAGCTATGAAGAAAAGAGCAGATTAAAGGGATATCTCTGTACATCCCTCTGAGATTTACTTGCAGCCCTGCCATTTTATGCTGTAACCTCTAACCTTCCAAGAGATAACCTAAGCAGGACAGTACTTGGACTGACAACCAGAATAGAAAGCCTAAATAGCTTGCTCACATGAATACTGTCTCTGAAGTAATTACCCCTTATCTCACTTTGGGTGAAAACAAACAAGACAGTAGCCCAAAATAGCCCCCTCCCCAGGTGTATGTCCACCTGCCCATTTATTTGGTGGTTATCAGATGCTTGCCCCCACCCACCAAGCAGCCCCTACTCACGGTGTGGTCTGGAGAATCCCAAGTCCACTGTGCAGGCAAATGCAGGCTGATGTGGGCGAATGTGCACCCACATGGCAGCGACCCGTATTAAGGTGCGCACAGCCTCCGCAGGAGCGATCCCAAACCCCCATGTGTGTGGCTTATGCATGCATGTGCCATACTCCCAACAACATGGGTTCACATGAGGTCCACACAAGGGTTACGTGTGAAGTGCGTGCACACTGTTTGCATAGCGTGAGAGATTTGGGATTGGCCCGTGTGTGTGTGTGTGTGTGTGTGTCCCAGGCAAAGTGCCTAGAGTGGTCCAAGGAACAAGCGTTCTCTCTGCTATTGCTCTCATTGACACTTTGAATGTTTACTTTCACTTTTGGAGTACTCCAAAAAGGTGCTCTCCAGAAGGGAAGGAAGAAAGGAAGGGAGAAAAAGAGAAGAGAAAGGAGTTTGCCACAGCTGTGAGTCATGCAGGGGTGGGGGGCAGAGCATGGCGGCTAACCATTTATTAGGTTTGCCGTGCTAAACCATGTGAATGGGGGCTGCACAGAACAAATACAGACTCCAACAGGCTATTGTCTCATTGGTTAACACCTTTTAATTCTGCTTTTGTTCACACAAACATGGTGTTTAAATTAAAGTAGCAAGTAGTTGTCTGCTGGGATATTAAAGAGGAATACACACTGCAAAGTAGGTTACCCAAAGGCATAAGGGGTTGTATGAACAAGGAAAAGGTGTTCATTAAAATGCTTGAGAGCGCTTACCACCTAAACACAGAACTATTCACACAATCAATAACTGTCTGGGCAGCCTCCCCATTAGATTACTCTGCCAAATGGGGAATATTTGCAAAGCAGATTGAGTGGGACAACTGAGGAGCAAGTGGTTTGTGAGTGGAGGTTAAGATTCACAGTTCAAGAGTCTGAGACTTCTTGGTTAAAGCGGCATGACTCTTGCTTTGGGTGTCAGAGGTCATGGGGTCATATCCCACGCATGCTTCTTGCTAAGGGTTGGACTAGATGGTCCCTCTCAACTACAATTTTGTGATTGCAGGGTCAAGTTTGGGCAAGAGAGAAAATACATAAAGGCTGTTTGGCAAGAGAGTTTTTTTACCCCCAGCCAGTTCCAACGTAGCCCCGCCACGCTGCTAAACATCCTGGTCGAGCCCTTGCCAGCGCAAGTGGCTTTATGTCATTTGCATGCTGGCTTTGGGTAACAGTTTTGAGGGTCAGCAGACGGACTTTCATTCACTGGACCAAAGAGAAACTCATCCATGTTACCACCCTTCAATTAAAAAGATAGTGGTTTAAAATGATAGCAAATAGTAATATGGAATTTCAAGACTGGGGAGATAAACAGTGCTCCCTGGGGTAGGTTCTTCCATAATGGAGGACTCAAACTAGTATACAACTTAATTGCGCCTAGTCGTGCAGGTATTCAAAATTACTGCATGCAAATCATGCTAACCAAGCAGCAGTTTGAGAACAGAGATTTGCTGTAGATTGCTGTGATCTGGACAGTGCTTTCATCTTTTAACTCTCTAAGGCGCTGTGTCCTGATCAGTATTAAGAAATGTCAAACACACAGGAACTGCAGTAGGAATTCTCCATAGGCCAGCTTTATGTCCGGGATACTTTTAATTCTAGAGTGCCTTGCAAATTGCAGATTCCCAGTGTAAACTGTCCGTGCCAGTAGCATAGGAAGCTTGTGGTAGGCCCAGGCTCATGTCCCAATTATGGGTCTTCCTCCCCACTAAGGGCAAGGTGAGAAGTCTCTTTAGCTGGCATCTGACCAGCCTCGACCTCCCTCTGTAAAGGTGGTAGCATTGCCCTGGCTCCCCTCCGGAGTGGCAGCAGCCACACCAGAAAGGAAGTTTTCAGAGTGAGCAGGAGTGGAGCCACAACTCAACACGTACTCACTCTGAAAATGTCCTTCTTGGCAGGGCCCTTTGTAAGCAGCCAGAGAGCAGCTAGAAAATTTTCAGAGTGGGTAGGTGGGCAATGTGTTGGCCTCGTTCCCTCCCCTGTCCACTCTGAAAATTTTCTAGCAGTGTTCAAGCTGCTTGCAAAGGACCCTTTTAGAGTCCAGAGCCCAGGATCAACTAAGACCCCTCGCTCCATGGCAGCTACACCCCTGGGTCAGTGCTATAGTGTTTAGGGTGTGAAGTCAAGCAGTCACTCATTAGAGAAACTCATACACATTGCATTTCTTTGCCCCTTCCTAAATCCTTGGTCCACTCACATGCTTCTTCAGGGGGTGCTACTTCATGTCATGATAGTATTCTCTTATGTGTGCATGCTTGTAAACATAAGCATGGGAATCGCTTAGAGATGGGGGGGAAATTCCTGGTAAATTTCTTATCTGACAATTCACTAGCTTTGATAGAGTTTGATGAAGCAGATACAAACTTCTATTTATGAACAGATACACATTCCAGTTATTCCATTTTGGTTACTTCATTTGTGTACTATTAGCGCTACTAACGTGCGATGGCCAAAACAAAGGCGGAAAAATACTGAAATGGCCGACCCAAAATTAGCAAAAACAAACAATATAACCAAACCAGAATACCCAAATAAGCAGATATGCAAACATCCATTTTGACTGCAGGTATTATTCAGATTTTTGAAGAGCTATCCAAAAATGAAAACAATATCTGTGAATATAAAAATGACTGTTCACCTGAGCTCTAGAACAGCTGCCTGATAAATCCACATTGGCAGCTCTAGAACCATGTGTCAGTGCAGATTTAGGTTTGAGTCCATATGTAGTCATCTGTACGTATGGGCCCACAGCTACAGGCGTGGGAAGGAGGAGCTGGTCTGCACCCACTACAGGCAGGTTAGCATCACCTCCCAGCAACCCTCAGCTGTTTATGACAGGCAGGGGTTCCCTGCTCCCTTCTGAACAGTTGATTCAGTGTCGGCTCAGCAGGGCTGACCTGTCTCTCCATGGAACAGACCAGTGCCGCCAACACTGAATTGCTGCTAACAGAGGTTGCTCCTGTCTTCCAGCTGTATCCTGGTCTAATCCCATATGGTAGTTCTATTGGCAGACTGGAAAGAATCTGCTGACAACTGTCCTAGAGAAAAAATTAGGACTGCTGCCTGCTTTTTTGTGGGTGTACCCACACTTTTTCCGGCACAAGAAAACTCCCACTACAGGAGTGCACATGTGTTGCTATCTACCCCCTTGCAACAAGTGTGGGTAACATTTAGAAACCTAGCATTCTTTTCCTATAGTTATAAGGAGTGGGTTTTGATATAAATTGCAATCAGACACCCTACAGAAGATGTTCAAGTGGTGCAATGACTCAACATTTTGTGGCTCTGCCTGTCCTGTCCCCTTGCAATGCACAATTTTCTGCCACCACAGTATCTATATATTGTAGATGTTCTGCTATTTTGAGTTCTCAATTTGTTACCAACAATCAAGGCACACACTATTTTAAAAAAAAAAATAATCAAAAAGGTGAGAAGGCATTTTGCTTAAACTTTCAGGAACAAAATTAAATTAAATTGGACCAAGGTCAAGCATAAATCACAGAAAAACCATTTGAAAATGTATCAATCTAGAGGTTGATAAGGCTCATCTTGCAAATAACTTCACTCATCACTTAAAATGCAGTTACCTCTGGGGTGGACAAGAACATCTGTGCACATTCAGAGTGCACAACAACCTTGCATATGAACTGAGAACAAAAAGAAAAATTCCCATATGACAGTGAAACTCTAGGAAGAATGTAATGAGGTGGAACATAATTTACCAAACTGGAATGATCAGGGAACCTAAATGAGCATAGAGGACCATGAATTTTAGACACCTGCTTTAGAAAAACTTTGCCTATAAAACTATTGCCTCATATGCACAAGCTTTGTCCCCTTTATCACTGTGACCAGGGGCAGATTGTGTTAAAAGACGTAGTGGGGGGCTGAAGTATTGGGGGCCCTACAAGGTGACATTGCCTCCAGAGGGAGGGTTGGGAGGACTGTGTTGAAGCAGGCACTGGTGGCCCTATACAGCTTGTCTGGCCATCTCTCTTAACCCCGCTCCTTTCTAGAGCTATCAGGCTGGCAGGTGCAAGAGCCCAGGCAGTCTGCCAGGGGATGCGAGAGGAGTAGGAGCTTTGGCCCACACATGAAGCTGTTCTGAGTGCTGAAGGAAGTAGCATAAGAGTAAATTCCCCTACACTGTGGTGCCGAGAGGACAATCATCACTATATGAAGAGGCATAGGTTGTAACAAGGACCAACACATAAGAATGACTGACCATGTTGCCTGGAAGGGGCCACCATGTAGTGTCATCAGCTACCTATGATTGATCCTGCTCACAACAGCCATGTCTCCACCTGTTGACTGATAAAACTATGTCAGATGAAAGGACCTGTGGAAAGGAAAAGAGGAATTGTTCCCCAGTTGCTCGGGCCAGCCCATTCCTGTCCATAACTCAAGCCTCCCTTAACACGGGGGTTGCCACCTCTTCAGGTTTCGACCCACAAGCTCCAGACTCCTGGGGAAGTGTTCTTTCTCAATCAGCCAATTTCTCAATCAGCCAGGGATGCTGATGGCTTCCAGGAGTGGAAGGAAGCAAGTGGCCACATCAGAAAGAGGGCAGGACATAGAGATTTTCCCTCCCCCTTTCCAATGTGGCCTTTCTCTTATGGGAGATCATGATGCTCCATAAGGGGCCCAAGTTACGTCAGAAAGGAGCAAGATGCCCCCCTCCCCTTGCCTTGACCCTACTAACAGGGTCCCACCCCTCTGGGAGGAGGAGGAGGAAATCCTGCTTAACATCCAACTTCTTTCAGATTTTCAGTCCAGGATTTGTCACAGCAAAACCAAGCACCAATAGCACAAAGAAATCAGAGCCTGAGCTTTCCAAAAGCAGAACTTGACCAGTCAATCTGAACCTAGCTGTGTCATTTGAAAGCAAAGGGTGCCTTTCAGTACATTGCTCTTATTCTAAGAGATTCCTCTCCTTCACAGCATACGATTCAGTACCTTAGGTCTGAACAGAAGGACCACAAACGTTCTGATGGCCATGTCAGGGGCAGAAAGTCAAGTGCTTTCCCACTTTAGACTTCACGCTTATAGCTGCAATTCTGAGACTGCTGAAATCAAACTGGAAGCATTCTCATGGATTCAGTCAAAAGAGGATACTACCCTTTGACTGCTAACAGGGAAAAAAATTGTTCTCTTTCAAAATCAGTCCAGCATCCTGGTTGCAGACCTCAATTCGTGCTTCCCAAACTGTACCGCAAGACCCAAGTTGGATCATGGTATCTGGAGGCAAGGTCAAAATCCTGACTGATATCTGATATACTTAGATATCAATCATTCTTCCCCAGTAACTTTTATCCCTGTGGCCAGGGGTAGACTGGCTTCTAAAGGCTGGGAGGAGGTGAGGGTTGGCTGAGGAGTTGGAGGCCTCAATTCCTATTTGATATGTCTTTGTTCCTGTTTGAGGTCACAGGCTTACAGTTAAACCTCAAATGGTTTACAGGGGCTAAAATGTGAGGAACCACTACCTTACATTCTTTCCTGGTTGAAGATGGTGGAAGATTGTACCCGCAGTACCTGTACTTGAAGATCTAATTCAGGGGCGGACAGATGTACAATGCACCAGATCTACCTTTTCCAGATGTCAAGCTACAGGCTGGGACCCCTCCTGGTGGCTTCCCACTCCCATCTTGACTCCCAGGGACACTCCCCTCAGTGGGATCCTTCCCTGCCACACAGGAGGCACTCTCCTAACCTTTCTCCCTTCTCCCCACAGGGACACTCTCCATGACACCAGTCCCACTCTCCTCCTCAGAAGTGATCTCTGAGGGGCCAGTCCCCACGGTCTACTAGAAAAGCAACTTGCAACCCATCAATGGACAACAATCAATGTGTTAACCGTCCCGATCTAATTTCCCTCTCCTGTAACATCACTGCTGAGCAAGTTCTCTCTACAGATCCTGGATTCCATGCTCTGCTTTGCGTTTTAGTCCTTTTGGAATGAAATCCGCCGTCTCAGTATAGCCCAAAGTGCTGCAGAGCACCATGTGTATCGGCAAATCTATATTCAGTCTAGCAAGCAAACAGCACATTCTGAAAGCGCTGGTATTTAAAAAACATATGGGCAGAGCAGAACTTTCATTAAGCAATAAAACATGACAGATAGGGAGGCTGGTCCCTAATTCCTCCCAGAGTTGCTGCATTGCTATTATTAAATCTTTATTGTGGGATCTGAGAAAGTCTCTGCGCCATGCACTGCAGAAAGATGGGCTTTGCAGGGGCATTTCTAAATGTTAACATAACAGCAACTGGAGGTGAGAGCTGCATGCTTTGCAGTGACACAACAGACTATCTGACTAGCCAGCCATTTTAATACATTTTAGCAACCTATGTCAAAATCGGGGCAAGATAACAAATAACCATAACTGAAATTCCTCACAACTTCTCAAATCCATGACATTCACCATTGTCTACAGCAGGGGTGGGCGTTCTAGGCTAATCAGAGGGCCACAGGGCCAGACCTCAAATATCCACAAGGGCCACAAGACCCCAAAAATACCTCTAGGAAAATTTTGTCATGCAGCTGCTGTCAGCATGAGCCCCAGCACATACACAGCAATTAGCTCCTAATGTTCTAACTGTTCTGGGAAGGGGACAAGGAGTGAGAGTATCATGTGTGCTGGGATGGAGGGATATAGGGGAATCTCCTCCTCCCCGACTTCACCTGCCCATGGGCAGTGTCATGATGTCATGACTAGAGTTTTGGCAGTGGGAGCAGTTAGAAAGGGCCAGGCTTTAGCAATATTACACAGGGAGAAGCAACAGACCTTAGCAGCAGACTGAATATGAAGTGCAAAGGAGAGGAAGGAATGGATGATGAATCCCAGGCTATGTGCCTGGGGGATGATCTGGATTGGAGCTGAAGTGAAGATTCTGACTAGATTTCATATCTGATTGAGTCCCCAGTTCTGGTCCAAATCTGGTGGAATGTGGACGAGCCTTGATCTGGTACACCTTCTGCTGGAGATCTGGATCAGAAGCTCTAGCTCCCCACTCCCATGGATGGTGCCTTTGTGTGCATGCACAGTACGGAAAGAGATCTTCTGGGCATGCACAGAATGTCTAATCGTTCACTTTGCATGTGCAAAATGGCACCATGCACAGCACAGCTCCCTGGCCCTTTCTTACTGCTCCCACTGCATCATTTTGCACATTCACAGTGAATGAAAAAGATTTCCTGCACAGATCTTTTCCACACTGCTCATGCACAAAATGGTGCCACGATTGGGAATGGAGGGAGCCAAACCAGCCTCCAGCTGTCCACTTTCCTCAAATTGGAATGGATCAGCAGAGATTCACTATAGACTGGTTCACCTTGCCAGATCTCCATGGGTTGTTCCGTCCCCATGGAACAGCCAATCTGTTTCAGCCCTAGGCTAGATACCCAAAACGTCTTGATAACTAACACCAAAATCCCACAAAATTAGTGGGGCGGTTAATGCCTTTTATGAACTCCTGGTTTTCTATCATAATTCCAAACTGGCCATATCATACACAGGGATTCTGTCGACTTATTCTGCTGACGTACCATGAAAACCACGGTAGCATTCGTAAGACCATGATGGAGGACTCCACAAGAGTTTGGGGCACAAGAGATCATCTCTGCTTTAATTTCAGCTGGTAGGGCTCAGTTTGTGGCCAAACCAGAGCCCTGTTCATGTCAGAAATTTGGGCCAATGGCACTGAGCCCAACCTGGGCCCTGGACCGATTCCTTGGCCTGATAATACCCAGGTTTAGAAGTCTCCAGAAGCTACAGGAAGCTGCCTGTGGGTGGCCGCCAAAGGGCAGCACTTAATGGTGCTGCCCATTAGACGGCAGTTTGGTGGCAGTCAAGGTGTCAGTCAGTTTTATTTTCACATTGGCTGCACAGGAAGGTTTGATGTTGTTCTTGCCTTTAAGGGGTGAGAAGAAAATGTGGGAGGGTAGTGAGGGTTTGAAGGATGGTGGTAAATCTCTGGACTCACCTGTGGCAGGGGCTGTTGGTGGGAATGGGGGTGTTTGACAGCTGTGGGGGACGGGATGAGGGCGAGCCGTCTGAAGCTGAATCCCAGCAAGACAGACGTGATGCTGGTGGACAGGGCTGGTGAGAGCTGGGAGTGGCAGTCCCCATCACTGATGGGGTTCACTCCTCCCCAGTTTCTCAGGTTCGTAGTCTGGGGGTGCTCCTTGACTCGCAGCTCCGCCTGAATGTCCAGGTGGCAGTGGTGGCGAGGACTGCCTTTGGCCAGTTACATCTGGTACAACGGCTTCAGCCA
The DNA here is from genome assembly GCA_003113815.1 of Sphenodon punctatus. Taxonomy (NCBI): domain Eukaryota; kingdom Metazoa; phylum Chordata; class Lepidosauria; order Sphenodontia; family Sphenodontidae; genus Sphenodon; species Sphenodon punctatus. Next base: position 292,478 of record QEPC01001482.1, read on the forward strand.
TATATTTTGGACCTGGACCTAGCCACCATCGTCCATGCATTCATCACCTTTAGTTTGGACTACTGTAACACACTCTACGGGGGCTACCCTTGGTAATGGTGCAGCTGGTGCAGAATGTGGCGGCCTACTCACTTACAGGGACAGGTCGCCATGAGCATATAACACTTGTACTTTGCTCGCTGCACTGGCTGCCTATTGTCTCCCAGGCTCATTTCAAGGTGTTGGTTCATACCTATAAAACCCTAAATGGTCTGGGCCCAGCCTATCTGCAGGACCACTTCACTCTCCGGGTCCTGGATAGACCCCTATGGTCAGCTGGGGACACCCTGTGGATGTCCCCCTGGTGTGACAGGGGGCACAGTTAGAGGGCGTTCTCGGTGACAGCACCACAGCTGTGGACTCCCTGCCAGCTGAGGCCCGTTTGTCCCCTGGATCTTCCCTCCTTCAGGTGCCATTGTAAGACCTTGCTATTCTGCCAGGCTTGGGGGGGTGGGGCGGTTAATGCCTTTTATGAACTCCTGCTTTGGTTTTATTGATCTTTTTAATAGTACCATGTGAGAGAGGTGTAAGTCTACAAAATATAGCATATATGACTACAAAGTCATATATAGCATATAGCAAAGCAAATTCATATAGCATATATGACTACAAAGGCTACGGTGTTCTCTGCCCCTTTCTAATGTGGCCACACCCCCATGAGCCCTGTAATGTTATGGTCTTCCATAAGGTTCTCACTGAGCTGAAACCTGGCCTGACCCAAGCAGCTTGGGTACAGAGCATGCCTGACTTGGCCCAAGTCTGGGTCCTGTCAGGCATGAGTGGAGTCGCAGGTCTCTAGATATATCCATTCAGCTCTGATGTCCTGCAGGAAGGCCCGAGTTGTACCTCTCTCACTTTGAACTGGTGTCATGCCACCATTAGCCCTATGAAAGTCAGAATAATTCAGATACAGAATTATGCCTCTTTGAAGACAATCTAACTCCCCAGCTCTTTTTCCAGCAATCACACAGCACTGTCAATGGGGTTACTGCAGAGTAAGTGGTTTCTTGACCTCAGCCCATGTAAAATGGGTTTTATTTTCTGTCAGAAAGTATCATGCTATTGAAATCTACAGTGTGACACACCTCTAGTACTGTATGCAGTTCTGGTTGTCTTATATCAAAAAAAGATATAATAGAGCTGAAAATGGTGCTGAGAAGAGCAGTAAAAACGGTCAAAGGTATGGAATGGCTACCATACAAGGAGAGGCTCAATGGGGCTCGTCATCTTGGAGAAGGGACAACAGAGAGGGGATATGATAGAAGCTTACAAAATCATGAGTGCTGCAGAACAAATAAATAGGGAGCTGTTATTTACCCTCTCAAATAATACTACGAACTAAATGGCATCAAATCTTTTTTAAAACATACACCAAAGGAACTACTTTTTCAACATAAAATTAACTTGTGGAACTTGTTGCCAGTGGATATTGTTCAGGTCAATAGCATAACTGAGTTTTTAAAAAGAACTGGATAAGTTCTTATTTATTTATTCAATTTTTTTCTACCCTGCACCCTCCTGCTCTACATGGGGCTACCCATGGTGAAGGTTCAATGGCTATAGCTGGTACAGAATGTGGCAGACTTCCTCTTGACAGAGACGGGCAGCCAAGAGCACGTAACACCGGTGCTCCGTTCTCTGCACTGGCTGCCTATAGCCTTCCAGGCCTGATTCAAGGTGTTGGTGCTTACCTACAAAGCCCTACACGGTCTGGGCCCAGCCTATCTGCAGGACCACGTTACTCCCCAGGTCCTGAATAGATCCCTACAGTCAGCTGGAGACACCCTGTGCAGGTCCCCCTGGTGTGGCAGGGGGCCACATTTGAGAGGGTGTTCTCGGTGGCAGCACCACAGCTGTGGAACTCCCTGCCAACTGAGGCCCGTTTGTCCCCCGGATCTCCCTTCCTTCAGGTACCACTGTAAGACCTGGCTATTCTGCCAGACTTTTGGTGGGGGTGTGGGGAATTATTATTTTTTATGCCTTTTATGGACTCCTGCTTTGGTTTTATTGATCTTTTTAATATTTTTATATTTTTTTATTGATTAGAATGTTTTTATTGTTACTATTTTTTTGTGAGCTGCCAGAGGCAGGAAGAGGCAGCATACAAATTAAAGTATGTATGTATGTATGTACGTACATATAAATAAATAAACAGCAATTAGTCAAGTTGGTTGGAGATGCAACCGCTGACTGTCTAGAGCTGGGAGTAAATAGCAGGGACTGGATATCCCCATTATGACCTGTTGAGCATTTCTCTGAGGCAGCCAAAAGGTGGACATTGTCAAGAGACAGGATGCTGTGCTAAATGGATGGACCATTGGCAAAGTTTAATTTGTTTTAAAAAAAAATAATAAAGTCACAACCCCCAGCCCAGAGACTGTCAGAGCAGGGAAATGAACCTAGTATCCAGTTAGCAACCCAGCCACTAGACTAAACTGCCTCTCTCCAGCTGAATATAGAGTTCCTGTGATTTTATCTATACAATGACCCAGTGCAGGGGGTGGGCTAGGAAAGTCATTAATGAAAGCCAAATAAACCAACCAGTTTTTTTCTGGCTTTCATTTCCAACCCTGAAATGGCAAATACTGGACTTCTCCTGGTTTTTCACATTTTGGGTGCGCACTCCTGTTGGGAACATTGCCTGGGGCTCAGCCTCTTGTTAGAGGTGGGAATATCAGTATTGGATAAATCAGATACACTCGATAATCGGGTATATCAGATTAATCCAATAATCACTGGTACCGGCATACCGTTTTTTTTAACATTGGTCGCTTTACCAGTTTTTTTACATTGTGGTCATTGACTTCAATGGCCACAATGTAAAAAAACCCTGTAAACCGCCTAATGTTAAATAACCAGTATGCCGATACCGGTAAATCCGATACAAGGGAGATCCGATACCAATAAATACGGTATCTGGTATTCTCCCCGGTGTCCCATTCCTACCTCTTGTGGAATATAATTGCCAGGGCTGACCCCTGGCAAGTGCCCACACAAATTAATCCCTGCCCATTATTCTGATCCAATATGGCACTTATGCTCTTATTTGCTTGAAGTCAGGAACGCAAGCGCGCTAAGAGGCTGTGAAAGGCAGACCAAGCAAGGAGCAGGAACAGTCAGTTCCTGAAGGGGGTTAAAATTAAGTTGTACTATGAGATGCACAGGCTGCAGTGCAATTTGTGTATATTTAAGCATTGGGTACGCATGATGGACAATATCCAGTGAGATATGT
>QEPC01001482.1:320920-333146 GCA_003113815.1 Sphenodon punctatus
AAAGGAAAGAAAGAAAGAAAGAAAGAAAGAAAGAAAGAAAGAAAGAAAGAAAGAAAGAAAGAAAGAAAGAAAGAAAGAAAGAAAGAAAGAAGTCATATAGCTATTCTATAGTTTGTAAGGGAGAAAACCCACAAGTTTATAACTCCTAAGATAACGTGAAGCAGGATCTTGAAGCTTATTTGAAGGAAAGTTACTATCAATCCACCTTGTGCCTACATCAGCCAGAGTGAGCGACTCCTTCCCTGGAGAAGCTGGGTTTTCTGTAACAACAACAGGGGAGGAATGGAGGAATGCCTTCCATTCCTCCCATGCAGAGCTGTGCCTGCACTCACGAACGCCTTCACAGCGCAGCTACATCACTTCAGTCACTCTAATGCTATGGGATTTGGACACACACAGGGAACACTGTAAATGAAACATGTGAAAGAGTGTTCTTTTCCCATTTAGAAAAGAAAACAGGGTCCCATTCCTCTGCAAATGTATTAGGAGGAAACAAAGCAACGTGAGCTACTCTGTAATGTGCATTCTTGACTAGTTGGAAAAATCTCTTCCAATTCCAGCCAATCCCTACCCAGTTTCCACCCATGTGAAATTATTCTCTCTAGACCAGTGGAAGCATCAGTAATGGGGCTTTTGCTAGAGGTACCCACAGTCCATCTTCAAAATCTAGGCTATTTTTTTTAAAATCAAAACTAAATCTACCCCCACATGCCCTCCCCAGACCCAACCTTAACTGAACCTACCACCCCGTACACCCTCCTTCCGCCCCCGCAGACCCGACCTTATGCACCCTCCTCCTGCCCCCTCAATCCAACTTTAAGTAAACTTACCCCCCCCCTCCCATGCACCCTCCTTCCACACACTCCCAGGTCGGACCTTAAGTAAACCTACCCCCTGTGCACCCTTCTCCCACCCCCCAGACCCTACCTTAACTCCCCTTACACCGGGGGTTTAAACGTTAACAGAACCTAACCCATCCAATGCCTCCCTTCCCTGCCACTTCCACCAGCCCGACTGTCCAATGCTTCAGACAGGGAAGCCTGTCCACCACTCCAGCCAGCCACAGCTCCCACCTTTACCACTGCCTGCTCCAGCCCCTGATGCACCACAGCCATTTGTCCAAGCCTGCTTGTTAATTTCACCCAGCTGTGGTCTTGGGTTGGGAGAAGCCACAGAGAGAATATATACGGTAGTACGTAATTTAAGTTGTGAGAGTACTGCATGTGCGCAAGAACTCTTTTTAAAAAAGATTAATAACTCTGTTTAGACTTCACTAAACGCTGTAAGTTCATCCAAAGCAATTGATGGACTTCTCAAACTATATGCACGTGAATTTGTGAGGTACTACTTGCTGAAATGAGGAAGATGTCGTCCTGCAAAAAATGGAATTTGAGATTTCTCCGTTGATTAGTAAACTGGATTGTGGATTCTTTTAGATAGCCCTTAACCATCTCATGAAATTTCCCTCTGCAGAGAGGGACTAGGCAGGGATGTCCCTTGTCGCCCCTTTTATTTAATATAGCTCTGGAAGTTTTGGCCTCAGCAATCAGACAAAATAAGAAAATAGAAGGGGTTAAAATTGGAGGACAAGAAACAAAACTCTCATTATACGCAGACGATTTATTAGTATATATAACAAAACCTGAGGAGACATTTCCGGAATTGTTAAAGCTGACGGATGATTTCGGAAAAATCTCAGGGTACTCGATCAATAAAGAAAAATCCTTTGCGTTAGTTTTTGGAGAGGGGGCTGGGCAGGAAGAACATCTTAAAAAGCTGTTACCATTCCCAATTAGTGAATCAGGATTAAAATACCTAGGGATAACATTAACAAAAACCTTAAGAAATTTATATACGGCAAATTTCTTGCCACTACTCAAAAACCTAAAAGAGGAGGTGCAGCCCTGGAAAAAATTGATGACGTCTTGGTTAGGGAAGATTAATTTATACAAAATGATTGTTCTCCCTAAATTATTATATAGATTGATGGCTATCCCGATTCAGCTCCCAAGTTCCTTTTTCAGATCGAGCGATGATCTATGGAGGGACATAGTGTGGAATGGAAAAAAAACCAAAATTAAAAAACAGGTGTTGTTTCAATTAAAAGAGAAAGGGGGGTTAAATGTCCCCGATATAAAATTGTATCATATGGCGGCATCGGTGGTGGGGCTATATGATTGGTACCACGAGACCAAGGCGCCTGAATGGGCCATTCTGGAAAGGGAAATACTGGGGGTAAAGACGTTAAAAGATTTGATAGTAGATAGGGGCAAAGTGCCCAGAGAAATAAGGACAGACCATCCCTTTATAGGGAACATGATCAGGAAATGGGAAACAATTAAGGGGGATCTTTCCCCACTTACAGCAATTGACTCTAAACAAATAAGGGAAAACAATATAGCCCCGGGGATCAGAGCAGCCCTAAATAAGAGGGGTATCGCTACAATGGAGCATTTATTTCAGGGTGGAGATTTTTTATCCCCTCAAGGATTAAAGGATCTGATGCAGGAGGAAGTTAATTTATTTCAGTACCGGCAGCTAAAGGCAATGGTCACTTCGCCACTGAACAGGGCAAGTATAATGAGAGAACTCCAAAAAATAGAGAAGATTCTCTTTAAAATAAATAAAGCACCTGGTAGATTAGGCAGAATCTACAGAGAACTTAAAGAGCTATTTTATGCCCCCTCAGCAGACTACATAAAAAAATGGAGCAAAGATTTAAATATTCCTTTAGCCCAGGAGGAGGAAAAGAAAATATGGCAACATATGAACAAATGTGTTCTCTCCCTTGAGGTCAGGGAGATACAGGTAAAATTAACTACCCGATATTATCTAACTCCAGAGAGAATGAAATTTGCAGATCCAGGTGGGAGAGGAGCATGTTGGAGAGGTTGCGGGGAGACGGGAACTTATATACACTGTTGGTGGTTTTGTGGGAAGGTGTGGCTCTTCTGGAGCGAGGTTTGGACAATAGTTAACAGAGTTGCAGGCATGGTGGTGCCGTTCAGGCCAGAAATTGCCCTTTTGGGCTTATATCCCAATACAAGCTGCATGAAGAGGTGTCAGGACTCATGTAAAATCATCTTTTTAGCAGCTATAAACATTATAACTAGGCACTGGCGCTCGGTGGAAGACCTCGCTGTGGGTGAGCTGTCCCAAAGAATCCTGTATATGCACACCATGGAAGAGTTACATGCGGATATCCACAACAGGAAGCAAGGTTTCGAGGACACCTGGGCCCCTATCATCAAAGCCTTGGACAAAGAGACTGGGTCAGAGAAATAAAATGCTCTAAGTACTGCTGGCTGTAATTTCGAGGTTTGGAATTTGACTGTATTTCCTTCTTGAGGTTATTTTTCTTCTTTAGGATGACACACGTTTAAGACTCTATGAGGGAACCTGTACTCTCTGTAAAATGTTCTCTGTATAAAGTATAGTATAAAATTTAGTAGAATGGATACTTTTTTAAACGACCAATGTAGATTAATAGTTTTTTAAATGTATGCTGAAAATTGTATATGGTCGGTTTTGTTGTATTTTGATATTACAAATAAAAGTCACATAAAAAGAAAAGAAAAAAAAAAATTTGGCATGCACCACCCCACCCCCTAAAGCAGCACACAGTACAATTTTGAGAGTGTAAGTTTCAAGCCGTTTATTTGTAGGAATATTTCAAAGTTCACTTTTTACAATAGGAGTATAACCTGAATAATATGAGAAAAATCTGAATATTAAAATGAAAATATTAAATGATAATATTAAAATGAAAATCTGAATAATATGAGGGAAATCTTTTTAAATGGCTGCAAGAGCCAGTGGATGGCTCTTTATTTCCATAATGTGGGATTCTAGACTGCAATTCTCCCATATGAATTCTCCCATCTGATTTCCAGCACCAAGGAGGCAAGCTGAGCATAGTTTTGTCAAGCACTGCCTCTTTTGTCAGCCTTTCCCTAGCTCTTCATCCCCACAGACTGCTCTCTAAGGGATGGGCCTGCCCCACACGAGATGGGGCAGGCCCGATCCCCTGCTCCGGAGTGGGCAATTGCAACCACCACACTTTGGGCCTTCAAGGAGAGCAGGCCACACGATCTGCCTCTGCCCCTTGTGCAGCCATCACCAGCCCCTGCACATCATGGGTCAGGCTGAGGAGCCGGCCACATGGGGCTGGATGCCTGGACTCCTGCTGCACTGCAGGATTGAGCCTGCTGCTGCTAGACAGCTGATGAGAGGCGGAGGAACGTATGCACTCCACCCATCCACCCAACCCTACAGCTGGTTCGAGAACGGAGGTCTTGGAGGAGTGCGTGTGCTCCTCCCACCAGCACAACAGCTAATCAGGAGGGGGCTCTGGAGGAGCATGCATGCTCTCCGCACCTGTCGAACAGCGGATCAGGGAAGGGGGCCTGCACATGTTCCTTCAGGGCCTCCCTCCCCAATCAGCTGTTGTGTGGGTGGGAGGAGCATGCGTGGGTGGGTCCCCCTTCCCCCAATCAGCTGTTAGGCAGGTGGGGAAATCACACCCTTCTGGGCCCTATCCTCAGACCCCGCCTCGCAGCAGAGCTGCATGGGTTAGCCAAATGGAAGGCAGCCCATTAGCAGACTTTGGGCAGCATTATCCCACTTAGGGCAACGCTACTGCATGATTCGCCGGTCTTCTCCAGCAGATGCGTCACGTAGCAGCTGGCTGCCTGCCTCGTCCTGAGGTGAGGTGAACATCTGTATCGCGTGTTAAGGTTGGGTTAACGTCCCGTGTGGCTTCACCCTAATGCTCCTTCTCCTGTCCTTTCATTTGGGGTCCACTTTGTCACTTCTCAACTTCATGAATGTTTCCCTGTCCCTTCCTATGTTCCCCTCTCCCTTGTTCATCCTAGATTATAAAGCCCATGGAGCAGGGACTGTCTCAAATTAATGATTGTTTGGTGCCAGGTACATTGCTGGCACTATATAAAATAAATCATAATGGCAGCCCTAGGTACTGCCCAGCTGCTTTGTTCAAGGGGCATGTTGATAGGCATCTGAAACAGATGAAGCTTACAACATAAGCTTGGGGAGTACAGGCCTCCCAACAGATACAACGCTAATCACAGCAAAGCAACCTAAAAGTTAATTCATGGTTTAGACTTTGCATATCAAAACAAAGCCTCACATGAGACTAGAGCATTGTCTTAACACTCTGCAACCTGCTTCTTTGGAGATGATGAGACTGCTGCAAAGTAAAAATAATCTACCTTGAATCTCCTACTGTGGGTATTAGGAAAGCACTGAATTATCAAGGCTATCTGCTCAACAGGCATTTTCAAACCATTCTAGACAGTAACTCGCCCTTTCAGCATTTCATTAAAAATTATGAAGCAGTAATTGCCATTGAACTAGCTCTAATGATTGCTACCAGAAATTCAGATCACATTCAGTTAACTTTCAGAAAAAAGAAAGCTGTTCTTTCGCATTTTTTAGAAAATCTCCAAGATGAAAGGGCTCAGGATGCAAAGGAAATCATGGCCTACAGACTGCTCAACATTATTCCGTTGGAACTTTGAAGTCCTAGCACTGTGGAGGAAAAACAGAAACACTGGCTTCTGCAAAGCCAAGTAAATGAGCCCGCAGATTACATTTTTGGTCTCAGGGGTGTCTGTAAGGAATAACTGAACCAGGTCTGTAAAAATCCAAACCTTGCTCAACCTCAAGGGCTTATATTAAAGAGAATACATCAACACTTATGTAACTTAGCGCTGATTCATTCAGCCACAACCTGCAAAAAAACAAAAAAACTAAACCTTCCACTTCATATCTCAACTCCTATTCCTATTATCATGGGGTGAGAGGTGTTCATGGATTTCTGCCATTCTTTCTATCCCATTGCACAGGTTTCCATCTTTGATTTCCAGACCCTTTTTCTTTAAGCTTCTCTTCACCGTATCCATTCAACATATCCTTAGCCTTCCTCATCCTCTTTTGCTTTCTTCTGACTCCTATGCTTTCTTTGCTGGCTGTTTGACCACATTCATTGCCCATCCAATCCAATTCAATATGTTCTTTCCTGGTTCTCCAAAGCTGCTTGAAACCCCCATGTCCATTCTCCTTCTTATTTCATCCATGGATAGTCTGTCTGCCTACTATTCTCCTCAGAATGGACACACATGAAAGTGTCCTTACAAGGCCAGAGAAAACATCCAACTGCAAACCTCGCAGATTTTTGTGCATGTGTGAATGTACTATTCCACATAGTGTCTGCTTTTATGCACATTTACAAGGCCAGTTGACAGGGCTGTGAAATCCAACTCTTACAAGGCTGGGAGAAAATGTGCATAAAAGCAGAAATTATGCAGAATAGTGCATTCACACACACACACAAAAATCTGCCAGATTTGTAATCAGATGTTTTCTCCCAGCCTTGTAAGGACACTTTCATGTGCGTGTGAATATGCCCAATGTTGTTCTCCATGTCCTCTATCTTCTTTTGTAGCTCAATCCCACCATTTCCAAACCATTGAGCAGGCAACATCAAACACATGCAGCATACACTTTCCTTTTTAGTTGGCTGATTGATAGTCAGTCCCACCATACTTCTACCACCTTTCTAAAACCTACCCGGTTCTTCTTTTAGCTCTTTGCTTCTCTCCCCCCAGTTCCTAGCATGCTAACCTCCCCAGCTGCGGTCAATGAGGGAAGTACGACCATGGGCAGTTGTGGCTGGGAGAATTTAGATGACTGGTCAGGGATAACATCCAAAACTCACTAGAAAAGGCAGATGTGACAAAGCAGGCATTGGCCCATTTAAGGGAGCCTGTAAGCCACAGTGGTTCCGTCTCCTCTAGGGGTTATAAAGCCATCAAGCTCCATGAGCCTGGCAGTCTGTTGCAGCTGGGAAGCTGAGCTGGCTGGTGCAGAACACTCTCCAGGGTCCTGAATGTAAGACAGGAGAAGTCACCAAGGAGGCCAGATAGCCAAGACCAGGACAGAGTCCATCCTCAAGCCCCAAGAGGAAAGTAGGAAGCCTGGAGTAAGTGAGAGCACTGAGACGGCCATTGAGATTTTTTTGTTTTGTTTACTATATGTTTTACGTTTGATCCTGGCTGCCAGGATCCTGGAGAGCACTGGACTCATTAAAAAATACAGGAGCACTTGAATAAGCAGCTGTTTGTTGCTTAAAAGGGCTGGCTCCTGCAGCTACTCACCTCACCAGGGAGAAGTTACAGAGTGTAGCAGCAGACCATCAGGAAAGCTTGGGGAACAAGTCTGAAGTCAAGGAAGGTTCCTTCAGCCAGAGAAGGGGCTTGGGAGGAGGTATTTTGAGAATTCTGGGGAGAAAACCCCATTTTGTGTTATGATGGCATATGTTACTTAAGTGCACTATTAAACATACCCTGAAAAACAGAGGAATGGTTATTGTGCACCAAAAGGAAGTGGAGTGATCTCTGTTTAGGGAACCTGCCACATGCACTTGGGCTTCTTCTAATTTAATTTCTCTCCTGTGAAATTAAATTCACAGATCCATAATAGTGCCACTGCTGACTGTGATCACACAGGTTGCCGGGGGGGGAGAGGGGGACGGACACATGATATCCATGAATAAGCTTGAAGTGACAACATGAGTGTAAGACGCACTGGCATAAAATACAGCCCCACAAACCCCAAATGCAGGGAGCCCTAGCCTGAGGAGGCTCGTGAAAATTCAGGAGGGCCGCACCCCCACTCCGCCCCCCAACGCACAGGGCCCATGAATAAACTAGAAATGAGCCTTAACGTACAGAATCACAATTCAAGGTTAACATTTTCCTTTTTCTAATAAGTGAGTCAGTGTGCATGCAACAATTCCTTTTAGGAGGGGGCCCACATGATGATTTCACACAGGGCCCAACTTCCCTGCATTTGGCACTGCTCCCACAATCCTCAACCACTAATTTTCCGCTCCTTCTCTGTTCTTGCATAACAGGAGAAGCATGAATTATGCATCTTTGGCTTCAAGCCACAATGAAAAGAAACTCCCAACTGTAACCTCCTTTGGTAGATGGTGGAAACTCTATAGCAATGGCAAATGCTTTCAGAAGACCAACTAGTTGCTAGAATAAGAGACCATCCCTAAAAAAGCCAAAGGCTTTCATGGCAGATGAGAGCTTAAGCTAGAGCAGTGTTAGAAATGGCTTTCAAACTGAGGTGGATCAGGCTTGGGAGGTTTCGGTAGCAGTTAATCTAGAAGAAGGTACCTCCTATTTCAAGCCACCTCAGACATTGGCCATTTGGGACAGCGTCAGTGGGCAATTTAGCTCTTATAATGTTCATGCAAGCAGTACCCAAAATGCTAAAATATTCTGGTTTAGTGTTGGTTCTATAGTATCTCCTTCACACATACAAATGTGGACACGCTCCATCTCTCTCAGCCAATGGCATATCGTGAAATGAAACACAAAACTCAAATCAAGTCACTCTTTTTTGACTGATCAATCCTCATAATGGACAAAAAATATAAAAAGGCTAATGAGAGAGTCTGAAGGTATAAACCGAAGCTGGCAATGAATATTACCACATGGGGAGTGAGCTGTGTGTGAATTCAGGCTTCCAGTGGGTGTACCTGGCAATGGATCAGCGATGTGTCACAAAGCACTGGCTGTCACCCCTTCTGCAGAACTCTGTCTGAAATGGCAGACAGCAAAAAATGATAAGAATGTGTCAATGCCGAAATATCAACATACTCCTTTCTGTCTTTTAGCACAGTACACCTTTCTTTTGAAGCAAGCTGACAAAGTTACATGGCCAGACTATGCATCCCCTGCAGCCACTTACATCCAGCCCGGACTGGGCCAGGTTCAGGTGGACTCGGTACATTCCCTAGCCCCCGGTCCACCTGCACAGTGCCACCTCCACCCACCCCCAGCACCATAGAGTTGCAGGCAATTGCCCAGCACTCTTCGCTGGCGTCCACAACTCTATGGTGTTGCCCAGGGGCAATGGCCGGAAGTGGAGCAGCAGCATTGATGCAGCTCGTACCCTTGGTGGGGACGGGCTGCCAGAAGCACATAACACTGGTGCTCCATTCTCTGCACTGGCTGCCTATAGTTTTTCGGGCCCGAACCAAGGTGTTGGTTATTACCTTTAAAGCCCTACACAGCTTGGGCCCCACTTACCTGCAGGATCACCTCACCCCCCATGTCCTGGATTGGACCCTGCAGTTGGCTGGGGGTGCCTTCTTAGAGGTCCCCTGGGTTTCCTGGGGGGCGGTGTTCGAGAGGGCGTTCTCGGTGGTCGCGCCATGACTGTGGAACTCCCTCCTGGTAGAGAGTCGCCTCTCTCCAGATCTCCCCTCCTTCTGTAGACAATGTAAAACCTGGCTGTTTCGCCAGGCATTTGGTGAGGGGGACAGGTAGTGGGAAGGGGGGAGGGGTTCTAATGGGTTATTGTTTTGTTATTTTATTGTGTATGGTATTTTATATTTTTGTACTTTTATTATGTTGTTCACCGTCCTGGGCTGCCATTGGGCAGGATGGGGGCGGTATATAAAATTGTTTAGACAGACAGATAGACAGATATGGGTCTGTGCATTAGACAGACAGCTGTTCTGCTATAAGCTGGTGCCCCAGGTTTGACAGGCCTAATTCACCAGCGGCACTCCAGGATGTTCCAGAGCACTGCCAGTGGGGCTGCCCCAGAGTAGGCACAATTCGCTCCGCCTGGGATGTCCTGTAGGCAGAAGGGCCACCCAGGGGTGAAGCAGGCTGGCGCAGTCAGCACTGGGGCAGCCCGTCCGTCTGAAACACCCTATGTCTCTTCCTGCACAATGTGATTGAGCTGTAGGGAAGGAACCTTTCTTGTCCTTCTGACTGTGCACAAGGGTCAACAGGTATCCTAATGCAGCCAGACCTGTCAGCTCTGCTGTTTTTTTCCAACTGCTTTCCTGGGTTTCATGGCTTCTACTAGGCATGGCGAACCCAATCACTATTCTGTGTATACCTTGCACAAACTTAAAATAAACTTCTGTTTTGCTTAAGGATATTGGCAGGTGAGCTGGTGTTTGTGTTCTCCAATTGCAAATCCCCCAAAATCATAACAGCACTAGAAGAATTAGCAAATTGTCTCAACCAGTTGAGATTTTATTTATTTATTTATTTTATTTTTATTTAATACATTTATACCCCGCCCCTCCTGCAAGCAGCTCGATAATGTCAATTCAGGGCTAACATTGGAGGGTTGTATATTGTACCTCCAAAAATTCCCATTGGAGCACAACACTCTTCTCTGTAGCCAAGGCTTTCAGTTTAATGGATTTGTCACAACCCATTTTATTCAGCAGCAGATTTGAAAGTGGCAATGTAGTACTATTTAGCTAAGCCTCGCATTACCCGGAAAGAAACTGCATTATCAAACTCATTTGTACGCATAGATTGAAGAACAGAGGGTTTAAATTTTGTTTTCTAGGAAAAGTGAACACCACTAGCTGTATCCCCTGATACAATATTATGTACAATGTGTACATTACATTGTATCCCTTTCTCCCCCAACTGCCGCCAACGCCTTTTCCCTAGAATAGATGCAGGTTAACATCTCTACTTCAATTCAGCTGGTAGGGGTTGTTCAGGGAAGTTTTGGGTCAACCAAAACTCCTGCATCAAATTAGACAGTGTTCATTTTTATGCAGTATTAGGGAAGAAGATCAATATTAAATACAATGAATTCTGTAGCCCTGGTTACTTTTCTTAGCAGAGACAAACCCTAATTCATGTGCAGACTCACGCAGTATGTCTGTGACACAGTCAAGAACAGAACTGGGTACTTTTTATTCAAAATCCACTTGATACATTGGGCATTTGCACACGTTCCTTGGATGGAAACTTCCATGAGGGCAATTGCGGCTCTAGTCTCATGGGAATTAGCACATGTAGGAATGCGCTATTCCACTTTTCTCTTGCGAAAACACCCATGATTGTAACAGCTACATCAGGGGACCCGCTCATGCATGAGTGTTCTCATGGGAGAAAAGCAGAAGAACGCATTTCTATGTGTGCTAATTCCCATGAAAATAGAGCCACAATCACAGGTAACATGTGTAAGCGCCCATTGTCGTCCCAGAAGCCTGGATAAAGCAGGCCACCCTACGTGCTCGCGGGATTGGGACCCAAGTGAGGGTTGGGGATAACTTGCTTCAGGGTTTAACTCTCTTGGGGAGCAAGCATAGAGGTAAGCAGTTGTCCATAAAGGATTAACTGAAAAATGGCTAGTGAGCCAATAATGTGGGCTGAATTATTATAATTTCTATAGCACTTTTAGTGTTCAAAATGCGTTACAACTTTTATTCAATTCACCCTCATAAACAGCTCTGTGAGGTGGGTCATTATCATTTCCATTTTACAGAACTTTTTACAGTGTGTTTTACAGTTCCCATTTGGAAAATGAGGCTGAGAGATAGTGACTTGCCCAAGACAACCCAGTCAATTCATGACTGAGATGGTACTTGAACCTAGGTCTCCCAGGTCAAAGCTCAAAACCATATACATTAAGTTACACCAGCTCTCAGAGCAATATGTGCCAGTCAGATGCAAAGTACCTGAACCAGACCTGACATTGCAGAACTACCAAGGAGAAGTATGGCCCAGAACAAGGTGGCTTGACTCAGGGGCTGAGGAACATGCCTTGGAAGGGCCCAAGGTGGAGAGGCCAGAAGACTAGCACTTGCTCCAAGGCCTTGACATATTCAGGACTCTCCAGGAGCTGGCTGGCAAAGGGTTAGGAAGCCAGGGAGAGGTTTGTCCCAAAGACAAGGCTGGGACCTCCAGTGAGTACCAGGGGTAATGACATAACTCAGGAGAAGGGAAGCCATACTTGCCTAAATGGGGAGCAATTCTGCACAGGCAACAGTCCTGGGAGATCAACCATCCAGGCTTGTCCACCCACAAATTTACGAAGGAGGGTAGGAGTTCTGCCTCACCCATTTCTGGTATAACCATGCCTTTTTCTGAGCACCATGACATTTATTTATTTTATTTATTTATTTATTTATTTAATAAATTTATACCCCGCCCCTCCTGCTAAAGCATCCTGGGGTGGCTTCCAACAATAAAAACAGTATAAAAACAATTTAAAACATCAATACAATAATATAAAAATATTAAAACAGGGCTAAATATAATAAATACATAATAAATAATAGGCAAGGTGGGGGAGCTAAAAACCCCTCACCCTACCCTCCCACCCTCCCCAAAGGCCTGGGCAAACAGCCAGATTTTACAGCTCC
>QEPC01001482.1:339505-375861 GCA_003113815.1 Sphenodon punctatus
GATAACAGAGTCCAAAGCTGCTGCTTGTCTAGCTAAGGTATTAGGCTTTAGACCTTTGTCTAGGCCTTGCTGCAGAAATTCTAAAACTTCCGGGATTCCTGCTTTGCAGGGGTCGTGATGACGTGCTATTGACCACTGGGCAAAAGTTCTCCAAGTTGCTCTGTAGGTCTTTCTGGTAGCTAGTTTTCTAGACAGCTGGAGAGTCGACAGGACTGCCTCAGAATATCCCCTCTTCCTTAAAATTGCACGTTCAACTTCCAAACTGTCAACTTTAGATTTGGCAGTTTGTCGCACAGTACAGGCCCCTGTGTGAGATGGGTGGGAAGAGTAGGTAAAGTCCAGTGCTGGGATTGACTCAACCCTATTAAGTCCGAAAACCATGGTCTCCTGGGCCACCATGGTGTTATGAGAATCACTTGTGCCCGTTCCTTGATAATCTTCCTTATTGTTCTCGCAATCAGTGGGGAGGGGAAACGCATAAAGCAGGTCCTGTTCAGTGCGTCGGTTGCCACTGCTTGTCTGCAAGGGATTCTGGACATAAACCTCGGAACCTGAGCATTCTCCTGAGTGGTGAAGAGGTCCATTTGGGGAAGCCCGAAGAGGTTCACTATATCCCTGAAGACTGCTCTGTCCAGGGACCACTCATGTGGACCGATTGTTTGACAACTAAGCCAGTCTGCCTGTAAGTTGTCCCGGCCTTTTATTTGTAGAGCCTTCAGCGATGACAGATGTCTCTGAGCCCATGTGAACAGCTTGACAGCCTCTGAGTGTAGAGCTGTGGCTCTTGAGCTGCCCTGGTGATTTATGTAGGCCTTGGCCATCGTGTTGTTTGTGTATACTAGCAGATGTCTGTTGGAGAGGGATGGAAGGAGCTGTTTTAGTGCGAGGTGAATTGCCTTTAACTCCAGGAAGTTTATACCCTGGGTCAAGTCCTTCTTGCTCCATAAGTCCTGGACAGAGGTTGGACCCGCATGAGCCCCCCACCCCGAGACTGGCATCTGTTGTTACTACTGTTCTGGTAGGCTCGGTTAAGGGGGTTCCTGCCTTGAATGTCTCTGGCCCTAACCACCAAGACATGGATCGTTTTAGGTCTGGTGTAATCGAGACCCATGGGTCGACACCTAGCGTCAGTTCTCTTTGCAAAGGACGCAGCCACTGCTGCAAAGGTCTGAGATGGAATCGAACCCACTGCACCTGCTGAGTACATGAAGCTAGGAGACTCCAGAAGTTGAGCCAGTACCTTCAGCCTCATGCGCCTTTGATGCTTCAGGAGATGGATTAGGGTGAGAATTTTTTGTTGCCTGGAGGGAGGGATAAGAGCGATATCTAAGGTAGTATCTAGGACGACCCCTAGATGTTCTAGCCTGCGGGTCGGCGACAAGTGGCTCTTGTCCTTGTTGATTAGGAACCCGTGGAAGTTCAGATACTGAATCTTTATGTGTAAGTCTGTTAGGATCTTGGATTGAGACTGGGACCTGATGAGGAGATCGTCGTGATAGGGATATATATGTATCCCCTCCCTCCTGAGATTTTCTATTAGAGGGATCAGAATCTTTGTGAATGTCCGGGAAGCTGAGGACAGGCCAAATGGAAGGGTCTTGAACTGCCAATGGGATTCCTGGTAACAGAACCTGAGCCATCTCCTGTGGGGTGGCCAGATTGGGATGTGCAGGTATGCCTCCTTCAGATCCAGGGAGACCAACCAGTCCCCTTTCCTCAGGCTCTGGCAGATGGATGTTACTGTCTCCATCTTGAACTTTTGTATTTTTACATGCCTGTTTAGGACCTTTAATTCTAGGACTGCTCTCCAATTTCATAGCTTTTTGGAAACTAAAAATATGATTGAATAAAGTCCTAGCTGGTGTGTTCTATTGGGTCCTTTTCTATGGCTTGAATTGAGAGAAGCCTTTGAATCTCCCCTAGCGTGGCCCAATGTTTTGCCAAATTGTTTGAGGAGGAGGAGGAAGCTAGGAATCTCTCTCTGGGATGTCCTCGTAGCTCTATGGCGTAAACCTGCGTTATGCAGGTTAATACCCAGGTGTCTATGACTAATTTTCCCAGATCCCTGAGAAATTTTGAAGCCTGCCTCCCACCGCCAGAATGTCAGGATAGTCATAAGTCTTGCTTAGGTTGACCCCCAGGAAGGGGTCCTGGCTTTCTGTTTATTGAACCTACCCTGTCTTTGACCCTTGTTGCGAAAAGGGAAACTGAATGGGGGTTCTCTACTGCTTTGAGGATGGAATCTTCTGGACATGCCAGAGTTTCCCCTGGATCTGAATGGCTGGCCACGAAAAAACCTTCTTTTTGGACCCACCTGTTGTAGGGTCTTTGTTTTATTTTTATCAGTTGCGTCCGCTAATACTTTATCAAGGCACATACCGAATAGCTTAAAATCCCTGTAAGGCCCCAAGACCAGCAGTTTTTTTGTGGTGACATCCCCCTGCCAAGACCTCAGCCAAACCCTTCTTCTTACCAAGACAGTATTTGCTACTGACCGGGCTGCCCAACTCATGGCATCCATGGTGGAGTCCGCGATTAGAGGTGTGGCCATAAGGATGCAGGAGGTTAGAGTCTGAGATCTCTTGTCTGAGATTTCCGGGTCCTGAGCTTCCTGCATCCAAGACAGTAGTGTGCTCAGGCCACGTACGAGGACAGAATATTGATTTTTAAGGTGGAGGCCAAGGAATCTAGGGCTCTTCTGAGGGCCGAATCAACTGCCCTGTCAGTGGGATCCCTTGGGTATCAGTCCCCCTCAGTAGGGAAAACAGTCTGCCTGGCTAGCGAGGCAGCAGCTGCATCTACTTTTGGGTTTTTGAAGAGTGGTTCCTTCTTCCTAGAGAAGGAATATAGGGAGTCCTGAGTTTTATTCATTTTGTAGGCCTTGTTAGGATGTTTCCACTCCTCTAACACTAGCCTCTCAAAAGCCCTGTCCAGGGGGACCCCCTGATCCTTGCCATGCACTGAAGGATTATAATCCCTGTGTTCCTCCTCTTGGGAGTCACAGGAGTCTTCTTTGGAGGTTTTTTCTTTTAGCTGTAATGTTTTTACCACCTGGCACAGGAGCTCCTCTCTATATGAGAGTGGGAATTGCCTGTCCTTGTCCTTGGGGATCTGGTAGGGATTCTACATATTTGCCCTCTTCAGAGCCAGAGACCTCCTGAATGGATTCAGAGTCAGAGTCCGAGCCCAGGGGGGACTGTGACTGTCCTTTTGGCCTCTCCTACTGTTCATTCACAGAGCTCTCCTCAGAGGACTGAGAAGCTAAAAGATGGGCTATGGCGCCCCCTCATAGAGCTATACCCTTTGCCTTTCCCACCCTTTAACTGACTGCTTTCAGGGCCCTCTTACTAGGTTTTGGTTTGGAGGAGGGCCTCTTACGTTTCCTGTGAGACTGAAGCTCATAAAGCTTGTCTAGGGACTCCAGTATTTTCCCCATAGAATTTGCTAATGAAGACATAGTCACTACTTGCATGTCTTCAGTAGCTGCCATAGTCTGCTCCACTGGCTGCTCAGTAATTGCTTCCATCTCCGCGGGGGGGGGGGCTGTGTCCAGCGTTGGGGATGGTGTGCGGGAGGGAACAGAGTACAGCCGCGCTGAATCTGTTCTTGGGCAGGGGGAATGCCAGCAGAGACTGGGGACCGGCCTCAGTCGGAGTTGGGGGGTTTTTTTGGGGGGGGGTTTCTTGCACACACGGCTTCCCCCACTCCCAGGCGCCTTGCAAGGACTTGTGGAGCAGTTCCCAAGACCGCGTCAAGGAATGTCACTGCCTCATTGCCCCATCTGCCCGCTGAGTGCCCCCGATGGCACGCCAAACAAAAATCGCTTCTGATGGTCCAAAGGTAGAAGCCGGACTGAAGCAGGATCGGGGTAGCTCGGGACACGCATGCATACTGAGAAGTTTTCACTTCTGCCTCCTGGTGGTCAAAGCAGAGAGCTACCTGAACAGAGGAGTAGCCGGAGGCAGGGAGAGAAATGTGTGTGTAAAAACACCCAATGATGCAGCATGTGGCGGAAGATTACACCAGGAGGGAGGTAGACATACTGTGACATTTGATTATTTTCTCTCCTCAGATATCTTAGAAAAAATCTTATTTAGCAGAGCCGTTGCTCAGATCACAACAAACCAAAGACCCTAGACACCCACTTTATGGCAGTGTTGCAACTGCTAGACACTTAACATCATGAAGAAATTTTCTCAGTACAATAAAGCTAGTGAAAATATCTTCAGCAGCCACTCGACTGGAAATGTGGTGGGGACATGGTTAGGTGTTTTGGTGAGGATGTAAAAATATATGTGGATATTGCTGACCATCTTCCAGCAGGGCAGAGTAGAGCTGAACTGGGCAATCTGGAGGAGACTAAAGTCAAAAGACAACATGAGAAAGTGGTGCTATCTAGAATATGCAGATATTTGGGGGGGGGGGTGGTGAGATACAGACCATAGAGCACCTACTGGTTTGCTGGCTTCTGTAAGAACCCAATACTGCAGATGACCTTACCCAGGCCACAGACAATGCTGTATCATATGTCCAGCACTGGAGAAATATAGGACGTCACAAGAAAAGGGGTGGGGGGGGGGGTAGGGAATGCCATTGCTGTGACAGGGCAATTCTCTAACATTAAAGTCAATGGATGTTTGCCAGTTACTTTCATGGCAGAGAATTGCACCCTGTGTCCATCATGGCTCACTAGTATTACATACATGTTTATAACTGCATTGTAACTAAGCTAAGCATGTGCACCTGCAGCTTCTCAACTCCTCGATAGTATTCCTCGGTGGAAGCAGACATGACACTAACTCCACTTTAACACCATTTTAACATTTCTTATGCATGTTGCAGAGCCGTATTGGTGCCCTATGCAGCCCTGCAACATCAAAAAAAAAATGTTAAAGCGCTGTTAAAGTGGAGTTAGCATCATGTCTGTTTTCACCCCAGCTCTAGGTTCCCCTTCTCCTTGGCTCCCCTTCCTCATCCATCCTAGACTGGAAGCCCCTCAGGGCAGGGATTGGTCTCTGATCAGAACTATTCAGTATCAGGCACATGTGGGCCAGCCATGTGACAGCTTTGTGCTTCTTTCTTCTCCACAGAGTGGGACAATGGTGCTATAGTGAATGTGAAGGCTGTGCGATAGGAGATAGATTGACTTCCATTAGAGGAGACGCTCAACAGGTTACAGCTCTTTAGCTTGGAGAAGAGGCAATAAAGGGGGGATAGGATAGAAGTTTATAAAATCATGAACAGTGTGGAAAAAGTAATAGGGAACTGCTGTCTGCCCTTTCTCACGATAAGAGAACAAGGGGACACTCTCTGAAGTTAAATGGCGGCAGATTTAAAACAAACAAAAGGAAATACCTTTTCATTCAGCAGACAATACAGTTGTGGAACTTGCTGCCAGAAGCGGTGGTGAAAACCAGCACCATAACTAGCTTAAAAAGGAAACTAGATAACTTCTTAGAGGATAGACCCATAAATGCTTACTAGTTGGGGCTTAAACCCCTGGTTACAGGTAACTGGGAGTGGTTAGGAGATGGGTCACATCTCCATGACCTGTACTTGACTTCTCTGAGCTACTGTAGCTCTATCAGAGACAAGATGCTGGGCTCGATGAACCTTTGGTCTTATCCAATATGGCACTTCTTATGTTCTTGTGTAATAATACTAATATTTTTCAGTGTTTCCCCTACTTGCTGAATATCTCCAACTATACATCAAATATTATTGGACAATTAAGTTCTTCCTAAATTAAAATGTAGCAACCAAACCACTTGTGAATTCCAAGCACCAGATAGACGGTTAGTACAAACAGGGGAAGAAAAATTAGCCAGATTAAAACAGTGACAGACGGCCTCAGACTGATCTATTAAGCCCTGGGGACTTGCGCGTGGGCGATTGTTGGGGGAAAGAAAGGAGCAGGTTGAAGCAAGCAAGTCTGCATGTAATCCTTGTGAGGGATGTAACACAAAGCTGGCATTTAATTGGGCATTTCCCTGCAAATGGTATGCAGTGACTGTGCAGGTTCACCGGAGAGCCCACTGGCACAGGTACAATGAGCTAATCGCCTCCTGGTATCAGCAAAATATAAAACTGCTGACAAACAGAATGTGCAGCCCGACTGTCATTGTCTGCATGAAAGGAAAAGTCTTGTCCACTGCCTGCATAAGAAAAGGAAAGGTCAATGGGGAAGTTTTTAATTGAGGGCCAGATCCTTGGCTGGTGTAAGCCAGCATAAGCCATGCAAGTTAATGGTGCTATCTGCTATAGCTGAGGATCCTGCCCCTTACTTTTAACAGTGACTTCTAAACTCAGGGTTCTCTCACACAACACTCTGAAAGCAGGTAGTGGAACAAACATACATTGCAAGTATTCTATGAAATCCTAACCACTCTCTGTGCTCCTTGGTGAACTTTTATACTCTGCTACCTGACGCAAAGGGTGGCCCATTGAAACACAGGAGAATCCATAATTGTGTAAATCATACAACCACGGAATTATATTATAATCACAGAGCTGAAGGAACCCCAAGTTTAATCTAGTCCCAGCCCCTGCCATTAAGAAGGATCCACAGTACCTATACCTTCCCTCAAGAGTGTAGCTAGGTGCAGAAGATGGAATGGGTCTCCTGCTGGGGCACTCAACTCCTGCACGCATATGCACTCTTTATGTGCGCACCCCCATGGCTCATGGGCTCGGGTGCAGCTGCACCTATTATAGCTCCCCGCCGAGTTCCCTGAGAAATGTCTGTCTAACCTATTTTAAAGACCTGCAGGGATGGGGCCTCCACAACTTTCCTTCGCAAATTATTCCACTGCCTAACTGTTCTTGTAGTTAGGAAATTCCTCCTGATGTTTAGCCTAAATATTTTCTCCTTTAATTTAAATTCATTATCTCTGGTCCTATCCTTCAGAGACTGGAGAGAACACCATTTTGCTTACAGCAGCTTTTTACGTCTGCCAGCATGCTCCAGAGAGAAAAGATGGCGGCAACAATTGGTAAAAACAAACATGCAGGTAATGGGGCGACTCCCTTGCCTGGGGCAGGAAACCACGGCCGCCACTCTCCAGGTCGGCGAGCAGCACAGAACAGACGTGCCTGCCACCAAGAGAGCCATCCCATCGCCTGCATGACCCGGGTGGAGGGGAGCCGCAACAACTGTGTTGGCGAGTGGCCCCGTCCCCACCCCACTCCCAATGCCCTGCCTCCCACCATGACGGGCAGCCATGGCAACCAACCATGGCAGCCTCTGACCCATTGCGGGGCCAAACAAATGTGCTGGCCCACTGTGGCCCACGTGGACAGCCCTTGGCCCAGAACGGGTGCCCTGGATCAGGACCAAGGCACATTCTGGGCCAGCTACCTACCTGCCCCAGGACAGTAGTAGGCCAACATCTGGCAGCGCGAGATCACATGTGCAGGTGGTCCCAGGCCACAGCAAGCCAGCAGAGGCCAGAATCATGTTTGTTTTTACCAAATATGCTCACATGCAATAGCGCATTGCAGCAAACTACGCAATTTTCTGTGCACATGATGGGGTGGCTGCCACCGCCACTGTGGAGCAGGCTGCTCTGGGAGGCCAGTGCTCAGGTCAGAGGTGGTACTGCTGTGGTGACGGGGGGGAGGAGGGTGTAGCGGCACGGCCGCACGGAGAAGCCTTCCAGCCATGGTGCTGCCCTGAGGCTCAGTCCTCTCTCCTGGGATCTCTACCTCCCTTCAGAATCTGCTGCCCTGCGCCTAAGACCAGCCCTGCCCATCGTTCTTTCCCTCCATCATCCTTGTTTCTCTCCTCTTAACCTTCTCCAGCTTGTTTTTACCAAATATGCCTCCTTCTTCAAGTGAGGCACTCAAAACGGAATGCAGACCCTAGATGAGGACTGACCAGAGCTGAGTAGAGAGGAACAATCACTTCTACATAAAATGCTTCCATTGATGAAACCCAACAGTTCTCGCCATTTTAGCAGCTACATCACCTTGTTAACTTATTACACCTTCAAATGTGCAGGGTCCACGGCTCCACTCCCTCCCCATGGGGAGTAGGGAATACAGGGAAGAAGCCCATTCAAACATCCTGCTCTTTTCAGCTCAGTGTCTTTGCCTCAGAGAAGCCTGGCTGAAGAGCACAACATTTCTAAGTCCAGGTGGTGGTGTTGGGGGCAGGACAGGCTGAGGCAGGATATCTGGTCACTCACTCATTCATTCTCTCTCACTCACACGCATAGACTCCCATTCGCTTACTCTCACATAGCCTTCCTCCTGTCCCTCCCCCATCACCAGCGAGAGGAAGGTGCGGCTTCCTCCAGCAGCCCAATCATGCCAGGGGAAGTGAGGGAGCAACTCTAGCAGTAACTGTGACTGGCCCTGTGTGGTGGAAGGGGGCATGCAGCATGAGCCCCACCACCCAGATTCTGCCACTTCCTGGAAGGCCCAAAGCCCCAGGAGGAGGGGAAGCACTAAGGAAGCGGCCACAGTACCCCTTGGGCCCTACAGACCATTGCACTTGGGGCACCACGGGGAAGGAGCCCTGCTGCTGCTGTTCTGGAAGGTCACAAGGGGGGTTGGGAGGGGTAACAGTGGAGGTCATTCTGCAGGGTCCCCAGAATTGCAGGATACGGCACCATCGGCCCCTTCCTATAGGAAGGAGACTACAGCCCCAGATGCTTTTCAGAAGTACTGCTACCCAGCCATTTTGTATTTTTACTTTTGATTTTTTTTTTTTTAAATCAATGTGCAATACTTTGCACTGGTCTTTGCTGATTTTCACCTTGGATTTTTTTCAGCCATCTGTCAAGTTTGAGACCACTTTAAATTCTGATCCTATCCTCTGTAATGTGTTTGCAATTCCTCCCAGCACTGTGTTGTCAGCAAGTTTGATAAGGATGCACTCCATTCCTTCTTCTAAATCACTGATGAGAATGTTAAACAGGTGTTTAACATCTAAACAGTCTGTTTAAAGCAGGGATTGGAAACTTTGTAAAATAGTACAAACTTCGTGGCTCAGATGTGAGTTGGGGCCTCGGGGTGCTTAATGGATGTGTTCAAATGGGGGAAGGAAGGGGAAGGTCCAGATCATGGGTCCACCCCCTACCCTTGGGTGTATGGCCTTCTCTTTGCTCATTTCCCATAAGCTTTTTCAGTGCTTGAAGATAGCGAATGGATCCATGGGCCAGATCCAAGAACTGGAAAGGGGCCAAATGAGAAACAGAAGTTGGTCAGATATGGGCCCTGGGCCCACAGGTACCTCGCCTCTGATACAAACGTTACATGGATCCAGGGCAGACTCTTGGAAGACTCCCCACATTGCACTGCTATGGGATAATGAATTGTAATCTCTTCAGTAGTGCTTAGAGCTTGTGGTGGCTCTCTCAGCACAGCTGAATTTAATCCTCAGACCCCAACTGTGGTACCAGTCAGGTCAGCGAGACCAGAACTGGGCTGTTAAAGGTAGCTCCATACTCCTGACAATACTAGATATAAAACCAAACACAACAGTTGCTTCTGGGTAAAGGGTAATTATTTCCTGACATACGAAGTGTGTTCTTAGCTCAGATGACTTGCCCACTAAATTCAGTGAAAAGTTGGGCCACGTAAGAACACACAAGATCAGGTCTGTGTTGACTTTGAAAAAAAAGAAAACTACATTGTGTACTTTCACGCACCACAGTTCTAAGCAGTGAAGTCCACCAATCACCATGGAAAGCACTGCAATTTGCCATAGGTTTGTCTGGTATGTGTGAACACACTCCTACTAGAAGGTAAATCGATGGTGATCTGTGAAAGAGGTTCCCCTGATATTATCCTCTTCTATGGAACTACCATGGGGCAAAAATGGTCACATGCATGGGAGCCCCGAGGAGGGAGGAAGGAAGGGGCGGCACTTGCTCCTACAGACTTCACCTGCTCCTTTGGAGAGCCGTGGAACTCCAGAAGGGGCATGAGGGCAAAGGGACTCTCCTGTCCTTTTGTGACATGGTCACATCCCTCTCGGAGTGTCTTCATGTCATGATACTCCATCTCGGAAAGGGAGTCAGAGAGCCTCTTCACCCCACCCCTCCCTCACCTCAATAAACATTCTGGCAGCGCCACTGGTCTCGAGTAACAAATAAATCTGTGGTGTATTGTCGAGTGGTGCTTTCCCTGTGCTATAAATCATTATGTACTCAAAAATACACAAAGAGAAAAGGGAGGGAAAACATACATTCCCTGTCTAGAAAGTTAGTTAGGCTCATAATGGTAGTCGTGTGTTGAGTAAGTATCTCAAATCCACATGCTGTTCTACTAGGGTGGCGATACCTCCCCTTTAAAAAAGGACGCTTGTGAAAAAATACATGATGCAGCCCTGCACCGGAACCAATGCAGCCCCGCAACATGTATATTTCATAAGCATCCTCTTTTAAAGGGGAGGTATGGCCACCCTATATCCTACTGATTGCAAGGAATGACCACTCACAGATGAAGAGCCTCTCATCAGGGCCAGTCTTACCACAAATCAAGCTAGGACAAATACCCAAGGCTCCATTATGTTCTCTACTTTCAGGGCCCCCACAGTGGCCCCCATTTTCACCAGTGCACAGCCTCTAGCCTGTGGGCCCGCAAACATGGTAATCTCTAAGGCCCTGCAGACAGTTAAACCTAAGTGGGCAGAGCTGAGGGGGAGGGGTCACCAGGGTGGCCACATATTATCTTAGCCCTGGACCCCACAAATTCTAAGGCTGTCCCTGCCTCTCATTGTGTGTAAGTGGAAAAATCTGCCCCAAATACTAAAAGCTATCAAAGAGACACATTTTCTGGCTTACCCATGACAAATAAATTTGCCGTCTTTGCTGACTAAGGTCTATAAAATCAAGAAGCCTACCCATCCTGCACTCATCCCAGACTAAAGGACCACTGGGATCCTTTCTGGGAGTGCCTGCATTTCCTCATGTCTCTGGTAAAATTAGCCACTGTATTTTTCACAGTCGCGCAGCAATACCTGCCCACACAGCCAAGATTAGAAGCCAGCCCTGTTTTGTGAAATTATTCTGCTGCTGAATATATCTCAGGTTTACATAACCTAGTGCAAGAGCAGAGTGCGTGGGGATGGCATTATGCAGCACCTGCAGATTCTTCTGACAAAGCTACTGGATACTGTTTGCCTTTGAAATTATTATTATTATTATTTTTAAGTACAGTAATAAGACCTTTTTTACGCCAGATGCTGCAACATCAATCTTTGTTCAAGGATACTCAGCTCAGGAGTCCCATTATTTCCATCTTATGATGATATACAAAGATATTAGAAGACCGCCACAAAGTTTCCTTTAGTCTTAACCACCATTTCTGTAAACCAGTTTCAATATTTATAGATACAGAGCCTTATTCATCACCGTACTCCTCCCATTTTACATCAATCCCATTGAAATCAGACCCTCCCCCATTTGCAGCACTTTCTGTATTTTTAAGCCCGTGTTATTTAATTCTCTTAGCAACATGCATTACATAAAAGGCATCTAGCCATCTGGTTATATCACACATGCATTAACAAGTGCATATTGTTTTTATCCATATCTGGTGCATGGAAATATGACAGATTTAATAAAAAATAATTGAACAGTACATACTACCCATTCACTTGCTTATTAGTAATCCTTTATACGAACCCTTTCAATGATCAAAAGGCTTTACAATCCTTATCTAGCTCACCCTTGCAACAAGGTCATTGTTATTCCCATTTTAAAGATCTGAGAACTGAGGCTAAGAGATAGTGGAGCCAATCCCAATCCCCACAGACCAGCGCATGGAGCACACGCAACACTCGCACATGTACGTGCCAGCCGTATGGACTCCCAAGAACGGGGCCTACAGTGTGCGTGCAAACCACGTGGCGCTGGTGGCGGCAAACAGGCGTATGCGTTAGAATGCGCAGGGCTTCGAATCAGCTCCATCAACTTGCCCAGGACCAGGCTGGTTAGGTTGTTGGAGAGGACGGAAATTCTGAGGGGAGAGACAGACTTTTATTGTACTCATTTTTATTATTGTAAGCCGCACTGAGCCCTTGTGGGAAGGGCAGCATATAAATTTGAAAAATAAAATAAAATAAAATTTTATGTCTAAACAAAATGTGAAACAAAATTTTAAAAGCCATTTTCAAGATATTTGATGGTCTTGAACATGTGTACAAGAAATCTCACAAAGACATGATAAATTTAATCATGACTGACTTTAATGAGCAAAAGCTTGCACCCTAATGCTTCAAACTTTGCAATTGTCTGGAATCTTTATGGGTGTGGCCACACAAGCGGCGACAGCCGAATTCCCGTGTGGTCTCATGGCGGGTAATCACCACCACCACACTGCAGGGTCAGCACAGGGAGCCAGTCAGACGGTTGCGGAGAAACCGGGTGGGCTGGCCCCTGTTGGAGCTACCACCACAGGTGGGGCAGGCTGCAGTGCCAGCTGTACGAACATACGCCTGGCCCTGCCCTTCCTCCATCTCCTGGCTGGATCTAAATCCCACCCCCAGCCATGACATGGCCACGGGCACCACCCTCATTGCTCACAGCCCCACCACGAAGCTTGCCATCCAGCGGACAGAAGGGGCTCAGCCACACGAATTGTCCTGTAGCCTTGCCTCATGTGGGGTAAGGCTGCTCCGTGACGTAGCTCAAAATATTTCCAAGGAAACATCACAAAGCAGGCAGCTGTTCCCCATGCCTCAAGTATAGCACATGGCACCTGCACATCGTACATAGCATGGCCCAGCTGCCCACCAAAAGGCTATCCAAGGCATGGTAGCCTCCCCTACCTTTCTTGTGTGGCTGCATCCTATTTCTAATAGACTAACAAACTGAAGGCACAAAGAGGATCCAATCCTGCACTGTCCACAGCCAGGCAAAGCTAAGCACTGAAAAGGCAAAGTAAGCATGATAAGAAAATCTGCTTAGGTGCTAAACACCCACAAAAACTAGATATAAAATGAATACCAGATATGAAGGATTTCAATGAAAGACACTTTTCACAAGCTTTGCAACTTTCTGACAGATTGTTTCAATATAGTGCTGAGGAGTCCATGTAACATTGCTATGATTGAACAAGGCAGAAAGGTGGGGGCAGCAGAAGGAAACCCGTATCCGAAGTGGTGAAAATGCACTCTCTTTTCATAGGCAGTTTTTAAACCAACCTTAATGAAAAACCAAGCAGATTCATCACAAAAAAGAGTCTTTGATAAGACTCGTGGATGATGCCTTGCCTGAAGCACAACTCAAAATACACGCAGATTCTGACCAGGGGGAGGGGGGAGGAGAATAAAATCCTTCGTCTTTGTAGCCAGACTTCCACTTGCAGAACAATTTCAAACGGAGTTGATCGTAAACACGTCAGTCTTGAAGATGCTTTAACATGCAAGAAAATTGCTTCTGGTCTTTCCACTGATCAGTGGTTGTGTGAAACTGTGTGCATATTTGATGTAGTGTAAAATTATTTCACTACCCTTTAAACCAGAGGACAAAAATGCTTAAGTTATGGCTTCAATTTGGCAAACACTTACTTCTGGACAATGGTGCTTACTACCATTGTCATCAGTGGTCCTGCTTGAAGTGGTAGGCAGCAGAGCTCAAATGAAAAATCTCTGCGAGTGATGTTTCCAACAGAAACAGCCTTCATTCACACTCTACCAGCATTTTCAACATTTTCCATTCTTTTCGACTATTTTCTGCCACTTCGGTAATTTTCGGTATTATCATTTTTGGGGGGGAGGTTGTAATTTCCAGTAATACTGGAAATTACCAGATAATAATGGGAAATCATGGATGCTGATACCAACGGGACCGGAAGCACCGAAGCGGGACATAACAAATGGCCAAAAGCACCCCTGAAAGGTCAGTATTTCCTAACAGAACGAGAGCAACTGCTCTCACTTCAACCCAAGTAGGCAGCAAGTCCAGTGATAAGAGCACAATATTTGCAGGTGCCTGGGAGCCATTGGCACCCAGAAAACTGAGGCTGGTGACTGGTTCAGGGGTGTAGTGGGGCAAGAACAGTTTAATATCAGGAGAAAATCTAGCAACTGAATTTTATTATTTTATTTTGCTCCCAGAGTTTGATCTGAAATTTCATGCCCTGCAGTGCATATTTTCAAGACAAGCCTGAAATAAGATGCATGCATTATTTTGGTGGCTGTCTGATAGACATTAGGGCAAGCTGCTTCATTTTCTCAAAGTGTAAATTGTTCCCCACCAATCAATTTATGAATTGTAAGCCACCCCGAGCTGCCTGTGGCAGGAGGGGCAGGGTAGTAAAATTTTTAAATAAATAAACAAACTCAAAAATCTCCCCAAACCCACTTGTACTGACAAGGGCACCCTTTGGAATATTTAACAGGGATGGGGCCATGTCAGAAAAAGATGGGGAGAAGAGGCACTCACCCCATTCTGATAAGGCCCTGTCCCTTCGGAGAATCAAGACATCACAACACTCACATGGCCACAACAGAAAAGGGTGGGAACAGCTTTATATGGACCTATTCTCAAGTGGTCAGTCAGTTTTCCCTCACCACTTACAAGCAGCGAGTAGCAAGTGAGATCTTCAAGTCTTATTCCCCAAGATGGTTGTGATCTTTAAATGGAACATGTTTTTAAAGGACTTAACACACTTGGTTGCATCCTTATGAAAACGCACAATATCATTTTCAAAAAAGAGTTCGGCAGCCCCAATTGGAGATGGATTTTCAAGACCTCAGTTCCCACTGATACCACATTCTGAGCTCTTCTGAAAGTCTAGTCCCAGTGTATGGAATAGGAGCTACTGCATGCCCAGAACATTTAAAAATCTCACCCTTATTTTTGTACCTAAATGGGAGCAGGGCTCTTTAGAAAACTTGGTTCTTAACTGCTATCCAATTAATGGGTGTTCTAGAATGATTCCAAATGTGGAAAAATTCGATTTCTTTTCCATAGTAATCACTGCAAAAAGAACACATTCCAACATCTGGTAAAATTTGGTATTCATCCTTGGGACACTGCTACAGCGTATGCAATCACAATGCAAGTTTCCATACAGCATTCTGCAAGGACATGTAAAAACTTCCCTACTAGAGTTAAGAAGATAGTTTGGTTTCCATCTCCTTTCAGATCTTTGGCCTCTCTGCTAAGCTTACCAAGTTCCAATTTTGAGGAATGTTGCCAATGGGTACATAACTGTCCACTAGGTCCAAGAATCCAACCAATAGCTCATTTTCCATGGCCCATCAAAGGAAATGACCCACAGGTCATTAAAATTCTCCTGAGTCATTCAGGCTCCTAGCGCTCACGCTTATAAATGTATTTTGACTTTTGAAAATGTTATGGAAATAACACCTACGTGCACGAGCTAACAAGTGCAAGTGCCTTAAAGCTTATCCTTTTCTTTTTCTTTTTTTTGGTTCTGCTTGGCACGTAAATCAGCCTACATTCTCTGCCAAATTGTTAATCACCATCTGGGGCTTCGTGTAATATGGAAATGTGCATCAAAAGATATTGGAATGATATTTGAAACAAATATAATACTGGAACATTTGTGAAGATTCAGTCTTAAGAAAAACATCCTCAGCTCAGTGTTAGCCTGAATTCTTTCTCTTTAGAACACATTTTCTCAACAAGGAACACCATAAAGAAACTTTTAAAACTTATAGGATCAAAACTTATAGGTTTTTTAAAAAACACAAACACAAGCTGAATACCCCAGAATGTAGATTATCACCTACAGTATATTGGATCCAAAGAGATGCTACCACCAGAAAAAGTTGGGGTGTCCCATTATTATTAGTGCTTATAAGTGCCTAGTGCTGAACAGTCATGAGTCAGAAACAATGGAGGCAATGGGAATGCCAGTTGGAAATGATGGGATCTGCAAATGACCATAGGCTTTAATTGACTGTGAAGCAATACAATGGAGCTGCATGTTTGGGGATATGAGGGAACAGGGGGTGTGGGATGATAAGGAAGGCACCAGGGAGAGTGAGTGGAATGACAAGAGAATGGCTGGAATGACAGGGAGGAAGCCATGAGGAGTGGGTGAAATGATGAGATTTTGGTCAACATGATGGGTGGAAAGTCATGACAAGCAGGTAGAATGACAAGGTTTTGGGGGGTGAAATAAGCAATTAGGACGAATGACAAGGAGAGCATGGGGAGCATTCCTATCATTCCACAGAGTCCTTTGCCATTGCACCCAATCCCCATAGCCTCCTTTCCATTATTCCACCAGGACTCTTGTCATTCTACCTGTTCCCCAAGGCCCGTTCCCTGTCATTCCACCCACCCCCCTTGGCTCTTCCTTATTATTCCACTCAATCTGTCACTCCATCCACTCCCTATAGCCTCCTCCCTGTTATTCCACCTCCTCTCCCTGGCCTTTGTTTGTCGTTTCACATACACACACCCTTACTTCCGTTCCCTATTGTATAGTATAAAGTTTATTGTTTTAACCGTTGGTTATAACATAATAATAAAATTGATACAGTAACTATACAAAATCCAAAAGTTTAACGTTTACAATAACAAAGTCCCCTAGATAATGATATTCTGTACATTTGCCCTAGCACTTCTTTGGAGCTTGAATACGGGGAGTTGTTTGGCCTGGGCCAAAACAAATGATTTTATAAAAATTACAAAACATCATATTGCATAACAAAATTAAAATAGGACATAATATACAAAGTCCTCAGTTAAATCTGAAAATATAAATATGAATAAACCAAAACAAAATAGGGACAACCATAACCGGATCCCAAGCATAATATAATAAAAATAAATGATAATAATAAAACAACTGAAAAAAGGTACTATCGTACTGCCTCGCCCTTCTCGGGACTTATGTTGGCGGCACTTAACAATTGCAGTCTGAGAGCCCAAAGTTGCTGCGTTTTAGTAATAATTAAAATCCCAAGGGACACTTGCACCATTCCCTATTGGAGATGCAGTGCCACTGTATTGCCTTCAAACCCATTAAAGCATATTATTATTCACACATCTCCATTGTTGCCACATGACATTCATGTTCTCTCATTGTTTCTAATGGGCATTCCACGTTATTCATTTAAGCATGTTTCACGATTCTGGCCTCTAATGTACTATAGTTTCCAGATACCAAAAGGTCTGCTTGAATTGTATCTTAACTAAGTTACCCCAAACCTGTTTGGAGTTCTATTGGTTTGGGGGACTGACCCACACTGCGCTTCATTCAGGGCCTTTTATTCAGCCTGCTGCAAAGTTGAAACTTAGCCCTGCCCTTTCAAGGAAGCAGCCCCTAGGTTAAACCTTTAAGTTTCACTTGGAACAAGGTATGTAAAGAGAGGGAGAATGGTCTGCGTTCATTGGGGAAATAGGTGTAAAGGAAGAAGGGAGAGGATGGTTTGAGGTGAGGAATTAGAAATACACCATCATCGGTGTGGCTCAGTAGCTATGTTTTAAGTATATTACCCCATTTCCTACAGAATTCTGTCCCATGTGTCCTCCCAAGTGGGTGAGAGGAGGGCACGAATGACAAGTGAACTCTGTCATTCATGCCCTCCAATATCTACATTGCACCTGAAAGAGGGGTGGCAATAGGGAAACTGCTGAGATTCGTTGATGCATACTAAGACTGAGGTGTAGTCACATTGAAGCTTTCCTCATAGTTGTGCATGTATAGGGCACCTCTCTGGCATGGTGGATTCTCTAATGTGCGTACCAAGGGCTGAGTTCCCCCTACAGCATGTCCCAGTGAGGGCACATGTAAGGTTTCTCTCGTGTGGATTCTCTAAAGTGAGTGCCTTAACATCTCCTGAAGATTTCTTCACACTCCTGCCATGTACGGGTTTTTTTTCTCATGTGGTTTTTTATTTCTAAAATAGCAAAGTTTTTAAAATAAAAAATAAAATTACATACATACAATGCCCCCTTGTCTAAAACTAACTTGAATCCTTGACCTGCTGTTTTTCTTTTCTAGCACCTGACCTACAGGAGAAACTGCCGGCTTCACTTTTTTATTTGGTCACAGAGCTTTGCATTTTGCTCACCATTGCATGCCAGATGCCAGTCGCTTTATGTAGTTTTTAGATCCATATTCACTGTTTTTGTTTGTTTTAATTCATTGAAGATTCCATAGTAAAGTGTGAAATTTTAATGGTGTCCCCACTCACCGCCCCACTAACCTCCAAATCCACTAGCTGCCACTGCAGAGAAATAAGCTCTGCTTACTTACAGGTGTAAGGTAGAGTAGAGCTCACTGAACACCTACCTCAACTTCTGCCAGATCCAACTGTGGAGGGAGCAGCTCCCCATGGCCCCCCACTGCAGCTTTAACATACTGTAGAATTTAGGAATTGTGAATCTGGAGACGTAGGTTCTAATCCCCCTTCTGTTGACTCATTGCATGATCTTCAGCAAGCTGCAACTTCCCCCTCTGCTTATCTGTATAACAGGGATAATGAAAGCCAGTGATTTGTGCGGGTCCCAGGCAGAGGCTGAGGTGTGAGTGCCTCCTTTCTCCCTGAGGGAATTTTTACATTAAATTTATGCTCTGTAGTTATGACTTAGCTTAGTGAAGGGCTCTCATGGCCTTGGGCAAATGCAATAGCCCTGGTTGCCCTGACAACTTGCACCTAGCACACAGGTAAGGCCAAAGAGCTTGAGATGGAACATATTACAGTGGAACATACATGTGTCTAAGTTGTGTTAACTAGAATTTCCTTTTAAGTCAAACTACTCTTTCCTCCTCCCTATCCTGTGTGGAGAAACAGGAAAATGCAGCCTGCCCCGCCCCCACCATGATGGGCAGTCATGGAAGCCAATGACAGCCAGCCAATGACAGCTAGCCAGTGACAGTCTCCCACCTGGGCCATGTGCCCATGTCTGCCGCCCAAACACATGATAGCCCGCTGTCGCCTGCTTTGGCCCGGGCAGGCAGGCCTTCACCCAGGCTGTGACCTTGGAGGTTTTCAGAGGTCAGAGAGCACAGGCTAGCTGCTGACACGGCCCAGAGCTATCCCAGGCCAACTTCTGGCGAGGCCTGCACAGATGTACAGGTAAGGTCCAGGCCACAGCGGGCCACTGTCATGTCTGTTTTTACCGAAGGAGCTTGCGTTGAATGATCTTAAAAACTGATCAAAATTATCAAAATTCTATTATTTTGGGGCATCTCTTTATGCTTGAGTCTCACTTAATATCTTCTGAAGGCTTGGTGTTGGTAGGCACTTCTGGATGCATGATATGGCAGAAGGACTTTATGCTTTCTCCTTTTCTTGCATACGTATATGAAGGCTAATACCTTAAGCTGAACATAAGAAAGAAACAGTCTAAGGATGAGCAATATTTTACTGTTAATGATGGAGCTCTGCCATTGGTTTAGAAAGTCATACAGCTTATTGAGAACGCATGAATTGTACGGAAGGCAGAGGTATTATTGAGGCAGAAGGTAGAATTTAGAGCAAGCTTATAGAAGGACAAAATTAAATCCCTTGTTTAAAAGTTATGTGCCTATTTTATGAACGCAAAAAATGGTCATTCAGATTAGACGACTGAGAGAGGAAATCGTTGTTCTTTAAGTTGAAAAAGCCAAGCAGTGGAAAACACTGAGATCCTCTTTATACAGTCTTATCCTTCAGAATCCCTCTCACCCCCTTATAACCAAGCTGTGCACCTGAAATTTAACGAATGTATCTGTCTCTCCCTATGTTCCCCCACCTCACCAGTCTTCCCTCTCTTCTCCACCCAAGACTGTAACCGAGTCTAGCTCTAACTATTCAGTGCCAGACACATTGCTGGCACAAATTAAATAAATAAATAAATAAGATTCAATCTGTGACTCGGGGGCATGATAAAACTTACCTGTGGTCATTTTCCTTAAACCAGAAGGTAATAATTCACCAGTTAAAGACTCAGCTCCTCTTAACAGCGCATGTCATCTCAGCTGAGGTTGACCACAGGTAAGTACATTTAATATATCCATGTTTGATAAGCAGAAATATGTTACTGCATAGGAGATCTTCAATAATTTGCTGCATATTACCAGATAGGGTCCTTTTGCCATCCTTCAGAGGCTCAAATTTACATTTTAAAATAGCTTGCGTCTCAGCAACTTTTTCTTTAATCAACTTCTTTAAGCGTTTGCCAAACTCCATCAAGAGTGGAGTTAGGGTTGTGTTTTTCTCCCCTACCCTGCTTTATTGTTTTAATGTTGAAATTGTTCCCCGGGGCCCTGTTTTAAAAGTATTTAACGTGTTGATTGTTTTAAACTGTTTTATATTGCTTTATATTGTTTTATTATTGTAGGAAGCCGCCCCGAGCTGTTTACAGGAGGGGTGGGGTATAAATGTTTTAAATAAATAAATAAAATAAATAAGAGTACATAACACCAAAAATATTATTGTTCCATTTTTGTTTAATTCCAAGGTCCTGATGCTATTTAAATTAAAGGCAAAGTACATATTGATTTCAAGTAAGAAGAATCTAACTCCTAAGAATCAAATGCTAGAGCATTCCAAGTCGGCACTTTGAGTGAACTACCTGGCAGGTTTTGCAAGCTAAACAAGGCTAAGCATGGCAAAACTTAGAAAATACCATTAAAGAAAATAGTCCTGTAGAAATCAGTGTTGTTAATTAAGTGAATGACACACTTTCCCACGAGCCAACCAACCATAACCTATTGCCCCAGCAAGGTGTAAAAAGCTCTCACTGCTGTAGATGCCGTTTTTTCACTGGCATATAGAACAGAGACCCCAATCACTTGAGATCATTAAAAATCCCATGGTACATTTGGGCATTAGCTTGGCCGAATTCCAGTGTGAGTAATTACAATTGACATAGCTATTTTTTCCCCATTAGATTTAAACAGACACAGCTTTCATACCATTATTTTGTCTTAAAGTGTTTTGTAATGTTGCAGTGCACTGTTAGCTGTCACGTTACCTCACAAAAGAGGAGCGATGTGATCACAGTTGGTAAAGATTCTTGGATTCCTTTGAAATAAAAAGCACTACATAATACTGAAAGTGTTGTTATTGACATTATCAAATGATATGAAGTCTACAATAACTGTGAATGTTAGTTTTAAAAATCCGAATTAACTGCATCAGGGTAATAAGCGCTTTACAGTGAAAATACTGTTTATAGGTTTTAAATATATGCTTAATAACCTAATATTAGAAGAATTAAAAACACAAGGCTATGCCAGTAAATATCCAATGAGAGCCAGTGTAGTCTAGTGGTCCATCTCTCACTTCAATCAGAGTTCTGCCCAAGCTGTGGTACAGAGACGGCGTTGGTGGCCTTGGTAGACAATCTCCACCGGAAGATGGACGCAGGACTTTCAATACTTCTGGTCCTGCTAGATCTCTCGGCCGCTTTTGATACAGTGGACCATGGGCTGCTGTTGAGACAATTGCGAGTCCTGGGGGGTCTGGACAGGACTGTCCTTGGATGGTTCCGATCATTTCTCTCAGGGAGAAGCCAGTGGGTTGTCTTGGGGGCTGAGTCTTCCAGCCCCCAGGCCCTGGATTGTGGCGTTCCGCAAGGTTCAATTCTGTCTCCATTACTATTTAATGTATACACGCAGCCCTTGGGGGAGATCGTGAGAGGGTTTGGTGTGTGTTGCCACCAATATGCTGATGACACCCAGCTTTACCTCTCTTTTTCAATTGACCCAGGTCCTGCTGTCTCAGTACTGTCCCAATGTTTAGAGGCCGTGGCGGATTGGTTACGGCAGAGCAGACTGAAGCTCAATCCTGATAAGACGGAGGTGATGGTGGTGGGTAGGGTGAGGGAGGTGTTGGCTCCCCTTGTAGAGGGGATCCACCCTCCCGTAGCCCAGCAGGTTCGGAATCTGGGGTGTTATTGGACTCGGGTCTCCGCCTAGATCAGCAGGTGGAGATGGTGGTGAAGGCTGCCTTCCTCCAGCTGTATCTGGTGTGGAGGCTGCATCCATTCATTTCCAGACCTGACCTGGCCACCCTCATCCATGCCTTCATCACCTCGAGGCTGGACTACTGTAACGCGCTTTACATGGGGCTTCCTTGACACTGGCTCAGAGGTTGCAGCTAACGCAGAATGCGGTGGCTCGTCTCCTGACAGGGATGAGCTGACGGGAGCATATTACTCCCGTGCTCCACGTGCTGCACTGGCTGCCTATAACGTACCGAGCCAGATTCAAGGTGTTGGTTTTGACCTATAAAAGCCCTACACGGTCTTGGCCCCAGATATCTCAGGGACCGCCTCACCTTCCACACCCCAGAGCGGCCCTTTCGGTCCCCCGGAGGCACCTTCTTGGAGATCCCCGGCGTGAAGCGGGGGGCCACAATGGAGAGGGCATTCTCGGTGGCCAGGCCACGGCTATGGAACTCCCTCCCGGAGGAAGCCCATCTGGCCCCAAGTCTGTTGGCCTTCCGCCGGGCTTGTAAGGCTTGGCTGTTCTCCCAGGCCTTTGGAGGAGCGGAGGGGTTAATAATGGGGGAGGGGTGGTGGGTATTTTGTTGTTGTTGTTGTTGTTTTTAGGAGATTTTTAGATGTTTAATTTAATTTTTGTGTTGATTGTTTTAAATTGTTGCCATTTTGTGCTGTAAGCCGCCCTGAGATGCCATGGGCATGAGGGAGCAACTAATAAATGTAACTAATAAATAAATAAATAAAATAAATAAGGTGTTATGTTTGGGAGATCTGGGTTCAAATTCCATCTTAGCCATGAATTCACTGGGTGGACTTATGCACCTCACTATATCTACTACTCCAGACTACTTACTCCAAAGTAAGTGATTTGTGGATCATGACCAAGATATGAGGGCACCATGGACTTTACATAATGGCATTATGCTATGATATTTTGTCCTGTATTTGTGAGCAAATATTCAGACACCCAGATATGCATAAGTAGAATATTCTCAATGGACAGATGAACTTACCACTCTGCACAGACAACTAATCATTTGTCACTAGAAAAGTAATTTTACACACACTGGTGATAAGACCTAGAATTTGACCTATGACTCTGATGTCACAAGTACTAATGTGCTTTATATAGATCACACAGGGAATGCATGTAGGGAAAACATAGCGATTCACATAGGGGGACACAATCCAGGATTTATTCTAACAGTCTCAAACCTCCAAGTAGTTTCTTGAGTTGCCTTGTGTCAAGGTCACCAGCCCAGGCAAGTCTTGTGAGAACGGGAGTGCCAATGACTCTGCTGTTTCTTCATCACACATTACTTTATTACATCTAAAAGGTGTAGAGATCCAAACTCAAAATAACCATAGCACAGTCTCTCTTACATTGGTGGTGATCCCCCTTCGTACAACTCTCTGCCAAGCTCCCTCTTAGGGCTGAGGTGAGCCACTTCCTAGGTTCCCAGTCCTTATAGGCAAATCTCTCAAAGGCCCCCAGCCCAACCTCAGGCCTTGCATCAGGACTTCGGAGACAAAAAACACTCCATCGTTGGGCCTTCTTCAGGACAATGGAGAGCTCCCTAGGCTAGCGTCTGAGATTCTTTCTGCCTCAAGAGCCAACCCTCAAATGACTAGGTGTAGCCTGCAGCTCTTGGAAGCAGGGGACAAAGGGAAGAAGTAGGCTATCCTTAAAAGATCCTCATCCGTCCCCTCACATTTCCCCATCAAAGTGCAGGTGGGATTCACATAGTGGTGTCCCATCTTCCCAAACAAAAATCCAAAATCAAAGAAATGTTTTTAAATGAGCAAGGCTTGGTGGGGAGAGGGGCAGGCGTCTGTAGGAGTGGAGTGGATTGCATGGGGAAGGATTCTAATAGGCAGCTCCCAGTATGGCTACTGTGGCAGCCACCACACACTCCCCCTGGCATGGACCATGGAGGATGGGGAAGCGCGCTGGCCTAGCCTTTGCAATTGACATGTCCCGGCCATGAGCATGGAAGAACTCAGGCTCCCCATTACCCGCAGACAGTTCCTGTGACTTACACATACACAGGCTGGGTCCCCGACCCACAGCGCCTATGAGTGGCAGACCTGTCTGCTGGCATGGCTGGCTGCCGCCATTCATACAGACAGAGGAGCTCCACAGCCACCCATTGCCACGCATCCATTTGGCTTGCCCCACATGGAGCACTCTGGATTTCTCAGCAGTGCTCCATGCGTGGCTGTGAGTGGGTGCTGCATGGCTCGTGGGATTGTGCATCCCCCTACACCACTTTCAGATGGGCAGTCAAATGCATGGTTCCTGGGTGGCCATGCGGGGTAGCATCTCATTTAAAAACACACATACTCTCTAAATAAGTACCAAGGTAATTATCCCTTGGTGCCTCTAGTCCAGTAGTCAGCCCCACCACCCCAAGGCTGCACCCCACCCCATCACACCTTGGTTTTTAAAAGAAAAATACATAAAGCAGGCTGCCAAATAAATTAATTCTCCTTTCCTCCCTTAATATTACACAGTGGTCTAAACTGCGTGGGCAGTATTCATTACTGGATTAGTGATAGGTTTAAGCGCCAGCTTTTTTTTTAACACAGCCAAGTATTTTACACCATTTTAAAGGCTTTCCAACTATGGTAGAGAGTAGTGGTGGCAGCAGCCTGAGATATCAGACCCCAGCATAATGATATTATTTCACATATATGGAATAGCTATGTTAGTTCATTTTGAGAGACTCATAAAGAGTTCGCTGTCATCAATATGTGGACGACACCCAGCTGTATCTTTCATTTTCATCCACCCAGGCCCTACTGTCTCTCTTTCCTGGTGTTTGGCAGCTGTGGGGGTCTGGATGAGGTCAAGTCAATTGAAACTCAATCCCAACAAGACAGAGGTGATGCTGGTGGAGGCGACCGGAGAGCTGGGAGAGGGCATTGGCCCCATTATTGGGAGTATTCACCCTACCCTTGGTTCCATCTGTGCAGAGCCTGG
This sequence comes from Sphenodon punctatus, assembly GCA_003113815.1. Classification (NCBI taxonomy): domain Eukaryota; kingdom Metazoa; phylum Chordata; class Lepidosauria; order Sphenodontia; family Sphenodontidae; genus Sphenodon; species Sphenodon punctatus. The sequence continues at coordinate 364,358 of QEPC01001482.1, forward strand.
GGGTGCTCCTGGAGTCACTGCTGCACCTGGATTCCCAGGCGTTGGCTGTGGCCAGGAGTGCCTTTTGCCCATTACATCTGGTGAGGAGGCTCCGCCCATATGTCTCTGACTCCAATCTCGCCACTGTCGTCCATGCATGTGTCATGTCGAGGCTGGATTATTACAACGCGTTCTACATGGGGCTGCCCATGGTGATGGTTCAGAAGTTGCAGCTAGTGCAAAATGCGGCGGCTCGCCTCCTTACAGGGGTGGGTCACAGGGAGCACATCCAACTGGTGCCCCGAGCATCGCACTGACAGCCTATTGTCTTCTGGGGCCAATTCAAGGTGTTGGTTTTAACCTTTAAAGCCCTACACGGCCTGGGCCCTGTGTACTTGAGGGATCACCTCATCCCCCAGGCCCCAGAGCGGCCCCTGCAGTTGTCTGGGAGCACCCTCCTGGAGGTCTTTTGTTATCAATGGCTCCGTACAGACAGGAGGACATTCTCAGCAGCCACACTGTCACTACAGAATGCCCTCCCGGCGGAGATTTGCCTCAATCCAGATCTCCTTGCTTTCTGGCATAACTGTAAGACCTGGCTTTTCCACCAGACGTTTGGCCGGGGGGTGGGGGAGAATGTTTATTGCAGATCTGGGATATAATTGTGTAATTTATATATTTTTATTTTTGTATATTTATTATGATGATTTTATTGTATTGTTTTTATATATAATATGTAAGCCGCCCCGACTTGCCGCAGGCAAGAGGGTGAGGGATATAAGTTCAAGGAAAGAAAGAACGAAAGACTATAATTTTTTTCTCTTCCTTCAAGCACAGTAAAGTCGAGCTCATGGTGCAAAGGGAGTCAAACTACAAAGACACAAGGCTGGGGCTACCCTTGGCGATGACCTGAAGGCTGCAGCTGGTGCAGATTATGGGGGGGGGGCTCAGAATGGCGGCTTCAGGGCTCCCCCCATTTCGTTTTGGCTTTCATTTTCATTGGTTTCAATGGAAAACATGTTTTTGGCTGTAACGTTGTTGTTTTTCACTTATATGTGGCTGAAATATGGGCTGCATATACCCCCAATGGAAGGCATTAAGTGTACCAAATATCACAAGGATTGAGTAAAGGAATCCAATTTTAGAAGCAATTGAATTATTTTATTTTGCAAAATTTTTCATATACATTCTTAGCTGTAACTTCTTTGCCTCATATCTAATGTAGATGACACTTGGCAGGTTTACACCCCTTCCCATATTTACTATCTTTGCCAACTTTCAGAAGTATTGGATAAAGGGTCCTGGTGGTATAAGCAATTCACATATAAATGTATGTCTGACTAACATCTTTGTAGTCCAACCTATGTACATGAATTTTGGCAGGGTTGTATATAACACTTTCATTATAATTTCATTATCATCTCTGCCACATATCAGAAAGATGTGATAAAGGCTCCCAATTTTATATGCCTGCACAGCATATGCAGAGAAGGAGCCTATGCCACGGATTCTCTTACGTCACTGTGGTATAAGATCGGTTGGTGATGCCGATTTGCCAGCAGAAAGCTCAACCAAATATCCTCATTCTGTGCTGTGACCATCCCAACATCTCTCCCCCACTTGTTACTGGAAAGTCAGAAGCATCTGTTTCGGAAAGAGTCAATGGAGATTCTCTGGTGTCCTCTGTCACAGTGCTGCAGGATGTGATTGTGATGATAATTGACCAGTCTGGATGGGTAAACTATGTCCCCTGATTGCTGGGATACTATCCACAAAGTCCCAGTTATGTCCTTTATGCCCACCTCAGGGCTGCCCCCTATGCCTGCCTCGAAGCCACTACCAATTGGTCCTGTAAAACTGGAAGCATGCAGTAATGCAGTAATTGGCCAGTGAGTGTCTGTCAGTCTTTTGGTTTGCTCCACATCCTCCCTCCTACAATTTCTCTCCCCCTGCCACGCAGGGTGCCTACCTCTGTCTGGCACTGCATGTGCTGCTATTTATCTAAATAATGGTCTTCACGGGGACAACATCAATTGCTAATAAAATTGGGTCCCTTTATCAAGTTTTCCTGTAGTTTGGCAGAGATGACAGTGAAGATATGTGATGCATTCCTGCCAAATACCTTTTAAACAGGATGGAATATACAAGTGATACAGCTGGAAATGTATTTTCAAGTTAATGTCTTATACCATCAGGACCCATTATCCAATCTTTCCGAAAATTGGCAGGAGTGTTAGGCTTATGGAGGGACATAATATTCACAGGTGTAATGCAAATTGGATGCAAGATAAAGAAGTTGTAGCCATGAATGTGTATGGAGCTTTTCTGAAAATCACTACATTCAATTCCTTCTAAAATTGGTTTCCTTTACCTAATCATTTCAAAAATTGGTACACATAGTGCCCTCCACTGGGGGTACGCCCTCCCCATGTTTAATCAGAATTGAATAAGAAACAAACACGTTACAGCCAGAAATATATTGTTCAGGTTTTTCCCTTTATTTCAAAAACAAAATGTCATTTTCATTTCTATTGTTGTTACTATTATTTGTCATTGTTTGATATTGCAATAACGATAATGAAAACAACGTTCATTATCGTTATTGTAATAATGAAAATGACATACACACCCCTACAAGGGGGCATGATTTGCCCATCTCGCTTTTATTGTTCTCTTTGGGTATGGAGTGTAGTGGGGATTTGCTTCTTACCTGATTGGCTTGTAAGGGGGCATTTCCCCCCTATCTTTTATTGCTCTCTTTTGCACAGTGAGGATTTGCCCCTCATCTACTTTTGGCTTAAGGGGGCATTTGCCCCTCCCTGATTTATTTCCCTCTTTGGCATGGGGTACAATGGGGATTTGCCCCTAGACTTTGTATTTTACTGTAGTGATACTAGGGGAAGGGGTTATTTAACCGTCTGTGTTTGATGCCCACTTTCAGGTGGCAGCTGGAGCCCAGCTATCATATCCATTGCTCCACTGAACCTGAGCCCCCCTCCCCTGTTGGAGCTGTGGCTTGGGGGGTTTACCATGGCTTTGGGGTGGGGGATAAACTGGCCTAACACTGTTATTCACTTTGTAGGGGGTGGGGCTAGAGGTGGGGCTGGAGGCGGGGCCTGCTCACCCGTGTGGAGCTATACTAACTTTGGACTTCAGCCCCCCCATCCACATCACTTCTGGATTCGCCCCTGTCAGAATGTGGCAGGTCGCATCCTGGTGGGGACAGGCCACCAGGAGCACATAACACCTGTGCTCCGTTCTCTGCTTTGGCTGCCTATAGTCTTCTGACCCCAATTCAAGGTGTTAGTTATTACCTTTAAAGCCCTAGATGGCCTGGTCCCCACCTACCTTCAGGACCGCCTCATCCCCTCATGTCCTGGATCGGCCCCTGTGGTCAGCTGGGGGTGCCCTCTTGGAGGTCCCCCGGGTATCTTGCGTGGCAACGTTCAAGAGGGCGTTCTCGGTGGCCATGCTACAGCTGTGGAATTCCCTCCCAGTAGAGAATCGCCTCTCTCTGGATCTCCCCTGCTTCCATAAAAAAAAATGTAAAACCTGGCTGTTTCGCCAGGCATATGGTGAGGGGGACGGGTAGTGGGTGGATGGGGTTCTTTTGGAGGGTTGAGGGGGTATTTGTTCTTTTCGGGCATCAGCTGTTTTTATGTTTTTTAATTGATTTTTATATTATCTTGTGTTTTATATTTTCGTATTATGATTTTTATTATATATTGTTTGCCATCCCGAGCTGTCATTGGGCAGGAGGGTCCGGGTTATAAATCAGAGAAAGAGATAGAGAAAGAAAAAAACAGTAGAAGATGTCTTCAGACTAACTAGAGCACTCATGTCAAAAGGTGTAGAAGCTAGAGTGTGTGTGACGATGGTGTGAAGAGACTTTTCTGGCAATCAGCCTGGATGATTTACATAATTCACTCACCATTTTGCAACTCACGTTACAAGGCTTTCACAAACATTTGCACCATGCTACACCAATGTGAATTTTCCTATTATAAGGGGTTGTACGGATATACAGTAGAAACCCTTTATCTGAACCTCTCCAATCCAGAATCTTCCATATTCTAAACATGTCTAATGTGCAGCTCAACTCTCAAACACACTGTATTACTGTGAAAGTAGAATGTAATCCACACAAAATGCACATCCCCCCACCCCAAGGAATCCAGAACAGTACTTTTCTCTGCAGATATCCAAGGTTTCTACCAATATTTTTATAGTCACTAGTGATTCAACTTTTCATAACTGATGGGGTCAAGTAATGGACTCCATTAATAGTGATTATTGAATATAATAAAGAAGCACTGCTGTAAAAATAAAGCCTTGGCCTTGATACAGAAAGACTCAAACTTCCCTTTGACTTCACTGCTGACAAACTGCCCAGCTCATCTCTCTCAACTGGCACACACTTTCAACTGCATCCGTTTTCAGAATCATGATGAATACTTCTGAAAGATTGGGCATGTGTCTGCATCTGTAAGTATGTAGCAATTGCCAATGCAAAAGCTGGTACATACCCTTAAAGCAACATGTAGGGTGGTCATTCTGGATTACTGACACAAGTGATTTAGTGGGGAGCTGGAAACATCTCTTATCAATGGATTGTTCAGATGTCCAGCCAGCCCAGGGAGAAGGATCACATTAGTTCAAGATGAGCTTGGGTGGATATTAAAAGAAAGACAATCCTCTTACAGTGTTGAAAGTGTGCATGTGTGGAGGTGGGGAAAAGAGACAGCCAAACCTTATTTCCAAGAACAGACCAGGGCATCGGATGCGTTTCTTTTACTGTGCTGCATGCTACCAACTGGCTCAAATTCTCCAGATATTTTCCTCAATTTTATTTCAGAACAAAAAGGAAAGAAAACAAAAACTGAACCAAATCCTCAGCTAGCATAAGTGATCTAGCTCCATTAGTGTCCTGTGCCTGTTTACACCAGTTAAGGATTTGGATCAGATGTGTGGTCCAAGTGTGAAAACAACACACTTCTCCAATAATTTCCAAGGGTTGTAATCCTCAAGTCACGGGAGTAGTCTCATTGAAATCACAAGGATTACTCAAAATTAAGTGGTATAAAGATTGCAGTCAAAGTAGACCAAACCCTGGGATAGCCAGTGTACATGTGGAAGGAGGCAGAGATGCAATATCAAAGTATTGCTTTAGAGATATGCATACAGCATTTCCTGCAATGAACGCAAGCTCAGTGCCTTTGCACAATAATATAAATGTCTCATTCAAGACAATAAGTAACTGGGACAGTTGTATTACATAATATCCAAGAGCAGTAGCTGTCCAATAGCAAACACATGAATACTGCTTCATTTTTTCTTGATAATCACACGCCGTATAGGATACACAGGGCTTTTTCAAATTAAAAGGATTTGGGATCCCAGGATGAATTTTTGATTCATCTTAAATAAAGTACATTTACATATATTTTTTCTCTCCCCCCTCCCCAGAGCACCTGGTCCAGATTCACAGAGCTACATGGAATTAATGCCTGTTTGATCAAAGGGAATTCCAAAAGAAATCTTCTGGATCCACACTTCCCTGAATTCATCCTTGCAGTAGTAGCAGTGATTAGTGTAAGTGCTCAGCCCCAGTCCCCTTTCCTCCTGACCTTCTCAGGAAGGACACACACCACTGCCTCAAACAAGCCACAGAGACATTGGAAGGCAATTCAAACCCAAGAGATTCCTTTTGAGGAGCTATTTTTAAAACAACACCGTCTTAATTGAATAAAATGATTCTTTCCTTAGCAGCCTCCAAATAACCATCTCCTTTCCCACCTGCCTTGGGGGGGGGGGGGGGGGGGTTGGTTGTTGTTTTTTTTAATTCCACCGCAGCAAAGTACACAAGCAGGCAGCTTCCCCTAGCTAGGAAAGCAGCTGCCACTGCAGCTGACTCCCGAGGGGATCGGAACCTCCCTTCCCACAAAGGGGTTGGCAGGGCAGCGGAGATGATCCGACCTAAGGCGAGAGGGAGCAAGATTGCAGCGCGTTGCCCGGGTGCCGTGGCAGTGCGTTTGCACCACCACGACCCTGCTTCCCCCACCCCTCCAGGGAATCAATCTATGCACCAATAGCCGCCTATCCTTCCCCATCTCGCCATCCCAAGCTTGGGCTGATCGGCGACATCCTTCCTCCCCGGCTGCTACTGCTGCATCCATGCGGGGAGGCAGCCGCTGTGCGCTGTCCCCTAGCACCCCGGGGCTTCGCGGTGCTCGCCAGCCCAGCGGATCCACTTGCACCGCCTAACCTCCATCCCTCCAGGGGGTGAGAGAGTCCCCAGTGCGCGGGGCCAGCGCCCTCGTCCTTACCTTTTCCTGAGCCCGATTCAGTCGCTTTTGGACGTTTTTGGCGAAGACGCCCGATTTCATGTCGGCCATGGCTGCTGCTGGTCCAGGGAGCCCGGTGAGGAGGCGACTCAGGCAGAGCCCAGCGGCGGCGGGAGAGGGAGAGAGAGGCAGAGAGAGCAGGAGACGAGGCAGTGAGGGGGAGGGACACGGCAGAGGAGGGGGGTCTTAAAGATACAGACAAACTAGAGGAGCAGGGGTGAACTCCAAGCTTTCCCCCAGCCTTTTAAATAGTCTTTTCACACACACACACACACACACACACACAATAGTTCAGTGGTGGTGGCCATTATTAATTATTCTGATTACATGGCGTTTAAAGGATGCTGTGTTTTACTTTCAAAAATGCTTTTAATTTATGAGGTGAATGTCTTACCCCAAAGTTCACGTCCCTCCTAAAATATCTCATCCTCCAAGCTTTCCCTAGGCCCTCATACAGTAAAAGCTCGTTTATATAATCTTATTCTTCAAAATCCCCCCTCTTCTCTTGTAACTAAGCTAGTTACAATCACCTGCAACTTCTCAACATCTTGAAAATATCCCCTGTCTTTCTCTGTTACCCTTACCCCTAGTTTCCCCTCCCTTAGGGTTACCACCTTCCTCCGGGCTTTCACCCCGAGGGAACAAAATCAGGTCAATGGGGGCAGGACAAAGGAACTGCCATGACCCTTACACATCAGAAAGGAGGTGGGGAAATTCTTATGACCCACCCCCTTTCCTTTCTGGCATGACTGTCTTCCTGCTGCCCACGATTGGATACCAGGGACTAATATTTATCATTTCTACAGCACTACTTGGTCTATGCAGTGTTTTACAATCACAGATTTTCAAAGACGGATCTCTGCCCAGTGGACTTAATAATCTAGATGGACAAAGGTTAGGGGAACACAGGGCCAAACAGATGCATATTTCCATTATACAGATGGGGAGCTGAAAGGTTGTGACTTGCCCAAGGCCACACAGTGATTTCATGGCGAGGACAGGAATCAAACCCTGGCTTCCCAGGATCAAGTCCAGCAGCTTATCCACTACACCACACTGGGTAATTTCAGACATGCTGGGCCTCCAGGCCCAACACGCTGAAACCCGGACCGGGCTCCGTCTCGGATCCCGGTCAGTGATGAAGCCGGCCATCCTTTAGATGTGCCGGCTTCATCATGCAGGGGAATCTCGGAGGGAGCAGGTCGTGCGGTGCAATGCGCAGTCGCACAGCCCCACATCCGCCCTCAGGGAGATGGGCGGGCACAGCAGCCAATGTGGCCGCTGCACCCGATCCCGTACTGCGGTCCGGACCATGCTCACGAACAGGGCAAGGTAACACACATTACTTTTGCCCCTTTGCTGATCGTGGTTCAGTTAACCACATTTCTGGGGTTGAGGCTGGCCTCAACCCCAGAACCATGGTTAGCTTTAAACCCCACCAAGAATTCACCATGGTGAACGTCTGGCGGGGCTCAAACAGACATGCCACCCATCACAGCCACCACACTGGATCCACTGTGATCCAGTGTGGTTGACTGTGGTGGCGTCACGTCTAAAATTACCCACTGGCTGACCCAAGGAAACTGGCACTTCCTCCAGGGACACTGGCCAGAGTTTCTGGGCAAAACTCCGACAAGTGGCAAACCTATTTCTCCATCCTAGATTATAAGCCCCTTGGGGGCAAGGAGTTTCTTCTAATTACGACTGTCCAGCACCACCAGACATTTTTGGTGCTATAACAAAATAATAAAGAGAAAAAGTAGTATAGAAACAATTTTAAGTCACTCTCTCCTAATACAGAGGCTCCCAAACTATGGGTCGCAATCCCCAAGTGGAGTCATGCAATGTGCATCATGATCTCAGCAGATATTTTATATACTCTGCATGTGTCATTGTTGCTATCTAGGGTAATGGGATTATATTTAAGTCTCAAACAGGGTCATGACAACTATGAAAAGTTTGGAAACCACTAATAATGCATGCATTGTACTGTAGTAATATATATCATATTACATGTTGCTATAAAGCAAGTGTGGTGTAATGGCTTAGTGCGCAGTATTTGGACCGGGAGGTTGGAGGGACCCTGGTTCCAGTCTCAGCTCAGCCAGAAAATTCACTGGGTGACCTTGGACCAGTCACATTATTCTCTCAGCCTAATCTACCTCACAAGTTAGTTGTGGGGATTAAAAAAAAAGTTGTGTTAAATTGTTGTTTGTAAAGCGCTTTGAGCACCATTGCAGGGGGGTACTATATAAAAATATGATGATGATAAAAGAACATAAGTGCCATACTTGCACCATACTCAATAGTCCATCAAGCCCAGAATCCTATCTCCAACGGTGGCCACTTTCGGTCGCTTCAGAAAAGTACCCAACAGATCATAAGTGATCCGTTCACTCCCAGCTGCTGGCAGTCAAGATTTCATCCCCCAACCTAGTTAAGTAATAGCCATAAATATAACATTTACAAAAGTGCAGAAGTCCCATTTTCCAAACTAACTTAGGTACTTAACAGTCTAAAATTCCCACCGACTTATTTAAGTTTTTCCCATGTCCTTCCCCCAAGACTCAGGGCAGCTTAAAATATTAAAAACACAATACACATTAAAATCCCTTTTAAAAAAAACAACACCCACCCTCATTCTTAAACCCACTCCAATGAAGCTTAGGATGCAAATCCTCCATCCCTTAAAGTCAGTGTCTTCAAGAGACAAAGGAGTTCACCCTTAGCTTCCTAACTGCCTAAATCTCTGACCCTGCAAAGATTTACACAGATGAATAACTGTACTTCAGCTGGGAATCAATTAATTGATTATTTGCAGAATTGGAGTATCAGTCATTTTTGAAAACGACGGTAGGGCTGTTAAGTAATTTACATGCTTTTTGAAAAATTTGCAAACTATGCATGCATAGCAGATCCCATTGACAGATAGCACAGCACTGTTAAAGACTAAGCTTCTCAATGTCCTGATGAAGTAGCTATATATCATTCTTATTTTACAGATGAAGAAATTGAGACAAGGAAGAAATAAGGACTCATTTTTGCCAATAATTTTAATTATTTTCACTTTTGTACATCCAAACAGAGGAGACAATAGTTTGTTTTTCTTTCAGAGATGCAGAACGTTTGATGCTGCATAGACTTCAGATGAAGTTATGGGTGCTCAACGTTCCTCAAAAACCAAGTCCTATGGCAAAATTGTCCATCATAGGTGTCTAAAGCTAGGCACATAAGTCCATAGGCAGATAATGACACTGGATAGCCTGATAGTCAGAAGTGCTGAGTAACCAGCACTGTCACCAGGCATATTTATGAGCATGACTTCATCTTCTATTGCCCATGCTCAACTTCCTTAAGAATCAAACCACTTACTTTAGGTGGTCAGGTATGGAGTTAGGATGGAACTTGCCTTTATCCAAAGGAGCTTGAAATTTTATGTCTTGGATGATAGTTTTTAAAAGAACCTTAACATCAGCAAGACAACTTCCATTCAAAGACAATGAGACTTTGTACCACCTGTCACAGAGAAGAAATTGCATATTTTTGCACATGCTGATTTGTGTCGATTTGTGTAAATTGCCCAGCCCTGCAAGTCCATAGATAACCCAGCCAGGCCAATCTAAAACCAAACGACAGTCATAATACAATACCTTATTCAAAAGAATACTTATTCTCCCCTAGTCTACCAGTTACCCAAAAGGATCCTTAAAACAATGTTTATTTAATCATATCAGCTCATTAAAGCATGTGACCACCATAGGTAGTACATTCAGATACAAATCTAGGTCGTATGCTAAGACCTAGGGGTGAAAACAGACATGACGCTAACCACCCTTTACCCACCCTTGGTGGTTATTTATTCATGTTGCAGGACTGTATTGGTGCCCTATGCAGCCCTGAAACATGCATAAATAACCACCAAGGGTGGTTAAAGGGTGGTTAGCNATTCATGTTGCAGGACTGTATTGGTGCCCTATGCAGCCCTGAAACATGCATAAATAACCACCAAGGGTGGTTAAAGGGTGGTTAGCGTCATGTCTGCTTTCATGGCTTGGGATAGTCTTTGACTTCCTGGTAGGAATGACTTCTTGAACTGGAAGCAGAGCACAACAGCCCATTAACACAATGGCATATAGCAAGGATGATCACACAGTACTATTACCCATGAGCTCAACAGTTATAACTCTGTGTGATAAACCTGTTCTGAACCAGGGGTAAGTAGTAGTAGGAGCAGTTCTAAAAAAAATCAGAAAAATCACAGTGGCTCCTGCCTTTCAGTGCTCATTTAGTCCCATCCCAATCTTAAACATAAAGCCTTTTCTCCTAGGCTAGCAACCTCCTTCCCTGGCTGGGCTTCATTCCAAGCTCCTTAGCCTAGCTTCATTTGCCAATCAGTTCAAAGGCAAGGACTCTGGGGCAAGCTCCCAGCCTCTTCTCCTTCTGCCTGGGGAAACCCTAAGGTAAACTTCAGCCCTTAACACTCCCTGGTAGTTGCCTCCTGAGCTGGGAATTCATTCTCGCGTATGCCCCTTCATTACTCACACCTCAGTTCATTAACCCTAACTGGATCATAAATAGGAAGTGGGAGGGGCTGGTTAACTCTAGGCTTCATCCCCATACTTACCTCCAGCACTCTGCACTAGGATGCTGCTCTATGTTTTTAGAATTCTTTTGACCCCTTGCCCTGAATGTATGCAAGTCAGAAAGTCACCATTACTACCGAGCAAAATATAAAAGCAAACCATGCTTCAAAAATGCTTATTTTTGGTAGCTTCCCCACCACAGGAATAAGACCCCCTTCTCCCTCTTCTCCCTCCTGTCCTCCTTCCCTCCCACATCCTTTGAGGAAATCTCATCCCTACTCTCCTCCTCCAACCCTTCCACTTGACCCCTTGACCCCATCCCCTCCTGCTTCCTGACCTCCATTGTTCCCACTGTCACCCCTTCCCTCCTGCACATCATCAACCTCTCCCTCTCTACTGGCTCCTTCCCATCTGCCTTCAAGCACGCCATTGTCTCTCCTATACTCAAAAAGTCCACTCTTGTCCTCTCTGACCTTCTAGCTACCATCCTGTCTCACTCCTTCCTTTTGTTTCCAAGCTTCTTTGAACGTGTTGTCTACTCCCGCTGCCTTGACTTCCTATCCTCCAACTCCTCCCTTGACCCCCTCCAATCTGGCTT
>QEPC01001482.1:380271-392232 GCA_003113815.1 Sphenodon punctatus
GAATCTTAGCAATGTTATGGAGGGAGAAGCGACAGGATTTAGCAACAGAGTCAATGTAGGGTTTAAAAGAAAGGGGTGAGTCAAAGATGAAGCCTAGGCTACGGGCTTGGGGGACAGGCAGGATGGTGACTCCATCAATAATCATTGACAGTGAGGAAGGAGAGGAAGGATGAGGGGGGAAGATAAGGAGTTCAGTTTAACCATGAAAGCTTATGCCTACATTTTTCGAAAAAGACATCCAAGAGTCTCATCATTTCAACCCAAGTCTTTTATTATATTTTTTCTTACTGCTAGTTTAGATTGCTATGCTGCCCTTCTTCAAATAAGGATGGAGGGCAGCTTGCAAAGATTAAAAATAAAATATTAAATCTATCAAAGGCTTTAGCGGAGCCACTCTGGAGCAAGTGGTTTGTGGATCATGCATGGCATGGGGCTCTAAAATAAATCCTGAAACTGTGAAATTCATGATAAAATTGTGAGAGCTAGCATCTCTCCTGTAACTCTACAGCTTTTGTAACTCTCCTGTAACTCTACTGATCAATCATCCGCAGTCCAAGGAAGGGAGGGGAAAGGAGTTTTGATAGGCAGACCCTCTGGCAAAGAGCTTAAAAATACACTTCACCTGTAAGGGAAAAGGCAGCATGAAAAAGGTGCAAACACGCATAGTGGAATTTCTCTATGTTCAAAGACTTTGGTGGCCTTGGAGAGCAGACGAGACATGACTCTCTTGGATTACAGTATTAGCATTACAGTGTTAAGATCTTGAGACAGGCCTTAATAATTAAACAATTGACTTAAAAATCACAGGATACTAAAAAAGTAATACGTTTTGGTTCACCTTACATGTTTTTTTCAGTTCAAACAATTGCACACATGACCTGGGCACTCATGCAGTTGACAGTCTCCTTCCTGGGCTCCAAGTCTTTTCCCCTTGGCAAGCCCTTTTGCTGGATCCTGGCTCTGCAGGACATGTCAGCAGGGCTGCCCTTAAGCCCCCCCCAGTCAGAGGGAGCTCCATAGACAGGCCAGTTCTGGTAGCCTCGGGACCAGTGCTCCTGGAGGCTCTGGGATGGGCTATTTCTGTAAGACTGTATTCACACTGACAACTCTCAACCCCCAGGGCCCTCCAAGAAGCAGCCACACAGTGTGGCTGCTTCTTGGAGGGCCCTTCCCCTTCGCCTTGCAAAAGCACTTACCTTGCAGCTGAGATATGCCTTTAAGGAGAGGCATGCAGCATGCCCTTCTCCCTCCCTCCCAGGGCAGGGCAGTGATGCTAAATGCCTTATTTTTTGTAAGCAAACACCAGACTGCTAATTATTAAAAGGGTGGAGCTATGGAGGGTAGGGTCATGGGGACCCTGCATTTTATTTCCTCTCTGGGCCCTGCAAAATCTAAGGCTAGCCCACCTTCTTGTCAGTCAGTGGGTATTTTCAGAAGTGACGATACCATGCTTAGCCACACTTCCCCCACCCCCAGGGCCACAACCACCGTCACTTCTGTTCGGCAGCCACCAGATGTTCACCACGCTTTGCCCTGAACTGTGGCAGCAGTTACCACTGGTTGTGATCTTGTAAAATTGCGGGGCAACAGCCAGTGGTAAGCGCTGCCATGGCTCGGGGCAAAGTATAGTAAGGCGCGCCATCACGTCTGTTCTGGGTACTGGTCTGCCCCAGGGCGGCATGGTGGTCAGTACCCCAGATTGGATCTAAGCATGGTAGCATCACTTCTGAAAATACCCAGTCCTGAGGGTATGACCTTACGCAAGGTCATGGGGCAGCTCTAGTTTTCCCAAGGCAAGCTTCGTAAGCCAGAGACCAGGCCCTCTTGCTCTGGTCACCTGCCTTTCACTGGCGGTCCACCGCCTTTAAGCCACCCATGTCTGCCTTTTGTAGCTGATGCTTTTGGCTGGCTTACAACTTCCTGCCCTGCCCAGCAGGGAGCAGTCAGCCTACATTCACATTGGCTTATTAACCAATTAGCCCCTGAAATGGGTAGGCACCTGTCTTCCTGTACAGTTCCTCAGGGTTTGCAACCTGCAGTAACTCCCCCAGCCCACCCCATAGGGTCTCGTCCTACAACAACATAGGAGCCATTCACTACACCCTGCTCACTTTCACTTTTTTATTCTAGTCACTTTTACGTTTATCCAGAAACATATGGACGGTGTATGCAGCAGGGTGTGTTCCTTTGATTTAAAGTATCTATCCCCATTAGAATGCACTCAGGCCCTAAAGAGGCAGGCTGCTAGCCTCTCAGAATGCCCCTGGGTGTTCATGCATGGGTGCCACCCGTGTAAATCCCGTGGTAGGGGGGCATGCACACTCACCTACATCCATCCCCCACGCATGGAGCAACTGGCAAAAATGGTGATTGCTGTGTGTGTGTAGATGGGGGAAGGTGGGTGTAGATGAGTGTGCGCCCTTCTACACCCTCCTCCCACCCACTGCACATGGACCACAGCATGCACCGACACACACACACGCACGCCACACATGCCATGGCCCATGTGATAAGGGCCACTGTCTCTCACTAGCAGCCCACTCCTAAGTTCCTGGCTCAGGCATTTAACCTACATCTCTTTGCCTGTTACCTCCAGCAGGGGAAAAGTAACCTCTTCAGATAGCTGGCTGCAACCTCATTGAGGGTCTTATCTTCCATTGACCTACCTTAGAACATACTCTGGGGTCTAACCCTGCAAGCACTTTGGGGCATCTCATTACAGTCTGAAGAGATCAGGGATGAGGGACAGGGTTGTGCAAGGGAGGCAAATCTTGTATTTCTAATTTCTAGTCTGGTTTCAGTGCCAATGTTGGTATTTTGGGTGAGGTTTTTGTATTTTGTGTCTCAAAATTTGGGGAGATGCTACATAGGGTGGCCAGATATGCAAATTTTAGAGGACACATGAGAAATAGGTTGCAGGGCTGCACTGGAGACAATGCAGCCCTGGAACCTGTATTTCTCATAAGTGTCCTCTAAAATGTCCATATATATTTGGTTGGGAGGCAGGGAAGCAAGCAGTGGGTGCAGCCCACCATGTGTGCATGCATGCACATACAGCTAAGAACCCTGGTATGTATCAGCAGGCTCAAGAGCACCAGAGAGGGGAATCTCATGCCCTTGTCCCATCCCATGCAGTTACCTGGGTGCAATTCGGCCTCCAACTGCTTGTGGAAGCAGGTCAAGCCCCTGAACCACAAAGCACTCAAAAATCAAAAGTAAATTAGAACACAATTCCCTCCTACTGATCACCATTGTTAGGGCTAAACTCCCCCCTGACCTGCACAACATATCATGAAACCTGACCAAAAATTGAAAACATCACATTAGAATTGTAAATTGAGAGGTACAAAGCCCACTAACGCATAAGCCAAAATCATAGGGCAGATGCCAAAAAGGGCATTTTATGTTTTATCTAAACCTGAATGTACAACCCTAGTGAGAAACCTCTGTCCCATAGGCCAAATCTAGTCCCTTGCTGTTTTATATTTGGCCCCATTCCAGTTCCTGGGACGAGCTTAAAAATCCAGTCCCTATTACATAGGGATGGCCGAACAGAACATGGTTCAGATGTTTGGACATTTGGTCCAAAATCTGAGCTCGGGTTCGGCTGTTCGGTTCGACCGAACTTGGCCGAACAACCGAAAATAGTGCTATTGATACCGAAACCGAAACCAAATTAGATTATTTATTTTTTGTTTGACCCTGAAACCACTCCTGGTCTTCACCCCTGGTGCCAGTAAGTCTGCTCCTCAGCTGCCTCCCACTTCCAGTCACGTTTTTCCCATCTTCCAGTCACACTTTTTCCACCCCCAAACTCATCCGAACTTTTCCGAACTGTTCAGCCGTTCGAGCGTTCGGTTTGGACATTCGGTTCAGTCGGCTGAACAGGCTGAGTTCAGCTCAAACTCCGAACGTCTGAACCACGTTCTCCCATCCCTACTATTACAAGCGCTGAAAGAGTGAGTTCAGGGGAAATAGAGCAGAGATGAGGGCATGCCAACAGGGAATGGATCCATAGCAGAGATCCATGAACTGAATTCTCCCCTTCCTTCCCCCATCCTGAGCATACCCCTTAGGCACCCGTGCCCCTGACTCCTATCCAGCCCTTGAAGCTTGTACTCATTTTCAAAGTGGCCCACAGGAGGGAGAAGGTTCCGCACACTGGAGTAGGTCAATAGATTGCTCTTTTGGCATTGCAAGTTCATTGTCTGTCATTTTCTTAAGTTGTTTCTCTCCAAGTTTACACCTGTTCCTTTGAGTTCTGCCAAGAAATATATGTTTGTGGCAGGCAAGGGATTTATAAACAAACGGCAGGAATTTTGGACAATCTAACCCATCTTCCACTCACCTGAAAGATGCTCTAACACATCCCCTAGCTTACTTTGTAATCCAGTTCATCCTATATCAGATCTATATGGTGTGTTTTATATGAGTTAACGTTTTGCATACTTCTAATAGCTACAGCTGAAAACAAGAGCTTTCCTTGCTTCTCCAGCTGATTGCATTTTAAAATAGATTTCAAGTGAGCAAAGGAAAAAATTAGTCCTAGTAAATATCACTATAGAAACCAAATTCTACAAGTGTCACTGGCTTCTTTGTACTAAGACACAGTGATTTTGTCTCTCTCTCCAGAGAAATCTGTTCCGTTAATGATGTTCTGTTTGTCTTATTTTACAATGATATTTCATAACTTCCCCAACAGCAATCTTTGTAAAAGACAAAGTAAAAACTGTACATCTTGAAAATTCTGTTTTGACGTTCCCCCCACCCCTTTAAAATCTTATCTTGTGGACCTGTCACATGTTGTTGATATTCAGTCACATCCCCAGGAGCTAGAAAGAACTGGAGAGGAAAAAGCCAATTATACATAAAAATATATTTGCTCATTGTATGTCTGTTCCATACTGTCCTTAACAGAAAAACCTACACCAATTTTCAGTCATACTTTGCATAATCCAATGGCATTTTAAAAAAAATAAAATTTGCATTTAAATTCACTTTTAAATACTTTCCTCCCAAATAACCAACAACACTGTGAGTGTAACCTTTACCCATTAAAATCAATGGTCACAGATTTCAAACCACTTACTCCAAGATAGGTCCATTGAAATTTTATTTATTTCCATTTTAAACCTGTCCTTCCCTGAAGGCTCAGGGTGGTTTTCAATATCTGTAATATCATATAAAATATGAAAAATGAAAATAATAATAAAAATATATAAACTGTGTAAAATTCCCCAGTTAAAACCAATCCCGAGGCCCTAGTCCCACCTGCTAAAGGCCTGGACAAAAAATTGGTGGAGAGTGTGTCAATTATCACCCAGTCTCCAACCTACCTTTTTTGGGAAAGGTGATTGAGATGGCCATGGACTCCAGTAATATCTTGGGTAAACTCCAGTTCAGGTTCTGGTCTTCGCACAGGGTGGAGACCGTTCTTGTCAGGGTGATGAATGATTTTAGATTGAGGACAGATGGCCATTTTAGTCATGTTGGACCTCACAGCAGCATTTGATACAACTGACCACGGGTTGCTGCTTCAGTGGCTGGTGTGATGGGAGCTGCCAGTCAGTGGTTTCAGTCATTCGTAGAGGGGCGGAGTCAGTCAGTGGTGACTGATGTTTATGCATTATCCTGAGAGACTTGAAACGTGGCTTTCCTCAAGGCTCAATTCTTTCGTCCATGTTGTTCAATGTATAACGTACAACCCTTCAGGGATGTTATAGTCAAGCACTGGGTTAAGTATCATCAGTACGCTGGTGATACACAGTTTTATATCTCTTGCCCCATGGCCTCTGCTTTAGAGGAATGTCTGAACAAGATAGTCAACTGGATGCATCAGAGCTACTTCATGCTCAATCTGGGAAAGACTGAGGTGATGCTGGGGGGACGTAGCCTCAGGCCCCTGCATGTTGACAGGGTTCAGGTAGAGGTGGTGGGCCAGGTAAAGAACTTGGGTGTCATTTGAAGTTTGTTTAGAATGCAGCAGTGCGGCTACTTACTGTTTTGGGCAGTCGTGATCATATTATGCCTGCCCTGAATTCTTTGCATGGGCTGCCTGTGGAACGGTAGATTGCGTTTAAGATTGCACTGCTGGTTTTTAAGGCCCTGAATGGTATATTTGGAACCTACTCTTGGAGCTTCGCACAGATGGGTATCTGCACTCAAAAACCATCCACTGTTTGGGGATCCTGTCAGCAGGCAATCAGGCCTTTGCTCTGGCAAACCCCTCCGTGTGGGACTCCCTCCCTCCAGATAGCCACCTTAGTTCTTCCCTCTTTACCTTTAGAAAGCACCTAAAGACCTATTTATTTTCCAGGTGCTTTTAGGATCCTCTGCTGGTTTCCTTTTATGTGTCCTTTCCCTTCCCCTTTTAAATTGTTTTAAACTGGATTTTATATCGTCATATTTTTATGTTGTAAAGTGCTCTGAGCACCATTTTGGCAAGGGGGATGCTATAGAAATTAAATTATTTGTAAATGTATTATTATTAATTTATTATTATTATTACATTGTCTTTAAAATGTTCAGGCTTGGGATTTAGCAAGCTTCCATGGGGAAGAGAGTTCCAGACTTGGGGAGCAGGCACTGTGAATACCTCTATGCGTACTCAGGCCATATGGACTTGTTGCGGTAATGGAACTTGCAAAAGAATACCCCCCAGCTGACCTTAAGAAGCATGATGCAACATAAGGGAGGAGCAGGAGGTGGCCTTTTAGATAGGTAGTTGAAGTTACTCCAGAGTAAGCAGTTTGTGGATTGTGGCCAATGGGTGTTTTGCCATTGATACTAGTGGTCTTAGAGTGTTTCGGAAGACCATGAATTATTTAAATTTTGCAATACTATTGATTTAAGCAAATGTGGTTTATTCCAGCAAGGCAGGTTTAGAGCTGGAAGTGCTAAGTTCAAATCCTGATTTCACGAAGTGACTTTGGGCCACAGTTCTCCCATCTGTAAAATGTGATTGCTGATGACAAGCCATAGTATGCCTTTGTTTGTGTGCTCTGGACACTGCCAACCTCTGACTACAGGGTGTAAGGTGCAGAGAATTATTATTAGTGAATTTAGTCTCACCAAACATTTTGAGAGAGAAGAGCAGAATTATACCTTTGGCACAGAAGTGGAAACTGAGGCAATGAGGTCAGTCTGTTCAGTGTCTCACAAGAGCCATATGCAAGGCAGAGAAATAAAGTCAGATTTCTTGGTCCCAAGCTGTGTGCTTTAGATGGGAATCTGCAGTTGGACTGGCTCACCCTTTACCTATGAAGATTCAATTATTGAAAACACCAGAAGATTTGCATTCAAGTGTATTGCACTATATAGTGAATATTTTTTTCAATATTTAACTGTGTTCTAAAATAGTATCTAATGAACAGTCTCCTTTGCTTTTTCAATTTTCTTCCAAGTCCTGTCTTCTTAAGCAAAATGACTAATGGGGACAGGGGGGAGATGTGGCAGAAGTTTACAAATCATGAGTGATGTGAAGCAAGTAAACAGGGAGCTGTTATTTCCCCCTTCTCTTGATACCAGAACTAGAAGACACCCTATGAAGTTAGCTAGCAGCAGATTTAAAACAAATAAAAAGTAATTTTTCACTCCACTTACAATTACCCTGTGAAAATCATTCCCAGAGGATGTTGCAAAAGTCAGTAGCATAAGTGGGCTCAAAAACAGATTGGATACGTTTTAAATTTCGGTTTGATTATTTATTTATATAGTGCCAGCAAGGTACCTATAATTCTAATTACAGGGGTGTAACTAGGGTGGAATGGACCCCTGGCCAAGAAGTCAAGACGCTGCCCTCCACCCAAAATCAGTCCATTTGTGCCCCCAATAATCAGTTGCCCCCATGGTGGGGGAAGCTGTTTATTGGGGGAACAAATGAACTNAGGTACCTATAATTCTAATTACAGGGGTGTAACTAGGGTGGAATGGACCCCTGGCCAAGAAGTCAAGATGCACCCACCCACCCCACCCCCATCCCCTTTGTCTCCCACGGGCAGTGAAGCCACTGGTGGGCTGACAGGCCTAGGGGCACTGCCTGGGCACGCTGCCCAGCTCGCATACAGGTGAATTAACTTTAAAGGCACTTTTGCCCTTCCTCAAAATGGAGGTTGTCTGTGCTCACTGCACCCTCAATGATGGTTTACAGCTGGGTGTTTCCCACAATTCCAACTACAAGCATTCCACAAGCAGAAAGAAAGTAATAAACTGTGCATGCAGAGCACTAAATTCCAAAGGGCCAAGCCACAATCAAACACACAAGACACCCCAAAAGGCAGCCTATTAAGCACATTATGCCATGCAAAGAGACATTCTTCTAGATATATAACCAGTTCATTTGTGCCCCCATAATCAATTCACACTGGCCCCACCCAAAACCAGTTCATTTGTGCCCCCATAAATTCATGCTGCCCCCACCCATATAACCAGTTCATTTGTGCCCCCATAATCAATTCACGCTGCCCTCCACCCAAAATCAGTCCATTTGTGCCCCCAATAATCAGTTGCCCCCATGGTGGGGGAAGCTGTTTATTGGGGGAACAAATGAACTGGTCCCCACCCCATAACCATTGTGCCACCTAGCCCCATAACGAGTTCATGCTTGCCCCCCGCCCGCCCCAACCCCCCACAACTGTGCAGAGTGGCAGTGGGGCCCCCCAAGCAAGCCCTCCTTCCCCTCCCCTACATATGGTGGCGGCTCAGCAGCAGCTGGGGAGGTGGAGGCTGAAACGGAGGCTGGCTGAAGGTCTGCTTCCAGCAGGCCGCCCACTCCCACCACTCTCTATTCTCCTCAGGTGGGCGGCCGCCTTAGGAAGCCTTGCCCTGCTGCAGTCCAGAATGACTGGTTCCTCACACGGCGTTGCAGCTTGAATTTCCCAGGGCCGCCAGTGGGCATCTAGATCAGCTGCTTCCGGCTGAAGATGGAAGCACTAAGTAGCTGATCTAGGTGGCCTCTGAGGGCGGCCCCAAGAAATTCAAGCTGCAGCACTGTGTGTGGGACCGTGATTGCCGGACTGCAGTGGCACAAGGCAAAGGTTCCTAAGGCGGCCGCCTACCCGTGGAGAGTAGAGAGCGTCAGGAGTGGGCTGCCCGCCAGAAGGAAGAAAAAAATGTAACCTGGCTCAGCGGCTCCTGGCAGCCCTCGGCATAAAGCTGGGGTCACTCAATAGGTGCTACATGCCTGTATAATTATAGATAGGTCCCAAACTGAGGGACTCATAATATAGGAAAGACAAGGCTATTAGTCAAGTTGGTCGGGGACAAGACCTCGGACTGTCAGGAGCTTGAAATGAATAGTAGGAAATGGATCACTACATTATGACTTGTTGTGCACTTATTTGAAGCAACCAAAGCTGCCTCTGTCAGAGACGGAAGGTAAAAACAGGTGGGAAAGTGGCCCGCTGTGACCTGCTTTGGACCGGAACTCAGACTTTGCCCCGGGCCATGTCAGCGGTTAACCCAGTGCTCTGACCTCAGAAAACCTTCAAGGTCATAGCCTGGGCTAAGGCCTGCCCGACTGGGTCACAGCGGGTTCTCATGTCTGTTCCCAGGCTGGCATACCAGCCCCGGTCGGGTCCACGATGGCCAGCCACCATGGCTGCCCATCATTGGTCACCATGGCTGCCCATCATGGTGGGGGCCGGGGTGGAGTCGGCTACAACATCAGTGTGCTCCCCGCCTTCCCCAGTGTCTGGGCCATGAGCATGTTCAATGCCCCAACCCGGTCCAGACCATGTCTGCCATTGTTTCTTGCCCCGGGCCGGGTTGTGCAGCCGCTGCATGGCCAGCACTTCTGTTTTTACTCAAAGTTGTGGGTTAGATGTACCATTGACTTAGCATGGTGCTTCTTATGTTCTTGGGTGTGATCCTGATCCCTTTGAAGTCAACAGAAGATTTCCCAGTAGTGCCTCAGAGAGACTTGTAAGCACAAATGCAGAGTTAACAATTTCAGTGATGTTAGATGGCCAGGAGGCTGTTAAACTAACATGTTAATTGGCCAGTACATAGCTTTCCCCACACAAATCATTTTAGAGGGGCAAAATTGATTTTGGAGACCATCAGTGCAATTCTGACTCCACTGAAGTCTATGGGGAGGAACTAACCAGCAGGGTACATGGATTTATACGAGACAATAACAAAAAAAGAATAGGGAAAATGACAATATATATTTATTGCTCTAATGCATAGGAAAAATTATCTACAGAGATAAAACCCTGGTTGTATAAATCAATAAAAATGAAATAATTACAATGTGCCTCACTGTATGGTTGACAAATACATGTGCACCATCAGCAAAGCTCAACCATTAATATGTTACACAAATATTGAGCATCATGAGCAAAACAAACGCGTTTCGAGAAAAACCCCTTCTTCAGTGCTAAAATACTTTAAAACCACAAATAGGCACTGCAAACAAACAGAATAAGGAGAGATTAAGCAGAGTTGTCTCCAATTTAAGCAAATCATTTTTGCAAATCCCAACCATGTATCCACTACTATACCTTAAGCCACTTGGGTGTTGCACACACCCAGTTACAAGTCAAGGCAGGGGGAGAGAGAAGGATGAAAAGCCACCCCCAAATGGGACTCTTAGTGGCATTTCTACTGCCAATAAAGAAAAAATTAGGAATAAATTAGTGAGTACTCCCCCACTTCCCCATGTTCTGATACAGAAATCTATTGGCGTATACTTAAAAACTCACAATCCTTCCCTTCTCATCTGCTGCAGTGCTCATTCATGTGCAATGTACTGCTGTTCCTCACGAGAGCTTGCTAAGATGAAAGTTACACAACTCCATCTGCCAGCCCTTAATAGGGATGAGCGAACAGAATGCAGTTCAGATGTTCGGTCGTTCAGTTCGAAACCTGAGTTCGGGTTCGGTTGTTTGGTTCGGCGGAGTTCGGTTCGCCCGAACTTGGCCAAACACTCGAAAATATCGATACCGATACCGAATTTGAAGATTTTTTTTCTGTATTGATATTATTTGACCCTGAAACCACCCCTGGTCTCCACCCCTGGTGCCAGGAAGTCTACTCCTCAGCTGCCTCCCCCTTCCAGTCACGTTTTTCCCACCCAAAGTCATGTTTTTCCCACCCCCGAACTCAACCAAACTTTTCCAAACTTTTCCGAACTGGTCAGAAGTTCAAACGTTTGGTTCGGACGTTCAGTTCAGACGTCCAAACAGACTGAGTTCGGGCTGAACTCCAAACAGCCGAACTGCATTCACCCATCCCTAGCCCTTAAATCAGTCCTGCAGATTCAATCACCTGTGGATCACATGAGTGAACTCCCCTTCCAATGTTTGTCTCCATGTTCTCTTTTCTCAGCAGATCAGGAAATTCCATGTTTTCTTCAATAAGTCAGGAAATTCCAGGGTATGCAGAATCCATTCTCTATATCTCCCTTGCTCAGGCACCCACATAAAGCAATGAATTAACAATTTAAAAAGCTAGTAAGCATAGCAGAGTCATTATGCAACAAACCGTCCACTCTCACATCTACTAAGCAAAGCACATGCAATTGATCATTTATGGTAGTAAGTCTGGTAAGGGTATAAACAAAATCAAAATACCCTAAATCACAATAAAACAATTATAAACAACACCATGTAAGAAAGCTGCTGAGGAACCCCTGAAAAGAAAACAGACCATAGCAGACTAACTGAGACATACAGCCCATTTATTCTACTCATTGAGGCCTCCAAGTATCAATGTCCCTACTCTATAAATCCAGTATACCTCCCTCCTCTGTAACTGTTTGATGTGTCCATCCTTCACGGATACTATTTCTATACATAGAAACGTGAGATCTTGTTCCCTGTGTCCTTCTTCGGCAAAATGTTTCATTATTATTATTATTATTATTATTAACAAACATTTATATAGCGCCAGCAGTGTACCTGGCACTTTACAAAGTAATAAAATAGACACGGTCCCTGCCCCTAGGGCTTACAATCTGAG
>QEPC01001482.1:393829-416875 GCA_003113815.1 Sphenodon punctatus
GTCCCCGAGAACCAAGGAGTTCTGGCTCCCAGCCCCCCTGCTCTAACCTACTAGTCCCCACTCCCCTCCCTGAGAACCCAGGAGCCCTGGCTCCCAGTTTGGGAGCCAGGGCTCCTGGGTTCTTGGGGAGGGGGGCCCAGCAGGTCCCCCTCTCGTTCCCCACTCCCCCCAGCAGGTCCCCCCTTGCTCACCCCTCACCCCCAGCAGGACACCCCCTCGCTCCCCCTCCCCCCCAGCAGGTCCCACCCCCAGGCCCCCCGCAATTTTCTCACCGTGGGCCGGCTTGCTACTCACTCGTCGCTGTGTCAGTGCCGCTCCTCCTCGGGCCTCAGCCGTCTTGTCCCTGGGCTTGAAGCAGCATGCGTGGGAGCAGCAGGAGGCTCGGCTCCTGCTGCTCCCACGCATGCTGCTTCAAGCCCAGGCCTGGGAGCGAGGGGGGGGGAGGAGGCTGGAAGCTGCACGGGGTGGTGGTGAGATACTCTGAGCCAGCTCGAAGAACCGTGTTGAAGTAGCAACCTTCTGAAGGTTGCTACTTCAGACAAGGTTCTTCGACCTGGCTCCTCCACACATGAGCCCAGGCTCGGCCGGTGTGATTTTTTTCCTTCGTCTTCTGCCCAGTCAGCGGGGACTTGGCATCGGGCGGGCTCAGGGGGCATTGTCCCGGACATCCTAGGGAGCGGGTCGCCCCTGAATATATACTGTCATTTCCCCTATTATTTTTTTGTTGTTTTCTCTAGTGGGTTTCCACTGGATAGGAGGAATTGCTGTTGAGGACCCCTATGTTTGTTTTTGACATGGATTTATAACCCTGATGCAGGAATTTAGTTGGGGTGTGCGTTTTCTTTTTGTTATTATACGAAATAGCGATTTTTAGTTTTAGTTATTCAATAATGAAAACGAAAGAACATAATAATGAAAAAACAAAACAAAGTTTTCTTATTACAAATTAATAGGGAAAACCTGAAAACCATTTAAAATGGCAGGATTGTACCCCCAATGAAGGGCATTATGTGTGCCAAATTCAGAAAATTTGGATAAAGGAATCCAATTTTATAAGCGAATGTAATTTGTTATTTTACCAAAATCTGCACACACACATACCTGGCTGTACTATCTTTGTCTCCCATCTGATGTGGATGTAACTTGGCAAGATTTTACCTCTCCCCAATATTAATATCTCTGCCAAAGTTCAGAAGGATTGGATAAAGAGTCCTTATGTTATAAGCAATTTACATGTAAATGCATTTCTGGCTGTAACATATTTGTATTCCATTCATAGGGGTGGGACACCAGGCAGAATACCGGTTACCGGTTCTCAAAAAACTGGATTTCCAAATTACACCCGGTATACCTGTACCAGATTTATTCCATTGATTTCAATGGGGAACTGTCCCCATTGAAATCAATGGAATAAAAAAAAAATTCCTCCCCCTCCCAGGCTGTGCGGGTGGAAGGGAGGGCACCCCTCACCCACCCTGCTCAGCCTGGATTTAAAAAACATTTGTTTTTTTCTCTAAGTCCCAAGTGCGGGCTCCAGGCCACTGCAGGCGACCTGGACCCTGCACCAGCAGGGACTAGGGTGATCCCTGGGGTGGAGGGTGGTTTAACACACACCCCACCCCAGGGATCACCCTACCTCCACACCCAGTGATCATCTACCTTGCACTCCGGGCGGCGGTGGTCCGGCTTGGGCGGCTTCAGCACTGGCTGTGGCTGCCGGCTTCAGCGCTACTAGGCCTTCTGGTGAACTTCCGGGTTTCCCCGAAAGGCCTAGTAGCACTGAAGCCGCNGGTGGGGATGTAGGGTGATCCCTGGGGTGGGGTGTGTGTTAAACCACCCCCCACCCCAGGGATCACCCTAGTACAACCTAAGAACCTATACCTACCTGCTGGTGCGGGCTCTGGGTCGCCGGCGGCGGCCCGGAGCCCGCACTAGCAGGGACTTCAGGGGGGGGAACACATTTTTTTAAAGCCAGGCTGGGCAGGGTGAGTGGGTGGTGTCCCCCCTTCCACCCACGCATTTGAATGGCCGCAATGTAAAAAAAATCCGGTACGGGGGAAATCCAGTAATTTACACGGATTACCGGGTTTAATCCGATACTGCCGGTACACCCAATACCGGGCAGTATCGGATACCGGTAGATCCGGAATTCCCATCCCTACCATTCATGCTACATAAAATTTGACAAGAATGTATCTCAGATCTTCAGGATCATCTCTGAAAAACTATGGAAAGATTTGATAAAGGGTCCAAATTTTATAATCAATTGAAGGTTCCCTCTTGAAGACTTGTGTTATTCAGGTAAATAGCACATGCAGTGCCATTCAGAGACAGGCATGGCAGGGAGGAGGGGGTTGTAGGATGGAGGGGGAGCAGCCCAACAGACTGACAGACACATTCACTGGCTAGTTAGTGCATGCTTCCAGCTTTACAGGAGGATCAATCAGTGGTGGCTTCAAGGTAGGCATAAGCTGCTGTTCTTTGGGCCTGCTCTTTGTCTGTGGTTAGTTCTGGCTTTGACCAGAGAATTTTCTCAGACTGTTCTGGCAGGCTTTTTATGTGTGTGTGCTAGAGCCCATTGCAAGAGTTCAGCTAGCTAATGCACCAATCCCCATGCACCTGGGATGCTGCCCAACATCCTCCTGCCCCCTCCTGGGGTGTTCTCTGGAAGTCAATGGACACCCCCACGGACCTGGGGTGCCCACCCAGACTGAAGCCTGTGCCAAACAGCAGAGATCACAGATATATCCTCTGGCCAATTGGCTTGACATTTCAAAGACACCCTGGCTGGGACAGAGATGTGATTGCCTCTCTTAACTGCATGCTTCCAGCTTTCCAGGACCAATCCTGGATGGCTCTGAGGCGGGCATAGAAGGGACATAACTAGAACTTCAGGAAGCAAGGCAGAGCACAGGGGGTAGCATCCCAGCAATCAGAAGACATGGTTCACACATCCAGGCTGGCCAATTGTCATTACAATCACATCCTGCAGCACTGTGACTGAGGAAATGAGATAATCCCTTATTGTCTGTTTCCTAAGCAGACGCATCCAACTTCCCAGTAACAAGTGAGGGAAAGGGGTTGTGGTGGTCACAGCACAGGATAATATATGAGTGATGGTTCTGCTGGCCAGTTGGCATCACAAACACATCTTGTACCACAGTGAAAAACGTAAGAGAATCTCTGGCATAGGCTCATACTCTCCAGATGCTGTTCAGGCTTATAACATTGGGACACTTTATCCAATTCTTCTGAAATTTTACAGGGATAGAATCCTTGGGGAGGGGTATAATCTTGCCAAGTGCCATCTAAATTTGGTGGGAGACAAAAATGTTACAACCAGGAATATGTACACCGATTTTTGTAAAATAATGAATTTCAACTGATTATAAAATGGGATCCCTCTAACCATTAATTCTGGCATCTGGCATATGTAATTCCCTCTATTTGGGGTACAATCCCACAATGTTTCATCAAAAAGGATGTAAAATAAAAAAAAGTTACAACTGAAAAAATGTTTTCCATTTAAACCAATGGAAATCAGAAACGAAAGTAAAAACAATTTAAAAAAAAAACTAATGACATATAACGAAAACGAATGAAATTTTAATAATGATAACAAAATGAATAACAAAAACAAAAGAGTTACTGTGCAGTGGGCCCTACCCTCACGTCAGTCAGTTGGCCCTGCAGCTGTCCTGGGTTCTAGGCCAGCAGTGCACAGAACCTGCTCTGGGAGCAAATGACAGAGCATAACCCATAGGAAACTGAAGGGTGGTTTGGGAAGGCAATTCTATTTGCACAGACCGGTAAATAAACCCTGATGGAAAGAGAAAGCCCATATCTCAGCATTATCTATCTAGGAAAGGAACAGCAACAGAAAGGGACAATCCTATTTCTGCACAATTTACAGCAGACACTCTCTACCAGTCTTCAGTTGTATCTGCATCTAGTGGCATCTTACGCAATGGCAATCAGGTGCTTAAGATGTTTGCCACGTGGTTGTGCATTTTGTCTAAGAACCATCACTAATTTTGGTCACTGGTTTGCCCTCAGATAGCTTCCCATTAATTCCTCATTGGCTGCACAGATGCACTGGGTGCAGAAATTGAGTGTTTTCCCTGTCCCTGTGGCTAACGTTGTCTCTAAAGAATTCGGGTAGTGTGTTCACAGCCATTTCCCATCTGTCTGCCCCGAATCCTCCACTCCATGCCTTTGCCAAACAGCTCGTTCCTTGTTGCACACCATCCGTGTGCTCTCCCAGGGCACCTGCAGTGGGGGAGAGGGGAAGTAGTGAAGAATCAGCTGTTTAGCTGCAGTGCAGAAGATCAAGCAGACCAGACCATTCTCTCGCATGGACTACAACTCCCATAATTCCATGGGAGTGCTTCTGCCAGGAGAGCGTCCAGCACGAGCAGCAGACAGGACACCGATTAGCCCCTGGATGTGGAAAATAGTAACAGGAGTTAATCTGGGGCAAATATGGGTCAGAGAATGATGTCAACACACATTCCACCACCCCTTGGTGTTGTGTCTAAAGGTGACAGCTCCAAAGAATGACTGTGGTGTATCAGGATGGAGGTGATCCTTGGTTCCCAAATCCTTTTTGTGTACTGACATCCATCCTACAGTGGACCAGGAAAAATGGACACCAGGCATTTCAGCAAAGTCCATAGAATTAGGGTGTAGAAGATATCATCCCATAAAGTAATGACAATGGTGCACCCCTGGCAAACTACTGATTGAATGACTTGCTCCAGGTAATTAGCTTAAAGGTAAAGTGCACTGGAACAGCATCCCCCACTGAAAATGTTTTACATGAATGTGGTCCAAGTAGGGAGAGAATGCAATCACGCACTTTCACGTAGGTTGGTATGAGAATAAAGAACACTTCAATAAACTTATTGCAATTTATGCGAGAGCCGTCTCTAATGTCTCCTGCTGCTTCCATCCCTTAAAGTGTGAAACAAGCTTCCTCTAGTCCTTCCTCATGTGAATTCTTGCCAATAAGATGATCACTTTAGAGAACACTTTATTAATATGCCAATATAACTGCAAGTAAAACAAAATCAAATTCTTCTGGGTTTTTTAATTCCTTGAGTCTTCCTTCAAATGTATTGATCAGTTTGGAAAGATAATTTTCTTTGAAATAATAATAATAATATATATCACCAATATAAATCTATAACTATAGGGGGTTGTGGGATTGAAGTAGATACTTGTCACCCCTGCACAGGGATTAGGGTTTTTTCAAGCAGGCATGGTACGTATACATGCATAGACCATGTAGTCACGGATACAGAGATGGCGAAACAGAGTTATATATGCAGAACAAAGGAGATTGCTTTTTCAGATCACTCCGCCATGGTCTCTCTCTTTAATTGGACACGCCAGAAAGCAAACAGGGAAAGGACATGGACATTCCCTAAGAGATTATTACTTAACCAATTATACAAAGAACAGTTAATAGAAGAATGGCAGCTGTACATGGAGAATGACACAGAGGGAATGTCAAGCCACATTATTTGGGAAGCGGATAAGGCCGTGATGAGGGGAAAGTTAATAGAAATAGATGCTCGGGCTCGAACAATGAGAAAGGCAAGTCTGAAAGAGCTGTATGAAAAGTTAAATCAGCTGACCTTGAAAGACAAAAAGAACCCATGCAAAAAACACAAAACAAAATAACGCAGATAAGAGGGGAAATAAATTTGTTGGAGATAACGAAAGTGACTAACCAAATCAGAAAAATTAAAGGGATGTACTATGAAAAGTCTAACAAATGTGACCGCATCTTAGCAAACCTAGTAAAGCAGAAAAGGGAAAAACCAGAATCAGGAAGATACAAGACATAGATGGGACTGACGTTAAGGAGGAGCAGCAAATACAGGGAATCTTTAATACGTATTACAGAGAACTATACAAATCCCAGGGGCCTGAGAGAGAGGCAATTCGGGCTTTCCTGCAGAAATTAAAACTACCAAAAATTAACCCTGAACATCTAAAACTCCTTAATCAGCGAATAACAATAGATGAGGTTAAAAAAAACCATTAAAAACCTCTCCAAAGGTAAGGCAGCAGGGCCAGATGGATTTATACCAGAATAGTACCAGTTACTAAAGGAACATATCTCCCCATGCCTTAGTAGAGTATATAATGATATTCTTGACAAAGGGAACTGCCAGCTTCGCAGTATGAAGCATTGATTTCACTGATTCTAAAGCAGGATAGACCAGCTCAAGAATGCGCGAGCCATAGGCCAGTATCTCTACTTAATGTAGATTATAAAATATTTGCAAAAATATTGGCAAATAGGTTGAATGTTTGTGTATCTACCTTGATAGGACAGGATCAAGTAGGCTTTATGCCTATGAGAATGGGGGCAGACAACATGCGAAAGGCAGTAGACATAATGCACTATATAAATAAAAGACAAGAAGAGGCCTTAGTAGTCTCTATGGATGCAGAGAAGGCATATGACAGGGCAGAAATTAGTTTTTTAGTGGAGACATTAAAGGGTATGGAACTCAGTGGGAATTTTATAGAATGGGTAGAAGCTATATACAAACACCCTAAGTCGTGGATAATTATTAATGGGCAACTGACACAGCCATTTGAGCTAGAGAGGGGTACGAGGCAGGGATGCCCACTGTCCCCACTATTGTTTGCGCTATTCCTGGAGCCACTGGCGATTGCTATAAGGGAGAGAAAGGATATCAATGGCATCATGATGGGAGACTCAGAATACAAGCTGGGTCTGTATGCAGACGATATCCTTGTTTTCCTGGATAAACCAGAAATGTCTGCTCCAAAATTAATAGACCTGATTAAGGAATACAGTGAGCTCTCAGGGTATAAAATAAACTTGAATAAATCGGCAGCCATCATATATGCTCAAACTAATGGGCGTATGCAAGCCATAGCAAGTAAGGTCCCATTTAAAATAGAGACAGATAAACTAAAATACCTTGGAGTGATTTTAACGAAGAATCCACAAGGTTTATACAGAGCGAACTATGTGTACAAGAAAGAACAGATTCAAACAATGCTGGATAAATGGAACAATATAGTATGCTCCTGGTTGGGCAGGGTGAACATCTTCAGGATGATAATAATACCCAAGCTGATATATACACAGTTTGTGCTCCCAATATACCTGCCAAGTAAATTTTTTACTGATATTGAACAGATGATTTCTAAGTGGATCTGGAAAAATAAACGTCCATGAATAAAGAATTACCAGCTCAAAGTGGCCAAAGAAAAAGGCAGAATTAAATCCCCCAGATATCAAATTATACTATTGGGCAGCTAGTTTGAGGGCGATTAGTAGGGGTGGGAATTCCGGATCTACCGGTATCCAATACTGTCGGTATTTCAGTGTACCGGCAGTATTGGATTAACCTGGTAATCCGGCTAAAATTACTGGATTCCCCCGTACTGGTTTTTTTACTTTGCGGCCATTCAAATGAATGGCCGCAATGTAAAAAAACAAACAACCCCCTCCCCACTTTCCCTCCCCAGTCCAGGCTGCGCAGGTGTAAGTCTAAGTACCTGCTAGTGCGGGCTCCGGGCCGCCACCGGCGACCTGCAGCCTGCACCAGCAGGGACTAGGGTGGTCCCTGGGGTGGGGGGTGGTTTAACACACACCCCACCCCAGGGATCACCCTACCTCCCCACCCAGGGATCGCCTACCTTGCGCTCTGGGTGGCAGCGGTCCGGCTCCGGCGGCTTCAGCGCTGGCTGTGGCTGCCAGCTTCAGTGCTACTGGGCCTTCCGGTGAACTTCCGGGTTTCACCGGAAGGCCTAGTAGCACTGAAGCCGGCAGCCACAGCCAGTGCTGAAGCTGCCAGAGCTGGACCACCACCACCACCTGGAGCGCAAGGTAGGCGATCCCTGGGTGGGGAGGTAGGGTGATCCCTGGGGTGGGGTGTGTGTTAAACCACCCCCCACCCCAGGGACCACCCTAGTCCCTGCTGGTGCAGGCTGCAGGTCGCCGGTGGCGGCCCGGAGCCCGCACTAGCAGGTACTTAGAGAAAAAAAAAAAAATTAATCTGGGCTGGGCAGGGGCAGGTGCCCCCCCCTTCCACCCGCACAGCCTGGGAGGGGGAGGGGGGAGGATTTTTTCCCCCATTGATTTCAATGGGGACAGTTCCCCATTGAAATCAATGGAATAAATCCGGTACTGGTATACCAGATTTAATCCGGGAATCCGATTTTTTGAAAACCGGTAACCGGGAAATCCGGTAGCCGGTAATTGCCCTGGTGTCCCACCCCTAGTGATTAGTTACTGGGTTCAGGATGGGAACAATACACACTGGGTCAACATAGAGAAGATACAATTGGAAAACCCAAAACTGCAATTTGATATTTTTTGGGAAATAATAAAGAATAAGAAAGCTATGAAGGAACACCCGCTTGGGTGGCCAGCATGGAGTATATGGAAGAAAGTGAAAAAGAAATTTGATATCCAAAATTAAATGACTCCTGTATATCCAATAGACAACCCAGAGATAGAGAAAATACTAGGTGCCCCGTCCTTAAGGCAAAGGATGAAAGAAAAAGGTGTTAGATACGTAAAAGACCTCTTTGTAGATAAGGTGTTTATCTCCAAAGAAAACCTTGAAAAGAAAATAGACAAAAAACTTAACTTTTTACAATTCCAACAGTTGTTCAGTATGTATGGTAACAGCAAAGAGAAGGTGCAGGGATATGGAAGACAGAGCTACCCTCTAGAAGTGATTTTAATGCAGCGGTCATCAAACAAGGGAATTTTGTCCCGTATTTATGGAGAGTTAAAAAATATGTGGTACAAACCAA
This sequence comes from Sphenodon punctatus, assembly GCA_003113815.1. NCBI lineage: Eukaryota > Metazoa > Chordata > Lepidosauria > Sphenodontia > Sphenodontidae > Sphenodon > Sphenodon punctatus. The sequence continues at coordinate 402,644 of QEPC01001482.1, forward strand.
GGGAGAAGGATTATATAGACAAGTGGGGAATAGACATGAATAGGCAATTTTCAGAGGCAGAGAAGATGGACGCGCACAGGCATATACACCAATGTGCTATATCAATGGCAGTAGTGGAAACCCAATTGAAAGTTTCAATGAGATGCTATATGACACCAGTTATGAAGGCAAAATGGCTGGAAACGGAGTCCAAGCTATGCTGGCGGAAATGTGGAGAAGTGGGAACGCTATATCACTGCTTGTGGGCATGTAGCAAATTGCGTACCCTGTGGGCTAAAGTTTGGGAGGTTATTAGAGAGACTACAGGATTAATATTACCAATGGACCCCACCATTGCCATATTGGGGGTATACCCCAATATGCCTTTAGTGAAACAGCATAGACAGACTTGTGTCCACATGATATTAGCCGCAATTAATGTGATTGCGAGAAGATGGAAAGGCCCAGAACCCCCAACAGTGGGGGAATGGTATAAGAGACTATGGTACATTATATCGTTGGAAAAAACAGTTGCAGAGGCAAAGGAATCAATGGGAGATTTCTTCATAGATTGGTCAGCTTGTTTTGAATATCTAAAAAAAAATGTAAACGTGTTGGAACCTGAGGACGTGATATGTATAACTGAATTGTAAAGGTTAGGTGATGGGGGGGATTAAGGTGGAGGGGTAGGAAGGGAGATGGGGGGAAAAGGTGGGGAAGTTGTATTATGGAAGAGTACTTGGGGAGGAAGGGGGAAGGGATAAGGGTGGAGAAGGGGGTAAAAGGAAAGGTTAAAGATATGGAAATGGAAAGGATAAAAGATATGTAAAACTGTGGAAAATGTACTCAGCAAAAAGGTGAATGGCTCAAAGGCATGTATATCTTTCCTGAACAAAGAAAACAAAACAATAAAATAAGTTAAAATGGAAAAAAAAATTTAAAAAAATAAATAAATCTATAATTCATACAATGCTCTCTGAAGAAAGTTAAGTATCTCTGTCCCTGATGGAAAATGTTGATGTAAAAATGTGATGCACATGATTATCCCTTTAAAAAAAGAAGAAGAAGAAGAAGAAGAAAATATCTCTCCTATAATACCCTTTCCAACCTGCTTTGCTCATAAGGAAAGGGGATAAGTATTTTTTGGGGCCCCTGTGTATTATGGCTTTAATTGAGATTTTATAGCATATTGTATTTTATATATTTTTATATTTTTTGTATTTCATATTTCTGTATTTTATTGAATGCTGTACACTGCCCTGAGCTGCCACTGAGCAGGAGGGGGCAGTATAAATGGGTGATTTCAGAAGTGACATGGTGAATGCTCACCACAGTCAACCTCAGGCAAACGCGAGGGGTGGTGAAAGCGTCGTGCATGTCTGTTTGCTCGCATCCAGATGTTCACCACAGTCAAAAACGGCCAGGGGTGAAGCTAACCACGCTTCGTGAGGTCGGGGCGGGAGGAGGTCCAGAAGTGTGGTGAATGGTCACCATGGCAGGGGTGAATTAAAAGTAACTTCTGAACGGAAACCCGCAGCCGCGGTGGAAGGAATTGACCCCAGCCACGGTGTGTTCTGGGGCTCGAACCGCGGTCCACGTCTCCACTGCATGTCTGTTGTGTTCCCCCGTGTCAGCCGCCACGGCCGCTTCCCGGCGCGGCGGCCGCTCCCCAAAGCAATAGACCCCACCCCCACCAGCACTACCCCAGCGGAGGCGTCTCCGCGGCTAACCAGGACTTCAGTGTGCGCTGACGTAGCGCCAACAGCTGATGCTTCCCCCGACGAAGCAAGGCCCCGCCCGCCGTTGCGCCGCTCCGCACACCTGCGGGAGCATGCAGAGGGCGGGGCTTCCCCTTCATAAGCCGGCCTCTCAGTGAGCTCTGGGCCGATGAACAGAGCTCCTGCCTGGATGAACTAGCCCCTCTCGCTTGAAAGCTAAGTGCAAGACTGTGAAAATTCCTCTGTGTTTGTCTCCCTTGTGGCCTCCATTTTCCCTGCCCTTCCCCATCCTTGTTCTCGACGTGCTTCTGACAGTGATTCAGTGTATTGCCTGTGAGTGTTTGGTGTTCCTATTCCCTGTTGCTCCCTGAAGGTGTGAGTGGGTGGTGTGAAGGGGCCTGCGGGCCTGGCGTTTCTGCTCCTCCCTGGGCCCCCTTTTTCCTCCATCCCCACCCCTGTGTGCAAACCCCTGCATCCCTGTTCCCCTTACCCCTGGGCCCTTGCCTTGCTCCCCCTGCACCAATCCCCACTGTCTCTACCATTCCCTTGTGGTGTGCAAGAACTCTGCCCCAATCCAAGCTCTGTGCCCTATGATGATAGGGGCCTAAGTTCCAGGTGCGAAAGCCCAAGGAACGGCCCAAATACTATCCTGACGGGCCGCCGGGACCCCCTTCAATTACAACAGAGCTTCCAGAGAGTGTGTGGTGCGCCTGGGCAACCCTTGTACCCCCTTCCTTCCCCTACCCCTCTGACAGATTCACCGGCACGTACCCACGCGCTCCTCCCCCTCCTGGAACCATGGACGTGGCCCAGGAAGTTGGGAAACTCGTCCTTGCTGTACAGACCCTGGCCATGCAGATAAAGGATCTGCAGGAACAGCATACGCACTTGGCCACTGCCGTAGCCCAGCAACAGGCTGTCCCTCCTCCTGCAGCGGCGGCGGGGGCACCCCCTGTGGTTGTTAATGCTGATCAAGTGGCTGTCGTAGCCCCGGCAGCTGGACCTCTTGTGCCCGCGCCCCTAGGGTTACCAAGAGAACCCCGAGGGCCACGTATTGATAAATTTCAGGGGGATCGTAAGGCTTGCCGAGCCTTCTTAGCACTATGCGATCTCACTTTCACTACCCAAGCCGCCACCTACCCCACAGATGAATTAAAAGTTGCATTCGTGATTGGAAACTTGGGGAATGTAGCCCTGGAGTGGGCCACGAATCTATTAACTAGCAAGAGCCCCCTTTTGACTAATTACCAGGATTTTTTAACCGAATTTCGGTTCTTGTTCGACCACCCGCATCGCTTACGGGATGCCGAGACCGCCATTTTGAACCTCCGCCAAGGGCGAATGCCTCTCATAGAGTATATCACCCAATTCCAACATCTGGCTTTAGAACTACGCTGGTCTGAGGACGCCCTTCGAGTACACTTCCGGAAAGGACTAGCCGATGACATCAAAGATCAGCTTGCATATATTGCCCTCCCTGAGACCTGGGCAGCAATCGCCACCCTAGCCCTCCAGATCGAGGCACGGCTTACGGAAAGGCGAAGGGAACGACGCCAAGATACTCGAAACTTCCCTGCCAGACCCATTCTTTTCACGCCCCCTAGCGGGGAGGCCTCGGGGCCAGCTCTCCCTGACGTGGAACCCATGCAGTTAGGTGCCTCTCGAGGGCCCGTCCCCATAGAAGAACGAGAACGACGGCGGCGAGCGCGAGCCTGTTTTTACTGTGGTGAATCAGGACACTTCATACAAGAGTGCCCGGCCGTACCCTCTGCCCGACGTCAAGCGGGAAATGCCAGGGGTCGAGATGGCCAGGGAACGTCTCAGCCCTGAGCATTATTCCCTCTGTTACAACTTCCGCTTCATCTCATTTACGTATCCCCTTGACCATCAAGGTCGCCGCGCATCGATCCTTGATAGTGTGGGCCCTGGTGGACTCCGGAGCATCGGCTAACTTTATGGATAGCACCTTGAGCCATCAGCACAAGATATCGATGCAGGGGAAGCCCTGTCCTGAAGCGGTCCAAACAATTGATGGTTCCCCCCTTAGTTCAGGCCCTGTTACCCAGCAAACCACTCTTTTGGAGTGTGTGATAGGTGCACATCAGGAGATGCTTGTCTTTGACGTAATCCATACTCCCCTCTTCCTTGTGGTTTTAGGCCTCCCCTGGCTTATGCGGCATGAGCCTCGTATCTGTTGGGCCCAACGGCAAGTCCACTTTACCTCTCCCTATTGTGCTCAACATTGTTTTCCACCACCTCCATCTCAACAGATCCTGACTACAGTCCCCTGCACTTCTAGTGGGAAGGAACAAACCTTGCCTTCTGAGTACAGCGATCTTCAGGACGTTTTTAGCAAGGTTTCTGCCGCTCAATTGCCTCCTCATCGGCCTTATGATTGCCCCATTGATCTGGTTCCGGGGAAGGAACCCCCTTTTGGACGTATTTACGCCCTCTCTACCCCGGAGTTAACAGAACTACGCAAGTATCTGGATGAGGCCCTCGCAAATGGCTTCATTCAACACTCCACGTCTCCCGCGGGAGCCCCCATCTTTTTTGTGCCTAAGAAAGATGGAGGGCTGCGTCCCTGTATAGACTATCGGGGTCTCAACAGTGTGACGATTAAAAATCGCTACCCGCTCCCCCTAATACCGGAGCTGCTCAACCGCCTCCAAGGGGCCCGAATCTTTACAAAGTTAGATCTTCGGGGAGCGTACAATCTACTCCGCGTGAGACAAGGGGATGAGTGGAAAACGGCGTTCCGTACCCGGTACGGACACTTTGAATACCTCGTAATGCCGTTCGGCTTGGCCAATGCCCCTGCTGCGTTCCAGCATTTCATCAATGACATCTTTCGAGACATACTAGATACCTTTGTAATTGCCTATCTAGACGATATTCTCATTTACTCCTCCTCGTATACCCAACATATCCAACATGTCCGGCAAGTATTACGACGATTACAGACGCATCATCTTTATTGTAAACAGGAGAAGTGTGCCTTCCATATCACGGTGGTTGAATTCCTGGGGTTCGTTATTAGCCCAGAAGGAATTCAGATGGACCAAAAGAAGGTGCTTGCTATTCAACAATGGCCACCTCCGCGGTCAGTTAAAGCTCTGCAGCGTTTTCTGGGCAGTACGAATTACTACCGCCAGTACATTCCCCATTATGCTGAAGTAACAAGCTCCCTGACGCGACTCCTGAAAAAGAATCACCCCTATGTCTGGGGAACAGAACAGGAACACAGTTTTCAACATTTGAAACAAGCTTTCATGCAAGCTCCGCTGCTGCAGCATCCTGATTTTCAAAAACCTTTCCTTGTTGAAGCAGATGCTTCCAGTCTTGCCATTGGGGCGGTATTGCTTCAACAAGACGCAGAGAAGTTACCTCGACCCTGTGCTTACTATTCACGACAGCTGTCCCCAGCCGAGAAAAATTACACGGTTTTTGATCGCGAACTTTTGGCCATAAAGGCCGCCTTTGAGACCTGGCGACATTATTTAGAAGGGGCCCAGCACCCCATAACCGTGACCACCGATCATAAAAATCTAACATTTTTGCGTACTGCGCAAATCACGAACCCCCGACACGCCCGGTGGGCACTTTTCTTTGCGCGCTTTTCCTTTGTAATCCAGTATCGCCCTGGAAAAATGAACCTTCTAGCAGATGCCTTGTCCCGGTATAATGAGGGGAAAGAAGTAGACAGCCGACCCCGGGGTCCTATCCTCGATGCCCACGTGTTTGCTGCCACACTCCCCTCCATGGAACAACTTCGTCAGGTGTCCATGCAAGAACTGCAGCTGCAGAATGACCCTAAAATTACCCTACATGAAGGGTTATATAAAAGAGGACACCAAATTGTGGTTCCCCCGTCTTGTCAAGCACAAATATTATGGGCACATCATGATGCCCCTTTAGCTGGTCATCCTGGGAATGAACGCACACTGGCTCTCCTTCAGCGACAATTCTGGTGGCCTTCAGTAGTTAGTGATGTGAAACGCTATGTCCAAGCCTGCTCCACTTGTGCACGCACCAAGGTAACCCGAAAGAACCCGACCGGTCTCCTCCAACTTACCCCGACCCCCTCTGGCCCTTGGCAACGACTTGGACTTGATTTTATAGTGGAGCTGCCACCGTCCCGAGGGTATAATACCATCTTTGTCGTCATCGACCACTTTTCAAAACTGGGCCACTTTATAGCGTGTAAAGGTCTCCCCACCGCACAACGGACCGCACTGCTATTTATACGCCACGTAGTGAAGCTTCATGGATGGCCTAAGGAACTAGTAAGCGATCGAGGATCCCAGTTCATTTCGCGATTTTGGGGTGCATTATTTAAGGCACTACGAGTTAAACTCAGACCCACTACCGCCTATCACCCACAGGCTAACGGGCAAGTGGAAAGAGCCAATCAAACTCTCGAACAATATTTAAGATGCTATATTAGCTATCTTCAAGATGACTGGTACGCCTGGTTACCTTTGGCAGAATTCGCCTACAACAATGCCTTAAATGCCTCTCTTGGCAATTCCCCGTTCTTCGTAACCTACGGGTATCACCCACAACTAGTCGCTCCCGATATCCCGTCTATTAATGTCCCAGCAGCAGGGGCACTAGCACAACAACTACAGCAAGTACATGCGCTCGCCAAGAACACGCTGAACAAAGCCCGTCAACAATACAAGCAATATGCTGACCAACATCGAAGGCCAGCCCCCCAGCTGCAGCCGGGCGATTGGGTTTGGTTGGATAGACGACACTACCCCTCCAAGCGGCCCTCAGCCAAACTAGATCACCGATATCTTGGACCATTCCCAGTTCTAAAGAAGGTGAATGAAGTAACTTATACCCTTCAATTGCCCCCGAGAATGCGCATCCATCCCACCTTCCATATATCCCTACTCAAGCCAGCTATTGTTCCCCAGGAGAGTGAAGGCGTTGGGCCTGTACCACAACCGGACCCAGAGGACACTGACCCTGTCTACGAAGTCCGTAATATTCTTGATGCGAAATTACTACACGGGCGGCTATGCTATCTTATTGACTGGCGGGGCTTCGGCCCCGAAGAGCGATCGTGGGAACCTGCAACACACGTCTCTGCTCCGCGCCTCCTTCGGCTATTTCACCGCCGTCACCCTGATAAACCGGGCCCTACACGACGCCTGGGGGGGGAGGAGCTTCAAGGGGGGGTACTGTCAGCCGCCGCGGCTGCTTCCTGGCGCGGCGGCCGCTCCCCGAAGCAATAGGCCCCGCCCCCACCAGCACTACCCCAGCGGAGGCGTCTCCGCGGCTGACCAGGACTCCGGTGCACGCTGACGTTGTGCCAACAGCTGATGCTTCCCCCGACGAAGCAAGGCCCCGCCCACCGTTGCGCCGCTCCGCACGCCTGCGGGAGCGTGCAGAGGGCGGGGCTTCCCCTTCATAAGCCGGCCTCTCAGTGAGCTCTGGGCCGGTGAACAGAGCTCCTGCCTGGATGAACTAGCCCCCCTCCTGCTTGAAAGCTAAGTGCAAGACTTGAGAGTTCCCCTCTGTGTTTGCCTCCCTTGTTGCCTCCATTTTCCCTACCCTTCCCCCTCCTTGTTTTTGAAGTGTGTTGACAGTGCCTCCTTGTATTGCCTTGTGCTTGTTTGTATTCCTAGTTCCTGTTACCCCCTGAAGGTCTGAGTGGGTGGTGTGAAGGGGCCTGCGGGCCTGGCGTTTCTGCTCCTCCCTGGGCCCCCTTTTTCCTCCATCCCCAATCCTGTGTGCAAGCCCCTGCATCCCTGTTCCCCTTACCCCTGGGCCCTTGCCTTGCTCCCCCTGCACCAATCCCCACTGTCTCTACCATTCCCTTGTGGTGTGCAAGAACTCTGCCCCAATCCAAGCTCTGTGCCCTATGATGATAGGGGCCTAAGTTCCAGGTGCGAAAGCCCAAGGAACGGCCCAAATACTATCCTGACGGGCCGCCGGGACCCCCTTCGATTACAACAGAGCTTCCAGAGAGTGTGTGGTGCGCCTGGGCAACCCTTATACCCCCTTCCTTCCCCTACCCCTCTGACACCCCGGCCCATGTTCTCTCTGATTGCCCCCGGGCAGTGGTCACGATCCTGTCACTTCTGTTGGGGCCGCACGTGTCACCACAGCCCGCAGTGAATCCGTTCACACCTGGGTGGGATTCACTGTGGTGAATTGGAACGCATCACTTCTGAAATCACCCAATATGGTGAAATAAATAAATAAAATAAAATATTTAAATCAACCACCAATGTATGAAGATGGAATAATAAACATCTCCTATATATTCTTACAGGAGTATCTATAAGACTTATAGGTCAATAAAATTCAAGGACATCTTTATTACCTTCTATTACCTTTCTTAAAAAATTGGGACAATATTTTTTTCTTTTGAATTGTTTGTGACCACTGCCCTTAAAATAACCCACCTTTCCCAAGAGGAGAGGCTGTAGAAGGTAATTACTGCCCAGCCTTCTCACTGCCAATACAGGCCCCATGGGGCCACCACCATTCTTATTGATCCAATGGCTTCATCAAAGCATTGAAGAACAGTGGACATGGCAGAACCTGCCCAGAAGATCAGCAGAAGAGGCAATGAATCCACATCTAGCAGATGCTGAAAATAGGGGCTTAGGAGTATCCTCTGCCCTCCTTACATCACCAGTAGCAATGGACAATGTTCAGTACGACATAAGGAGAAAATGATTCTACTACCCTCATATTATCACACTTCATGCAGTTTCAAAGAGCCAGATTCAAAACTATTTTAAAAATCACTATTTCTCAAAGACAATTGAGTTGAGACCTCTAACTGTAAGCTGTTTGGGGCAGGAACGCCAAACCTTTTTCTGTACCGCTTTTTGCATAATAGGGTACTAATGCTGACAGGGCCATTTGATCAGTATTATGGTGGTTATTATTGATTATTAAGATTATTATTATTGATCATTATTAAAGTCTATTGATCAACATTTTTACACAGCACTACAGTTAAAAAGAAATAGCAACTACAAGCTGTAGAAATCACCGTAACTAGGTATGGATTTCATATCACATGAAAAAAGAGCAGGGGTGTGGCACTTCCAGTCCATGGCTTTTTAAAATTATTATTATTTGGATCCTTTTCCAGTTCCTTGATCTGGCTCATGGACCCAATCACTAGTACCCCGCAAGCACTGAAAGAGCGAGTTCAGGAGAGGTGATGAGGAGATCTAGACCATCCCCTTCCTAACCCCCATCCAGAAAACAGTCATTAAGCACCCCTTCCCCCAACTCCTATTGAGCCTGAAGTCCTTGTACTACTTTTCAATGAGGTGTGTGTGTGTGTGTGTGTGTGTGTGTGTGTGTGAGAGAGAGTGTGTGTGAGAGTGTGAGTGAGTGAGAGATTGATTCTCAGTGCCCTACTGAAACTCCCCGTGAGACCATTTAACATATAACCAGGCATAGTGTCAAATTACCTGCTTGCTTACTCAATGGAATGAGTAAAAAATATGCTCCAAGGCCTTTCCCCTGTAATTTTCTTACTACAGTCTAGCCTCTCTAAATTTATTACATGCGGGGGACGGTTTGCTTTCTTGCCACAATAGGTTTATTTTATAGCCAGGTTGGAGGCCAAATACATTTGTGCTGCTCGTCCATTAGGAAGCACAGCTCGACACTCTTAATGGCCAGTGACACACGTAAGTTTATAGGGCAGTTTAGAAATTGTGAAGGAAATCAAGAGTCATTGTAAATCTTTGCAGTAGTGTCTTAAATAACTTTCCAAGGTAATTATCTTCACAACAGGGATCTAAGCAGGTAAACGTTGTTTTGTCCCTGAAAGACTAGGAGGGGGGGAAGAGGCAGGAATGCGTATCAAATGATGGAAGGATATCCAGTTAAACTAGTCTCATGCAAACAGATGGCCAAAATGAATATTTAAAGATACGTTGTAAGCTAACTGCAATGAGAGCAGTTTCAGTGCTGATACCAGAAACAAAATAAGTATTACTTCAAAAGATAACTTCTGAAGTTTACATTTTCACTTATAATTGTATTTTCACTGCATTTTGCCTAACAAGATCACCATCGTTTACACCGGCCATCAATCAGACATAACGTAGGACAGCTATTTACATCTCTACGTTTGTAACATCCCAATACATCTCCCACTCAGGCTTTTTAATGAAACGAGTATCCTCATATTTTACCATAATATCTTAGGAAATTAGATTATGGATTTTATGATTGCACTGGAACATTAATCACTGGAGGAACACAGTAGGAACAGTCATTTATTAGTCCTAAGAGAGGCCATACATAATGCTGAATGAGGCAAAGCAAGACAGCCCAGGACAAGAACCAAGATCACTCTGAACAAATAAGACAACAAAGGATGAGATGGTAGAATTGCTCTGGCTGGTATAGCCACAGGGAAATTGTCAAAGAACGCAAATAGTACTTGTTAGGGAATTGTTAAACTGGTGATTATTAATCCTCGCAGGTTCCCTGTTTTCCTTGGCTAAGCCCCAGACCATTAACTCCAGAGTAGTCCCACTGACTCTGGGTAGAGGTCCATCTGAATGGGCAGACCTGCCAAATTTGTGATCTGAGGCATAATGACAGAGAGTCAGCAGCAGCAACAAGTTCCCTTCACCGCCAAATGGCAGCGACAGAACTGTTGCGCTCCCATGTGCGGAGGAGACGCACAGGAGGGGCCGCAGCGGGGAGGCCTGTTAGAAGACCTCCCCGCATGTTTGAATGGTTGCCGAGCAACCATCCCGCTGACACAGCCGCTCAAGCAGGCTGCACAGGACTTTGGAGCTCTGCCCCTTTTAGGAGGGGTTCCTGTCTCCTGAGCGCGGGACAAACTGCGCCATTATCAGTGTGGCAGGTCAAAGGATCAGCAGCAAGAGCACTTGCTGCTGAGCTCCTCGGCTTGACAACCTTGATTTAATCGCCATGGGGCGAAGAAAGGGAAATCCTGCTGCGGCGAAGAAAAAGGCAGCAGCGAATAGGCAGACCCAAGAGGGAGAAGAAGCCTGCAGTGATGAAGTTGAGGCGGAAAGGGGGAACCCTCCCCCCCAGGCAGAGATGTTCAGCTCCGTGAATGCGAGGCCCTATTGAGGGCATGCAATACGGGCCGGGGAACTGAGGGACGCCCCCAAGGAGGTAATGCGGGGGAAGGTAGGGGTGCTGATGACCAGGTGAGCAGAGATGGGCTCGAGCTGGCCAGGGATGGAGAACAGAGCTCGAGTGGGAGGCGCTCCCCTACCACCACCGCCTACGGATAGAAGGCAGAGTGGCAGGGTTACCACTACGCCTTCCCGGTACAGGCTAACAGATGAGCCCCCACCCAGTCCCCCAAGACCAATGGGCAGGAGGGGGAGAAGCCCAGTAAGAAGGGGGAGGGCTCCCCCACACTCAGTCGTTCCCCCCGTTCTTCGGGGGAGACTCTCCTCTCCTTGGAGGGCAGAAGGTGGGCAGCCAGTGCAGGGGGTAAACATGGGCCCTTGCTTCAGGCCCTGTATCCTGGGGGGCAGGTAGCGGGGCCTATGGGGCAGACCAACTGGGTGAAATAAGGGATCTGTATGGGGTCCCTGGATGGATACAATCCCAGCACCAGGGGGCTTTCCACCCCCCAACATGCCAGCAAGGAGCCGGGCCAGCCCCGAGTGGGCAGGCTGCAGGCCCCTCCGCCCGGAAAGTTTTTCTCCTCATGCAGGCAGATGGGCCCTCAGCGGCGAGGAGGCGGCAGGTTGAGACTCCAGGACACCAGGACAATCCCACGGACAGGGAGATGTGGGACAGGATCTTGGCCCTGGCACGAGAGCTGCAAGAAGGCGGACGGACCAACAAATGGCAGCCAGTGGTTTGTGACACAGATGGGAGAGTACACCCAACGGTGTTGACACGAGGTGAGGGGGTAGTTGTGTCAGAAAGGGTAGGTGAGGATGAGGACCGGGCTTCATTGGAATGGCCACGGGAGGGGGCCAAAAGCGAGGTCCCCGCTATCCGGAACCCTGCAGGGGAAAGGGTACAGGAGCCCGCCCCTTATGGACTACAGCCGACCTGGGCATTGGGGTAGTCCCCACCCAGGCTGTACAGTCAGGGACCCCACAGCATATGAATTTGAATGGGCGATAGCACCAGACACGGCCCACGGGTGGTGGTGTAAACGACGGCATTTTGGCCATGCCAGGCACTGGCAGTAGGGACAGGGAAAAGGAGAAAACCCCGGTGGAGCCAGGCCAGTCTGGGAGAGGGGCCCCCAGCTGCCCTCCCCCTCCTCCGGGGGGAGCCATATCAAGTGTGGCAGCACCATTTGGGTCGCATCTTCCCCCTACCACAAAAGAAAAAATTCTGAAAGGGGAATATGTGAATATATTCGTTCTTCTCTTTGGTGATCCGATTTTGGATCACTCAGAAAGGGAAGATGAGAAAGAAAAAGAAAAATTCCGCCACCCCAAAGCGGACCAGAATTGGGAGAACTGGACGGCAGCTTGGGCAGTTTATATGGGGGTAATATTACTGGCGCACCCTAGCAGGGGACTGGAGCTGCATAAGTATGCAGATATCATTAGAAGGGCATATGGGACGAGCCCCACAGGAGGGTGGCTGAGGTATGACGAGGCTTTTCGTCATAGGGCAGCCACTATGCTGGGCTTGCGTTGGGACACTCGCACCATAGACCTGTGGTTGGAATGCATGGTCGATGTGACCAGGGCTCCCCGAGCAGATAGTGGCCACCCGTTGGTCCGGGGTGGGGTGGCCCCAGCAAATGAGCCCTTTCATGGTGAAGGTTGCAGGGCAGTTACGGGGCCCGGGGTCTGCTGTGAATACAACAGGGCAGGACTATGTAATAGGTCGGCTTGCAGATTTCACCATATCTGCCCCAATTGTGGGGGAGGGCATCCCGAGAGTAATTGTTTTAGGCCCTGAAAAAAAGGAAAGAAAGGGGCCTATGAACAAGGGCGAGGGAATGGAAGAGGCGGACAGTGCCCCTCTGCAGCACCTCATCCTGCAAAAGGGGCTGACACCGGTCAAAATTGACTGGTTGGAGGCAGTCCTCAGGGGGCATCCCGATAAGAAGGAGGTAGATTACGTTATTCAGGGATTTAGGGATGGTTTTATTATTCCAGCGGGGCCAGTTCAACAACTAAGGAAGGTGCAGAGCTTAAAATCGACAATAGGAATGGAGGCATTAGTATGACAGAAAATAGCCAAAGAAGTGGCAGAAGGTAGAGTAGCGGGACCGTTTCAGCGACTCCCGATGGGGAACCTAGTAGTGTACCCATTGGGAATCGTCCCAAAGAAAACACAGGGAGAATATTGTCTGATACACCATCTCTCCTACCCTCGGGGTGGCTCCATAAATGACACAATTCCCAAGGAACTAGCGACCATTAAGTATGCCTCTTTTGATGAAGCAGTTGAAAAAGTGAGGGCAATGGGTCGGGGTGCGCTTATAGTCAAATGCGATGTAAAATCGGCATTCCAATAGCTTTAATCTTTTAGGTTTCCAATTCGAGGGCCAATTTTATTTCGACCGAGCCATGCCAATGGGCTGCTCCATATCTTGTTCAGTTTTTGAGCGTTTCAGTTCCATAACTGAGTGGGTCTTTCAACAAAGGCTGCATGCTGGGGATGTCACCAAATATTTAGATGATTTCTTGATAATTGGCCACCCAAGGACGGACGAGTGTGCAACCACTTTACGGGTGTTCCAACAAGTAGCCTGAGATTTAGGTGTCCTGCTGGCACCTGAAAAAAACTAAGGGCCAGCAACCAGACTCACCTATTTGGGAATTGAACTCGACACAGAAAGAATGTTATCAAAACTCCCACTGAACAAGATACGGGACATGAAAGAAAAGATCAGGGAATGTTTGGGAGGACACAAGACAACTGTATGTGCAGTCGCTCGTAGGGAGTCTCAATTTTGCATGTTGTGTGGTGGACCCCGGGAGGGCATTCTTCTCCCAACTGTATGGGAAGCTAAAAGGGGATCTTTCCCTCCACCACAGGATAAGGGTTAGCGGCGAGATGAGGCAGGACTTGGGAGTATGGCTGGCATTCCTTGAAGGCTTCAATGGGGTTAGCTTCTGGAGGGAAAGGTTGCTACTCCGAGCTGAGTTACAGGTACAATCAGATGTGGCTGGCGGCGCAGGCTTTGGAGTTTACTTTCGTACTCACTGGTGTGCAGCGTAATGGCCTGAGGAGTGGCATGCAGCAGGGGTGACCAGCAGGACTGGCCTTTGAAATTGCGGGGCCCTGGGTGAACACCAAATGTGGGGTCCCCTCAACTCCACGTGCTTTCCCAGGGGCAGGGGCGTAGCTAGGTTGGAATGGGCCCAGGGACAAGAAATGGACTTTGCCCCCCCCATCACCATAGACTCCCCTGCCCCTCTCCCTCCCCTCTTCCCTCACCTCAATGTCCTTATTGCATAAAACTGTCAACAAACGTACTTATTAAATTAAAACATGTACTCAGCTACTGCAATGGCCTCTTCCTTGCTTTTAGCTACGGAAACACAGAAATAGTAACATATGGCCTCCCCCT
>QEPC01001482.1:437771-462048 GCA_003113815.1 Sphenodon punctatus
GAGGAGTCCCCCTCTGCTCCCTTGGGAGGGCTCACCTCCTCCTCCATATGGACCAAGGGGGAATAGTCCCTAGTATCCTGTAGAGCTTGACAGCGCGCCCTTAACTCCCTATTTTCCTTTCTCAAATCTTGAACCTCCATCGTTAGGGATTGGACGGAATGAATTAACTTCTGCACCTGGTCTTCGGAGGTCATAGTAGCAATTATTTCCAAAAAGGGGGGGGGTGCCGGTAATTCTGTCACGGGCGTAGGGGGAAGGATAGGGAAGGGGACAGGCGGGACCCCGGGAGACTATACTACAAGATACAGAGACAAGACACCACACTGACAACCAGAGGCAACTACGCTTACCGCCAAAACCTAGCTCGGTAAGGCTAGGGTCCCTCAGGGTGTAGGGTGGGCTTTCCCTCAGAGCTAGAAAGCAACCCTTTTCATCATAGGAACTAGGTGAGCAGTAGCTGTCTGCCTCGGAGAGACAAGACTCACAAACACAAAGGGAAACTACCCACTCAGGGGAATACACCGGATCCAGGACACCGTGCAGTTTCTGTGAAAGGGAACAAGGGGGGAGGAGAATGGTTCCTGGGGGAAGGGGAGGGAGTATGGGGAATAGGGATAAGGGAATGGGGGGTGCAGGGGAACAGACTTTCTCTCTTATATCAAGGTGATAGGAAGGCAGGGGGAGAGGGGGGCTGGAAGGGAACAGGACAGCAAGGACACCGGTATCCCACACTAACTCTCACCCTAATACTCTTAACCAGGAAACACCAAGACAGTAGACCCACGTATACTCACTCACTCAGGAAGGGGAACACAGGGACCACTCGCTTATCACACTTCTCTAATCAGACACAAAATCTCCAAGGCAAGAGGGGGCCATCTTCTCAAGAATGATTACCGGCGGGGGAGTCAGGCCCCGCCGGTACCTTTTATAGTTTCCCTTGTTTGCTGCCTCTAGTTCCCCGGGTGGGGCCTAACCACCCCGCTGCCTCAGCTGATGCTTCTTTGGAGACGCAGGGGGCGTGGCCAGAGGCACGCTCCCCTGCTATGAGGCCCCGCCCCTTCTTCTGTCCAGCGCTGCACCTGCATCCCCTGCTGAGCCCCCGAGGCGGGCCCGGCTTCGTGTCAGCGGGCCCGTCGTTCTGGGGTGCTCGGCCCGGGGAGGGTGAGTGCCGACACGCGGAGGGCACGCGCCGACACGGGGAGGGCGCGCGCTGACAGTAATAGGTGGGGGAGAGATGTTGGGATGGTCACAGCACAGAATTAGGATATTTGGTTGACATTTCTGCTGGCCAATTGGCATCACAAACCAATCTTATACCATAGTGACATGTAAGAGAATTCCTGGCATAGGCTCCTTCTCTGCATATGCTGTGCAGGCATATGAAACTGGGACCCTTTATTACAGCTTTCTTATATTTGGCAGAGATAATCAAGAAGGTATGATATAGAGCTCTGCAAAATTTCATGTACACTGGTTGGACTACAAAGATGTTACAGTCAGACATACATTTATAAGTGAATTGCTTATACCACCGAAACCCTTTATCCAATCATTCTGAAAGTTGGAAGAGACAATAAATATGGGATGGGGTATACATTTGCCAAGTTTCATCTACATTAAATGTTAGGCAAAGAAGTTAAAGCTAAGAATGTATATAAATATTTTTGCAAAATAATATAATTCAACAGCTTATAAAATTGGATTCCTTTATCCAACCATTTCTTAATTTAGTACACTTAATGTCTTCCATTTGAGGTACAATCTTGCCAGGTTTCTGCAAAATATAATGTAAAACAAAAAAGTTACAGTCAAAACTGTGTTTTCCATTGAAACCAATGAAAAATGAAAACAAAAGCAAAAACGAAAACAAAGATTTGATATTTATGAAAACGAAAACAACAGATTTAAATAATAAAAATGAAGAAAACAAAAACAAAAAATGACATGGGCTGCTGGTGCACATCTCTGTTCCTTATTCACTCTCAGGAGTTCATTAGCCATATCATCCAGTCTTTGTAATTTGCTCTATTCCAGCCAGGACATTTATCCCGGGGCCCAGCATGGATGAGTAGACTCTCCCTATGGTAGCTAAGCCACCCTGATTTTTTTATTATTATTAATGTTTTTTTCTCACTGCCCGGTCTGCCCGCTCCCCCCCTGCCAGCTGACACATCCCCCCCCAGTCCACGGTACGTACCATTGACAAGTTGGGAGACCGTCTCCTCAAGCCCCGCCTCCTCACCAACGTGTTGCGCAGCGCTGCCTTATCCCTGCTCCCAGCAGCCGCGTGGGAAGCAGAAGCCAGGGTGAAGACTCTCTGCCGTGCCTAGTGCCTGCCTACTGTGCCTGCATCGATGTTCTTCTGAGCAGCGGCGGGCGGCGGCGCACGAGGCAGGGTGGAAGAGCTCGAAGTCAGTCTCTCTCTCTTTGCGGCTGAGCTGAGCCTGTCGCAGTCGCTCCTCTGAGGCTCTGAGCTCAGCTCAGAGAGAGAGTCTGTGTGGTGAGGGTCTGTCTGCTCGCTGGGAGGAGAGCAGAGCTGCTGCCCCCCCCAACAAGTTGCAGCCCCGGCGGCGACCCATCACCCGCAGTTTATGAAGGAGACATGCACTGAGCCCAGTAGCAGCAGCAGCAAGGTGAGTGAGACGAGTCCCCGAGGCGTTGCTTGGGGTGGGGTGGGAGGAGGGAGAGCCGGGTCACCAGTGGGGGTGGGTGGCAGGAGGGTCGCGTACGCACCTCTGGGACAAGGACTCAGGAGACCCGCCTCGTGGCAGGTACAGGGCTGGCCACCTTGCGTTGCACGGACTCAGGGCCGGCCGGGGGAACCGGCACCTGCTCCCTCCCACCCCCAGTGCATAGCCAAGCCTAGTGTAGTGGCCTGCCAGCCAGGGCTCCTGGAGAAGTTACATCTCCAGATTCGATGGCTGGCAGCGAGCAAAGCGTGATTGCGGGGAGTTTGCACCCGGCCGGGGGATCAGGACTGCAGCAACAGCACAGCATTGGGGCTGGAAGTTGCACAGAATTGTGGGGGGCGACCATGCAGTTGCCAGTTGGCTCGCTCCCGGGGGTATGGTTTCCCTGTCTCCCAGCCCCAGAATCAATGGGGCACCGATGGGGGGACGCCTGCCCCCTCCCCGCCCCAGAATCAGTGATGCTGCTCCGATGGGTGTGGGGGGGGGTGTCAGGCTAGTCCTGCCAGGGGTATGGTTTCCCTGTCTCCCAGCCCCAGAATCAATGGGGCACCGATGGGGGGCACTTGCCTTCCCTCCCTGCCCCAGAATCAATGGTGCTCTGATGGACGGGTGCGCGGGCGGGGGGGGAGGGGCGGGCTAGTCCTGCACAGAACTTCAGAGTGCCATGGGGCAGGGGGGGCGGAAGGGGTCTCTTCTCATCCAATGGCTCCCTGCTCCCAATTCTGTCCCTTCTGCTGTTCCCTGGATATTTCTGATGCTCCCCTCTTCAATTGTCAGCTCCCACTCTTACTGAAGGGTTCTCTGGGTTGTTACCGGATCTGTCAATCAGTACCCTTGGTGCCTGCAAGAGGAGATGTTACAGCCCTAAGTACTGGCAGAACCCACTGTTCCCCCCAGTAGGGGGCTCGAGCCAGGACTACTGAGTTCTCTAGGAGGGAGGGGGGGCTAGTGGGATAGAGTGGGGGGGGGATTGGGAGCCAGGACTCCTGGGTTCTCTGGGAAGGGAGTGGCAACTTGTCTGCTCCTCCTGTTCCTATCAGCTCTTCCCTACATGCAGCTCTTTCCGGTTGCCTTGTGCTGAATTTGTGGGCAGGGGGTAGGAGAGGGGACAGGGGAGTCTATGGTGAAGGGCGGGGTGGGAGTGGGGGCCCAAAGTGCATTTCTTGTTCCTGGGCCCATTCCAACCTAGCTACGCCCCTGACACCCTCTGCTGTTAACTCTAGCTGGGTGGTCTGATTCAACCTTTGAGGTCTCTGACACATCTCTAATTTTTTTCTGGTGGCTAAATTCTCTTTCTAGCCCCTCCAAATTTCTTCTTATAACATTTATTCCCCTCCCCTCTAACAAGGTTTGAGTACTCTCTGCCTTTTCTTGGAGCCTCTCTAATGTTTCCTGCAATCTTTGCTCTGCCACAGCAGGTGTGACCACTTGCTCTGTCCACATTATTTTACTTTTTTCTGGATCTTTTCCTCTGTCTGACCTATCTGGTTCTCCCCTTCAGCGCAATCCCTTCTTAAGTGTTCTGGTTTGTTACAAACCCAGCTCCTCTTTTCCTATCTTTTGATTCACCTGGGAGTCTCCTCCAAGAACAGTTTTTCCACACATGCCCTGGTCTATTACAGTGCCAACACCTCTGTATTCTCACTCTAGGGCTTCCTCTTGCTCCCAGACTCTTGGGTGCTCTTTGTCTAACTCTACTAGCGCTGGGGTTACTTTTCCATGTCCTCTTTTTGTAATCCTGCTTTTCAGGGATTCCTGTCCCCCCCACCCCCCAACCTTTGCACAATTTACTAACACTTTGGCTACATGACCCATATAACAGCTCCCTCTGTTGTTCCAGAGTCTCTAAAATTCTCTGGTCTAACCACTGCTGAGGCCAGGCCCTCCAAAAGTATCCTTCTTGGCCACAATTGTAACAGTGTCTGGCGGTACCTCCTCCCTTGGGTCTCCAGTACTTGCCCACTTGTGGTTTCCATTGCCGCACCCTTTCTTGCTCCAGCTTGGGCTTTACAAAGCCCCACAAGCTTATAGGCTGTCGCCATCATGCGTGCTCTCTCCCGGTGGCCATCTTGTCTCCACTGTAGATCCACATGCTGATCTGTGTGGGCAAAACTCCTGGCTCTAGCCCTATCACTTTGGCAGGCGCTGAGGAGAGAGAGGAACATTCAGTAGAGCAATCGCTTTCCAGGCTATTCCAGACCTGTGCCGCCTCTGCTGCTGCCACTGTTGCAAGTCCCGCCCGCTGCTGCCGGCTCCATGTGAGTCAAGGTCCAGGGCTGGGAGCCCCTGAGGACTCGCCCCCTGGAATAGACATTTCCTGGCCCCAGGTGACATCACCCCCCTCCCTTGTGGGAGGAGAGGGGGCGGGAAAGCCCACATGCATGGACTGCTGGGAGTTGGAGGGGATATCAGCCTTCCACCTAGCAGCACCACAGGTGTGCGCCTAAGCACCATGTCAAAGGGCCCTTAGGTGTGGCCCTTAGTGGGACCATGGGGGGGGGAGGGTTGGTGGTGGCGTGATAGTGGGTTGGGTATTTGTTTAGGGAAGGCTTGTCAGGGGGGTTATGTGTTTTGAGTATGGGGTATTATGTTGCGGGAGGTTGGGGGTTTTCTCTGGCCTTGGTGTGAGGGGGCTAGAGAGGAAGTAGGTTGTGGAGGAGAATCTTTTCCCCCTGTGAGAGGGGAGGAAAGGGTCCTGAGGGGTGGTGAGAGCAGAGCTTTTCTGGGTGGTGAGTGGGTTGGTTGGTCCTCCCTCCCTCCACCTGGAATCGGAGATATCTAATGCCTGCTGTGACATGTTTGGTGATTATTTTGCAGAGAAAATCGCTCAGATTCACCACAACTTTGACACCACACTTATTGCAGTGGGTGAACCAGAGGTTGTGAAAGCCTCGCCTTGTCCAGTTTCATGGGATCAATTTCACTTGGTGTCATCCGCTAGGGTGGGGGATGTTCCTGGGGCTGCTAGGGCCACCTTTAGTGAACTTGACCCATGCCCATCCTGGCTGGTTAAGGCCAGCTGGGAGACGGTGCAGCCATTGCTGGCAGGGATGATCAATGCCTCCCTTCAGGAGGACAGAGTGCTGGGTTGCCTCAAAGATGCAGCGGTGCAGCCTCGGCTCAAAAAAAATCACTTGACATTGACTCCCTCGCCAGTTATCGGGTGGTCTCTAACCTTCCCTTTTTAGGGGACATCTAGACCGCACTGGTTATCTGCATTCCTTTCAGTCAGTTTTCATCTGGGCTATTGTCACCGGGATTGGGGTCCCCCCCTTTCTCTAGGCTGTCCCCCGGATGCCCACTAGGCCAGCTGCAACCCAGTTCTTTTTCCCACATGGGTTCCCAAGTGATCAGAAACCCGCACCACAATCAGGGAGCTTTTGGAGGTCTGCACCCCCAGAAGCGCCTTCCCTTGTTCTCCCAGCCCAGGCGTAACTCAGAGAACCTTCTCTGGCCACCTGTAGCTTGGAAGACTTCACAGTGGGGTTGTCTTATATAAAAAAGGTCGATATAGGCTCTCACCTAGATAGGGTACCCCCTTAGTGAATCCCCCAAGGCCAAATAAACACACAAGCACACTAGGCTTGGTCATAAAACATACATTTAGAACATACAAGTATAAGGCTGTTGATCAGATGGTGCAAGTCAATAAATCAAATATTAGGGATGTGCAAACGCAGTTCAGGGGTTTGGGCCAAACTCAGAGTGTTCAGCTCGTTCGCGAAACCCCCAAACCGCCCCCACCCAAACCACCCCCACCCAAACCACCCAAACAAAGTTTGGGCGGGGACAGGGGGGCACGGGGGGGACACAAGTTTCCCCTCCCTCCAGGTTGCGCGGGTGGAAGGGGCACCTCTCCCCCACCCCTGCACAGCCTACTAAGTTTAAAAAAAAAAAAAAAAAACCAACCCAGGGACCACCCTACCTAGTGGCGCCACTCTGCTGCCACCGCTGGAGCTGGACCCGGCACCACCAGGTAGGTCAGACTCCAGCCCCAGGTCTGGTGGCGGTAGAGGGGCAGGACCGGCGGCAGCAGTGGAGCGCTTCAGGCTTCTACTAGGCCTTCTGGGTCACTTGACCCAGAAGGCCTAGTAGAGGCCTGAAGCGCTCCGCAGCACTGCCGGACCGGCTGCCGTGGGACCCGGGGCCAGAGTCCCAGCACCACTAGGTAGGGGGGTCCCTGGGGTGGGGTTTTTAAAAAATAATAATTTAGTAGGCTGTGCAGGGTGGGGGGGAGGTGAGCTCCGGCGCCCCTTCCACCCGCACAGTCTGGAGGGAAGGGAAACCGGGTCCCCCCCTGCCTGCTGCATGAATGGGTTCAGCACCCCCGAATGGGTTCAGGCTGAACCCCCGAACCCCAAATCGGTTTGGGGGGCCCGAACTCTGAACGGACAGAATCCCGAACCTCCGGGTGTTCTCACATCCCTATCAAATATAAAACAAACGCATTCTAAAATACACTGACGTTTCCTAACTGTCCTCTTACCCTAAGGCACAGTCCAGGTCCATCAAAGTCTCTCGCGGTCTTGGTGTTGAGGCAGGGCTCAGTCCCTTTAGTGACTTGGAAAGTCTCTAGTTCATGGTTGTGCAGGCTCTCCTGCAAGCTGCTTACTCTTTGCTGGTCAAGATGGAAGAAGAGAGTGTAGAGATCCTGTGTCTTCACTTTCTTTGCAGGGGGCTCGCATCACCTTCTCCCTCCTGCTCCTTTTGTTATTCTGAGCTAGTTGCAGATCTCACCTGGGCATTACCTTTGCAACAAAATGCTCATTCTGCCTGACAATGGTTTTCCTGTCCCCCCCCACCCTCCCACCAAACCAGTTCAGCAGGGTGGTAAAGCTCACAATCTTCTAATATTTATCTTTAGCTGTCCTTGTTAGTAGCCATATTTACCCCCCAGTACCCCAAATTCTGTGTCCCATTACCCCAAATGACTGTGTTGCCCCCTTTTCCCCATGACAGCTATGGCATGGAGACTATGCTTGTGGCCTTGGTTGACGACCTTCGATGTGAATTAGATCAGGGTTGTTTGAACCTACTAATTTTGTTCGATCTGTCAGCGGCTTTTGATACCGTTGACCATAAGATGTTGATGACTCGCTTACGGGATTCGAGCTGGAGTGGGTGGGATTGTCCTTGACTGGTTCCGCTCTCTTTCCTGGCCGGGAGAACTCAACGTGTGGTGCTTGGGAATTGTTCTTCATCTCCACAGGACCTCACGTGTGGTGTCCTGCAAGGTTCTTTTTTGTCCCCGCTCTTGTTCAAAGTGTATATGCAGCCAGTTGGCGAGGTCGTGAGACGGTATGGGTTGTGGTGTCATCAATATGCTGATAACACCCAACTCTACCTCTCATTTTCATCTGACCCAGAACCAGGAGTCTCAATGCTTACCCAATGTTTGGCGGCTGTTCGAGGATTGGATGAGGGCAAGTCGTTGAAGTTGAATTCTGACAAGACGGAGATGATGGTGGTGGGAAGGGCAGTGGATGTGGTGGTTCCCATCATTGATGGGGTCCACCCTCCACTGTTATCCCAGGTCCATAGTGTGGGTGTGCTCCTCAATCCGCAGCTCTGCCTGGATTCCCAGGTGGAGACTGTGGTGAGGAGTGCATTTCACCAATTACATCTGGTGTGACAGCATTG
The DNA here is from genome assembly GCA_003113815.1 of Sphenodon punctatus. Lineage (NCBI taxonomy): Eukaryota > Metazoa > Chordata > Lepidosauria > Sphenodontia > Sphenodontidae > Sphenodon > Sphenodon punctatus. The sequence goes on from QEPC01001482.1 coordinate 446,105, forward strand.
GCCACATGTTTCAGATAGTGACCCGGCCACCATCATCCATGCTTTCATTACATCGAGACTGGACTACTGCAACGCACTCTACATGGGGCTACCTATGGTGACAGTCCGGAGACTGCAGCTAGTTCAGAATGCTGTGGTCCGTCTCCTTATGGGGACAGGTCGCCATGAGCACATTACATCGGTGCTCTGGGCTCTGCACTGATTGCCTATAGCGGGGTGGGGAACCTCAGGCCCGGGGGCCAAATGTGGCCCTTGGCAAGTTTTTATGTGAACCCTTTCCAGTGCCTGAAAATGGCTACTAAATCCAGTCTCTACCCCCAAGCACTGAAAAACTGAGCTCAGAATAATGGAGTAGAGAGGACGGCATGCACACAAGGGTAGGGGACAGATCCACATCACAGAGTCATGATCTGGGCCCACCTTTTCTTGAATACACCCATTAAGCATCTCTGTCCCCAACCTCTAAGTGACCCTCAGAACTTGTACTAATTTTTAGTGTGACCCTCAGGACAGAAAAGGTTCTCCACCCCTGGCCTATAGTCTTACAGGCCCAATTCAAGGTATTGGTTTTGACGTATAAAGCCGTATACAGCTTTGGCTCGACTTACCTACAGGACCACCTCACTCTCCACGCTCTGGCGCAGCCTCTGCGGTCCGCTGGGAGTGCTCTTCCCGAGGTCCCCCATGTGGCCCGGGGGCCACTATGGAGAGGGCATTCTCAGTGGCTGCACCTAGGCTGTGGAACTCCCTCCTGGTGGAGGCCCAGGTGGTCCCAGATCTCTCCTCTTTCTGTTCTATGTGTAAAACCTGGCTGTTCCACCTGGCTTTTGGTGAAGGAGATGGGGTGTAGGGTGGGATGGGGAGGGGAGCACGGTATGGTTTTGTGCATTCTGTTTTTATTGTATTTCTTGGTTTTATGGATAGTCTTCTAGTACTGCTCACCGGTTCACTTGCACAACTCTTAGTTGCAGCCTTCTGGGCGCAAACCTCCCTCTCTCTGGCAAGTTCTAGGCTTTGGGTAAGAACCCCCTTTTCCTCAGATGGCGTGATGGCCAATGTTGGGGTTTGGCTGCATTCTCCACCAACTGTAGCAGGTGTGGGCTTGCCAGTGTACGTATTTCCAGGATCAGTGCCAGATCACACAGTCACTCAATGGGAATTAGCATATTACAGTCTTTATTTATTCACAGGTACAACATAATTGGACCAGATTAACTTTCTTGATCCCTCGCAGTCAGTTTTTCGCCCTGGATATGACGCAGAGACTGCACTTGTGGCCTTGGTCAACGACCTCTCCTGTGAGTTGGACCGGGGTCAATCGACCCTTTTGATCCTATTAGATATCTTGGCTGCATTTGATACCATTGAGTTGTTGTTGACTCGGCTGCGGGACTGGGCAGGGACTAGTCGAGAGATGATGAAAGCATGGATGACAGTGGCCAGGTCAGAGTCCGAAACAAACGGCCAAAGCTGTCGCACCAGATGCAACTGGCGGAAAACACTCCTTGCCACAGTCTACACCTGGAGATCCAGGTGGAGCTACGCATCGAGGAGCACCCCTAGACTCCATACCTGTGAGGTCAATGGAGGACAGACCCCATCAATGATGGGGGCCACCAATTCCATCGCCTTACCCACTAACATCACCTCCATCTTGTCAGGATTCAGGTGCAGTCGATTAGCCCTCATCCAATCCCGCACAGCCACCAGGCACCAAGTAAGCACTGAAACTGCCGGGCCTGAGTCTGTTGAAAAAGAGAGGTACAGTTGGGTGTTATCAGCATATTGATGACACCATACACCGAACCCCCTAATCACCTCACCAAGCGGCTGCATATACACATTGAACAGGAGAGGGGACAGAACAGAACCCTGCGGAACTCCACAGGAGAGGTCTCGGTATGATGAAAAGCAGTCCCCAAGAACCACCCGCTGGGTTCTTCCAGTCAGGAATGAGCGGAACCATTCAAGAACAGTCCCGCCTAATCCTGCACAGTCCCGCAGGTGTATCACCAACATCTCATGATCAATGGTATCAAACGCAGCCAATAGATCTAACAGGATCAGCGGGGTCGAACGACCCCGATCCATATCTCAGCACAGGTCTTCTACCAAAGCCACAAGTGCAGTCTCAGTGCCATAACCCAGACGAAAGCCAGACTGAGAGGGATCAAGAAAACCGATGCAATCAAGATGCTCCTGCAGCTGCCGAGCCACTACCCATTCAATAACCTTCCCTAAAAAGGGAAGGTTAGAGACAGGCCAATAGCTAGCAGGCAAGTCAGCGTCAAGCAATGGTTTGTTGAGCAGAGGCCACACCATGCCTCCTTGAGACCACCCCAGCCAGCAATGGCCCCATTATCTCCTGGCAGATCTTAACCAGCCAGGATGAGCAAGGGTCTAATTCACAAGAAGTGTCCCTGACCGCCCCAAGAGCATCCACCGCCTCAGCGGGCATCACCGACTGAAACAGATCCCAGAAAACCAGACATGACGGGGCTTCTATAAGCCCTGGTTCCCCTAGTGTAATAAATGCTGTGTCGAAAGTATGGAGAATACGAGCAATTTTTTCCACAAAATAATCCACAAACATGTCACAATGGGCAGGAGATGACTCCACTCCAAGATTGAGGGAGGCCGGACTGACTGGCCCCCGCACTACCCAGAACAGCTCCGCTGGACGGGATTTTGCAGATGCTATGAGGGCAGCAAAGAACTCCCTCTTTGCTGCCTGCATAGCCACGACATAGGCTCATAAACTGGCTCTATGCCGCAATCTATCAGCTTCAACACGCAAACGATGCCACCGTTGCTTCAACCGCCGCCCATCTTGCTTGAGCAACCATAGCTCCTTGAAAAACCAAGGTGGTCTGTGGAGCTGCCACCTGGGCAGCGGATGCCTAGGAGCCATCTGATCAACGGCCTCCATCAGCAAGGTGTTCCACAACACAACAAGATCATCGATGAGACGATTGTCAAGGTCAGAGGGTATTTCCCCCATAGCATTCCAGAACCGTTCCGGTTCCATCATCCTCCGGGGGCGAACCATCCAAATCGGCTCAACACCCTTCTGGGGGCAGACGTGCGCTAGGAATGAGGTCTGCAGGAGGTAATGGTCTGTCCATGACAAGGTCACAGCTGATATGTTCCCCACTAACGGAACACCCACCTCAAGGCCGGTGCAAAACACAAGGTCTAAGGTGTGTCCACCCTGATGTGTCGGGCCGATAACGATCTGGGACAGGCCCATGGTTGCCATGAACTCATGCTCAGCTCCCCCAAGGGCAGCGTCAGCATGAATGTTGAGGTCCCCCAAGACTATTGTCTTTGGGGACTGCAAAATCACCCCCGACACCACCTCTGCCAGAGAATGCAAGGAGGCTGCTGCGCAGGTAGGTGCCCGGTATACCAGCAGCACTCCCAAACTGTCCCCTGCCAAATCAAACACAAGTTGATAGTTGAGTGCAAGATTTTCATTGACATGAGTGCAACCCAGACTCCTCGCCCCCTTTCCCCAGTGTGGGATCCAAATTTTCATAAGCTGAATTAGACACACCATCTGCAATGATACAGTTATAAATACTTTATAAAATGGTAATAAATGATTAATAGATGGCATTGGCATGTGACGGACGTAAGTAGAATATGTTGTCTGTGGTTACATTCACATCAGTGAATGGTGCTACAGATGGGTAGAAGCCATCTGCTATACTCTATAACACTTGATTAATCTTTGTTAAATCATCTGCTAGTCCTTTGTTAACTTCCTAAACTATTTATGAATGCACTCTTAATAAGAAGTGCTGCTATCGTGGATTGTGCATCTGGATTTTTTTGTAGACCCTTTATTTAGGAGAGACAGGAAAGTTTATTATTTCAGTTTTATTGTTCAGTTGCTCACGTCAGGAACAATGTATTGCCATGTAAAGTTCTGGACAACCCCTGCCATGTGAGACAACTTTGGATTTGCAGTAGCTGTGCCAGTTTCCAGTTAGAACAGGAAGTTTAAAATTTGAAAAAGCCACCGAGGCCATGTTCCACAAATCATTTACTCCGGAGTAAGTGGTTTGTGGCTTGCAGCCTTAGAATTCCCTTTGCTAACTTCCTAACACACATATTTAAATAATTGCTTTTTATTGCTATATCTATATGCACCAGCAATGTACAGTTGTTAAACAGAGACAGGTCCCTGCCCCGAAGGGTTTACAGTCAAGGAATTTAAACTCAGCCACATTCCTGGGTCAATAGTTTTTGGAACAAAATAAATACATAAATAGGTAAACATAAAATACAAGATGACAGAGAGAATGGACTAGAACAATAGAGCACGGGCTTAAGTTACAGCAAGGCAGTGTTTGCTTAAATGTTTTTATATATATATATATATAATTGCAGCACTAGCTTTTGCTATGGCCAAGAACATTGAAAATCAAGTTATAAACAATAATATACAATATGAACACCAAGTTAATCTCAATAAACTAAATCACTGAGGGCGAACCTGTCCACAGAGTCATAATAAAACATGTCGGGACCATGCGTCGCTTACACTAGAAAGATCACCAATCTGGAATCACAAAAATTGTGCTGAATCATGCTTAAATATTAGAGGGGGGAATTCTAGCTGAATGAACTAGCCTAGGTTGCCAAGGGAGATGGTGAAATCTCCTTTATTAGCTGTTTTCAGAACCTGGCTAGTAGATGTGCATCAATCCTGTCTTGCAGCAGATGGCCTTTGAGGTCCCTTCCAGCTCTAGGATTCTTTTTTATCTTAATCTCATTAAAAAGTTATCACTGCAACATTAGAATGCCAATTTACTACCAGAAATCTCAAAGATAATTTCTTTGTAGTTCGTATCACTGAAAATGGACATCTAAAGCGGTTAATCTCTATTACAGCCTTCTTCCAACCCATTGTTTTGGCACCTCCTCAAGTTCAGCAAACACAGTCTGGGGTCTTAGAAACAAACTGGGTTCTTTCCTTTTTACACATCACCACCAGTAATGAAGAGCATCGAGGCTGGCTTTGACACGTAGGTCTCAACTCTCCAGCCACTTACTTTGAAGTAGTCCCATTCACTCCAGAGAATGGTTGCAGAACTGCGGCCTTCATTGCATTGAAGTGAACGGGATTCACACCCATCCATGCCAAGTACTAGAACCAACACTATCTGCTCAGCATGACAAAGTAGTATTACAGTTAGATGCGGTTACCCCATTTTGTTCTTATCATGAATGTGACTGGACTAAGAAATAAAATAGGATATTGAGATTTTGTTGATCTTATTGTGGAAATGGTTGTCTTTCTGCAAGATACATGGCGTTTAGAGTCTATGTTTTTTCAAAAGCTTTCTGTGCTTTAGTCTTCCAACCACACCTTTTCAGTCTAGAGGAAGCCTTAATGGGGGCCTTCTTTTCAGCTGTGGATTGGTTCTGGTACTTTCCCCCCCCCCAGACTTAATTACGGGTATGGGTACAGACCCATAATTAAAAACAAAAACTGCCCCCCCCCCCAACTTTATCCCCAACCCCCAGTGCTCAACTTTCCAGCCCCCAGGGCTGGTATGATGGAACTAGCATGTGTGAACAGCGCCATTCACGTATGAGCAGTGGCTGCCCTTTTCCGAAATGGCACCGTTTTGGGAAAGGGCTGTGCATGCGTGAAATGGCCCCAGCAGCCATTTTTCATATGCGTGCTGTGGAGCAGGGACCTCCAAAGCACACCACGGCGAGGGAGACTGCTGTGGGGCTCCTCCACAGAGGAGGAGCCCCCTGGACCTCCAATAAAACCCTCTGAAGCCAGTATGCACTATCCCAGGACCGCGAAGGGTGGGAGGTGGGAAACCTGGGTCCATAACAGAAGATCTACAATCTGAGGACTGCTGTTATGGACTGGTATGGATTAATCCATAACAGTCCATTATGGGCAGTTGCTAATTAATCCATACCTGTAGTCTACAGGTATGGATTAATTATCAACTGCCCATAACAACATCCCTACTTCTTACTTAGTAGCTAACAGTTTTAATTTATGAGTTCAACAACTTATTTCATGTGAATCCTATTGCTTAGCAATCAGACTTAAGCCCCAGTTGGGAGTCTCATTGATTGTAATTAATATATAACTTCAGTTGTGGGACCGCCTCACTCGCCAGGCTCTGGATCGGTCCCTGAAGTCCACCAGGGGCACCTATCTTGAAGTCCCACAGGTAGCGTGGGGGGCGACTACAGAGAGGGCTTTCTTGGTGGCCGTACCGAGACTGTGGAACTCCCTTCTGTCAGAGGCCTGTGTGGTCACGGTCCTCTTCTCCTTTTGATGAGTGTGTAAGACCTGGCTGTTCCACTAGGCTTTTGGCAAGGGAGGTGGGGTTGAGGGTTGGGGGGGGTTCTTTGTTTTTTTGGCACCCCATATTGTGGATTTTATACAGTTTTATAATATTACAATTGTTTTGTTACTGTTCTATATTTTTATTGTATGTTGTATTTTTTATTGGATTTGTTAGCCTCTTTGAGCTGCTGTTGGCAGGAGGGCAAGGGACAAAAATTTGCTTAAATAAATAAATAAAGGAGTGGACTGAGTAGCCGGTACGAGATCATACAGCAAGCACGTAACCAGCATCAGCTGAGAGGGCGGAGCCAGCAAAACTGAGGTGAAGCGGGGCTTCAAAAGAGCGCAGACGCCGGAGGTGGAGCATGGAGACAGGGCGAGTGGACTGAGTAGCTGGTATGGGATCATACAGCAAGAATGTAACCGGCATCAGCTGAGAGGGCGGAGCCATCAGGACCGAGGTGAAGCGGGGCTCCAAAAGAGTGCAGCCGCCAGAGGTGGCATCGGGGGCGTGCACCCGGGGGCACATGCCCAGGTCGCGCACCTAAGTGCTGCACGCGCAAGGGTGCACCCTTATGCGTGCAGCCTTAGGCGCCGGCGGGAGCCAAGGGGGCTGGGACCAGATCCCTCTCTGACAAATAGTTCTGTGTTAAGTCTTTTTTTTCATCGGTGTTGAGCATGATGGCTACAACCAGAAGAGAACACCTGGGGGACTTAGTGGGGCTCCCCCTCTGAAACAAAGAAAACTGAATAAGTTCCTCCGCCTACCTGAGTCCCAGACAGCCCAGCCGGGGGCTATGCCCCATCAGGCTGTAGGCATTAGTGTCTCCAATAGGTTTGCTCCCCTATACTCTGACGATTTTGATGATCAGGAGGGAAGGGAAGCTGTATTACAGAGGGAGGGAGGGGGATCCCGTAAGCGCCAGTTGACTGAAGAAGAGGGGCATAGCTTATTGGCGAGTCCCATCTCCCCTTTTAAGTCTGGTGACCCCTCTCTTGTTGTGGGACCAGACAACAAAATTAAGGGTAATTGGGCTCAGATCCTAGCTAATCAAACTATGCTGATAGGAAAAACTTTACAGCATGTCTTTGCGCAGCTGTGTATTTTAACCGGTACTGTGGAAGAAAATAATATGAGTATAAAAACTGGCCTAAATCAAGCTGCAGGAACTGGAAGTCGTGAGCAGGTGCAGGGAAACAGTAACACAGTGAAACAATCTAGCTTGAATGGAAAGGTTTCTGCTGCCCAGGAGCCTTTGGACACGGGATATTCACTGTGGGGCCTCAGTATCTTCCCCCGGTCCAGGCAATAGTTGGGGATTTCAGTTATTGCACCTCTGCTATAGTGATTACAGCACATCCCCTCCCTTCGGGTTTTTTGCCCCAATGGTCTATTCCCTATTGGTGGCGCACCATATATGATCTCTCCTTGCAATCCCTTGCCACCCAAGAGATATTAAGGAAATTAGGAATTAGGTGGGAGGATTTGTTTAAAATAGTAATTTCTTTCCAGATAAGTCATTTAGTGGAATGTCTTTTTAGGGCTAGTCAAATTTTGGCTGAAAACAGGGTCTATGATGCTAAAAGTTTATGTTCATAATAAATTGCAACAAATATGCAACATTAAGTCTCAAGACCCAGCCTGAATTCCTTGTTCGGTGCATCGAGTAGGGGAAATAGATACTCCAATTATAGAGTCTGGGGCATTGCCTATGCAACAGCAGCCCCCCTCCCCCCCGCTTTAAATAGTAATCATAAGGAGCAGATTGGAGTTATGGAGGAAATGGTCGGTGAAAATCTATTATCAGGGATGGGCGAACAGAGTCGAGTTTGGAAATTTGGTTCGGTTCAAAAATCGAATTCGGTTCAGTCGACCAAACTATTCGAATTTGGTCCGAAATCCGAACTTCTGAACAGAGTTCAGAAATTCAAACCCCATTGAATTAAATGGAATATTATCTTATAGGGATAGGCGAACAGAGCCAAGTTCGGAAATTCGGTTCGGTTCGAAAATTGAGTTCGGTTCAGAAGTTCAGTTCGGTCGACCAAGCTGGTCAAGTTCGGTCCGAACTCTGAACTTCCGAACCGCGTTTGCCCATCCCTATCTATTATTAGACATGGAAACAGATACAGAGATACATTTAGTAAGGGACACAAATACTATCAGTGCTTCTAGGAGGATGTCTTCTGAGGGAATTGGGAATATGAGAAAACAAATAAGTAAAAATGTATCAGTAAGGAGAGTAGAGGTAGGCTTAGAGGGAAAAGACAGAATTGAAGAGGACGTGTTGAGACCCCTCAAGGAGAACTGTCCCCTGGAAGTGGAAGTCATAACTACCCAGCCTGCCCCGGCCTCTGTGGGGAATTTCCTCAGTGTAGAGGGGGATCCGCAGGCTATCCAGGTTTATGTAGCAAATCCCAGGACCAGTTATTCATTAAGGACCAGTAGTAATTGGACAAATTATCATGTTTTGGGAGCCATGGAATTAGGCACTGCGGAGCCACCCAATGGTCCCCTATTGGAGGGGGTTAAGATTGTGGCCGGGGAAGGAATGTCCCCCACTCCACAATGTGGGGGAAGGCGTGAGAGTCTGGTCCGGACCTAGACTCTGATGCTTGAGATACTGCACTACCCCATCCTCGGGGCCCTCAGTCCTTGGAGATCAAGGGGAGGGCGAGTGGAGCTGGGTCGGACTCTGAAGGCCCTGTAGTACAATATGATTCCAACTGCTTACCTCTGGTGTGGGACATCAGTGGTGATATGGAAGTTGCAGGTAAAACTAAGCTGGATTGACTAACAAAAAATAACCGGGCTAGCTCTGTAAATTTTATTTCCTGGAATGTGGCCGGGTGGACGGCCAGGATGCAGGACCCCGACAGTTGTCATTTATTAAGGAAGTTTGATGTCCTTCTACTACAGGGAACTTGGTCTCTGGATGAGCCCTTTTTGCAAGGCTATGAGGCTGTTTGGCAGCTGGCCACTAAGGTTGCTGTTAAGGGTAGACCTAGTTTGGGGGGGGGGGGCGTGCATAGCATGTCTGGTGAACACCACCTTGAAAATTGAGACAGTTTCCCTTCTCAACACAACTAGCTATGCATGTGGCTGTCTTTTGAAGTTCCCAGATTCCTTGTTGATGATTGTCTCAGTATATATTCTTCCGTCTAATGTGCTGCACTATCAGGAAAGTATTTGGACTGAAGCGACTGCATTTCTTGAGATGATTCAGAAAAGGCACCCAGAGGATGGTATGCTAGTGGCCGGAGATTTCAATGCTCGCATGGGCACCCGGGTGCAGGATTTAAATAAGTATGGGCAAACTTGGCAAGATGCTGACCCTTCACCACTTTTGGCAAGGTGCTCTAAGGACTCTGGACTAAATAGGAATGGAGTCCTCTTTTCCAAATTATTGACAGAGATGGAACTTTATGTATTAAACGGGAGTGGATGGAGTGATTATCCAGGTGAATTTACCTACATCTTTGGAAGAGGTAGTAGTGTAATAGATTATATTTCAGTTACGGCAGGTATTATCCCTTTAGTGGGAAATTTTCAGGTGGGCCCGTGGTTGGTTAGTGACCATTTACTTTTGTGTCTCACGTTAAATCTCGGCCAGCCTTACTTGCAGATTGATAGAACTGGCCTGAGTCAGGGCGTGGTTAGGAGGAAATGGGAGGAAGATCTGAGCACCTTCCTGTCAGCAGCTCTACAGTCTAAGAAGGGGGAGCAGTTTAAAAAAGCACTACTGGAGGCCCCTTCCCCTGAAGATTATTTGTGCACATACCAGGGGTTGATGGATTGGCTCCGCCCTATCCTTTCTACTAATAGCACAGACAGATCACAGAGAAAGGGTACTTTGGATACTGTATCTCCCTGGTTGATAAAGATTGCCGTGAGGAACGATCCAGGCTGTGCCAATTATATCAACGATAGAGGGTATTTTCAGATGTTACGAGATCACAGTGAACCACGGTGAATACCCACTTGTGGTCACTGTGGCTCAAAAGTCTGTTTGGCGGCCACCAGATGTTCGCCACAGTCAATACCCGCATGGGGTCAATTTGAACCACGCTTCCCGGGCTAGCCGGGGGAATGTCCCGGGAAGCGTGGTCAAAATGATCCCCAGCGGGGACCAAACAAAAGTAACGTCTGGCCGGTTGCCACGGCCTGGGATCCCCGGCGGGATCCCGGGCGGGATCCCGGGCCACGGCACATTCGGCCCGATGTGGCGGCCGCAGTGGCCCCGCCGCCTGCCCGTCTCCTTGGAGGGCGGGCGGCAGGGTGTGTGGAGGGGGCGGGGCCGTGTGGCCACACGTTGCGCTGTGCGGCCCCGCCGCCTCCCAGATTCCCTGCCGGGATCCCCCCGGCACGTCTGATATGGCATGACGGGGTGACCCCAGCGGGGAATGAAAGGGTTGTTTTTGGTACGTGGCCAAGCGGCCCCGTAACATCTGAAAACACCCATAGGGTGAACAATGTCAATAGCCTGAGGGAATTTGGTGGATATGAGGCGTAGATAAAGAGATCTTCTTAGGGCTAAAAGAGATCTTCATTACAGGCAGGTGTGGGAACAAATTGACAGGGCCTCCGGGGATCCAAATTCCCAGAGGTTTTGGAAATTAGTTAGAGGAATGGGTAAGGACTTTAACTTTGGGCGTGCCCAGGTCTCATCTGAGGAGTGGGAGGCACATTTTGCTGCCCTCTATGCATCTCCAAGTGGGGAGGGAGAAAATTTGGTTGTGAGGCCTATGATGTCCCAATGGGAGCCAGTCACACCTGGAGAAATTGTGGATTTGATTGCATCCATAAACACTGGTAAGGCCCCTGGATCTGACTTCCTCCCAGCCAAATTTGTTAAGAGTATAGTAGACTGGTGGGCCCCGATGTTGGCAGCTCTGTTCACAGGAATAAATGCTTCAGGGATTATCCCGGCCAAATGGGGCGAGATTGTTGTGGTCCCTATTCGAAAGAAGGGTGCCTGCAACAACCCTAAGAACTTTAGACCCATAAGCCTAGTATTAAGTATTATTGGCAAACTCTATGCTAAGTTCCTTCTCCTTAGATTAAAGAGCTGGTTGGAGTCCCAGGCCATTATGGTAAACGAACAAACTGGGTTTAGAGAAGGACGGTCCACAATGGACCACTGCTTCCTCCTTTCTGTTCTGATACAGACATTTGCTAGTACAGGAAATGCACTGTATGTGGCGTTTGTGGACCTTCGAGCTGCTTTCGACCTGGTCCTTCGGGAACACCTCTGGGCCAAGCTTTTGGCCCTCAATATCAACAGGAGATTGTTACACTTGATAATTGGCTTACATACCAATACACATATCTGAGTTAGAATAAATCGGGGTCCTGTCTAATAAAATCAAGACTGAAAGGGGGGGGCGGCTAAACAGGGTTGTATCCTGGCTCCCACCCTTTTCAATTTGTACTGAAATGATCTGAGTAAGGATCTTCTCCCTGGGAAGTGTCATTCTCCAGTGGTCAGTGGTACTTATGTTTCTTGTTTATTGTACGCTGATGATGTGGTGCTTCTTTCGCGTACACAGATAGGCCTGAGGCAATCCTTGGGATTTTTTGGGTAAATACTGCTGGGTCAATGCTGTAGAGATTAACTATGCTAAAACGAAAGTAGTGGTTTTTTCACGCAGAAAATTGGGTCATAGGTGGTTTATTGATGGGGAGGAAATAGAGCAAGTTAAGGCCTATTAATATCTTGGGCTTCTGTTTCAAGGCACTGGGGGTTGGGCCATGCAGCATTTGGCCGCCATGGAAAGGGCTAGGAAATTAAATAAAGCCCTTTTATCTTTCTTTCGCTCTGGGGTGGTAGGTTGACAACTCCGGCAATCAAAGTATTTGTGAATAAACGTGTGCCACAAATCCTCTATGGTGCTCACTTCTGGGCCCTGGGGAAATCTAAGAGCCTTGAGAAATTGCAGTCGAGCCTCTTGCAGGCTTTGCTCACAGCCCCTTCTGGGGTCTGTTGTGTGGCCATTTATATGGAGTGTGGTATACCTCCTCTCCAGGAGATGATTTGAAAGGGAGCCTTGAACTACTGGCTAAGGCTATACTTCAGTCTGGCGGCCCCCCTTATCTCAGTTGGTGGTTACTTATAAGGTGCCCAGTAACTGGTTAATGACTGTGGAAATGAAGCTAAACCAATTAGGTTTTTCACCAGAGGCCCTTGCCCCCCTTGGTTATAAAGTTGCAAAGAACTTGGTGGCCCAGAGACTCTCTGATATTGGACGTCAGGAACGATGGGCAGCTTTGAAAGAGTGCAGGGCTCTGGGCTTGTACAGTCTATTTGCCTGCCCCGATGATTCTCCTAAGGCATACCTGAATTGCGGACTTTCTCCATTAAATAGGAGACTGTTTCTCCATCTCCTAGCTAGACTGAACTGTTTTTCTTCTGCCGTGACCGAGGGCAGGTATCGGGGGACGCCGCTGGCTGAGCGACTCTGTAAATGTAACCTGCGTCATATTGAGTCAATACAGCACATAGTTCTGGACTGCCCTTTATATGCTACTGTTCGGCAGAGACTAATAAGTGCTGAACTCACCCCCTTCCTCGGTCGGTCGGAGAATTTTCATATAAAGGTCTTATTCAGTGATCGCTCTAAGGAAGTCACTAAGAATGTGGCATTGTTTTTATTTTGTGTGTATGCCAGTAAACTTGATTAGGGTTTGATTCCCTCAACATATATGTTTTGGTTCTGCTAAACCGATTAATTTATTTTATTTTTATAATTTAAAATTGTCTTGACTCTCCCTGTGGTGGGGGTAGATTGGTTTACAGGGGTCCCTTCTCTCACCCTTCCACGCCTTCTCTGCTCCCCTAAGCACCTTTGTCCCTTCTCACTTGCTGCCCCCCATGCCTGGAACTCCCTCCCTGTCCACATCCGCCTTGCCCCCTCCCTTCATACCTTCAAATCTCTCCTTAAAACTCACCCCTTTTGCTCTGCTCTGTCTGACTCTTTATCCTGCTGAGCCACTATTTCCTATACCTACGGTCCATTTACCCCTATCCTTGCCACATGGACCTGCCTGCTGTCATTCTCAACGTAACCAAGCCAAGTATGTGCACCTGAGACCTCGCATCTTCATGAATGTTAGACCCCTTGTCTCTCCCTCTGCTCCCCTTCCTATGTCTCTCCCCCAGCTCCTGTCTCTCAGATTGTAAGCCCTAGGGCAGGGACCGTATCTATTTTATTACTTTGTAAAGTGCCAGGTACACTGCTAGCGCTATATAAATGTTTGTTAATAATAATAATTTGTATGATTATGTTTATTTTGGGGTTTGTGTAACAGTGGAATTGGTTTGTTTATACTTTTATTTGCAATGACCACAATGGGTATGCAAGAATTAAATGTCTATTTAAGAAAGAATCTAAATTACGAATGGTACGTTAATCGCTGACCAGATAATCTGCACAAGGTTTACCCAAACTATTTCAGCTTCTTATATTAATTTTATTCCTTATCGGGCCTTTTTATTATATTTTATCTATAGGTTTACTATTGTTATAGGATTGTATTACATGTTCTGTTTGTGGTTTGTACCATTTATATGTTTCTGCAATGGCCACATGGCTACGCAATAAATTGAAATGGAATTGAAATAAATAAAATAAAGGTATGCTTTCAGATGGAATCGCTGTTTTCTTACTTGGAAAAATCTCAAAATGGATTTTCCCTTGGATATATTTATTATTGCTGGAGATTTAAATGCTAGACTAGGAGGAGTTCTTTGGAATGATAAGTATTTTGACATACGTAATATGATTTGAGAATTTCTTCCCTCAAATATATGGATCATGGATAAAACAAACCTAGTCATAACTTGTTTAACTTGCTGACTTTAAATTTTAGGACCATTAATGGTTCATTTCCTAGTAAAACGGCTGGTTCAGTAACATATATTATTTTTTCCCAGGGATCCAACCTGATAAATTATTTTTTTGGTGGAGCCTCCCTTTTGGCTAGCAGTTATAGATTTCTAGCTTTTATGAAAGCGATCATTTACCCCTTTACTTACAACTAGATCTGGCTTATGAGAAGGATCATTTGGGATCATATAGGATCATTTGAAGGTTGTGCCCATTTTCAAGCATCTTCCTTGCAGCTTTGCTGAGTTACCAGTTGTCAGTAGGAAGAGGTTGATATGGGACCCTAAAGCAGCTGAAATTATCCAGAGGAAGATGTATGATGAGGTGATCACCTTGTTAATTTGAGGCATCAGCTTTTAAATAGTCATTTGTCTGCAGAGATTCCATTGCTAATGTCAGCACATTTTAGCTTTTCTAGAAGGAACGCTCCCACCCATCAGCAGGTGGTGTCTTTGAGGGGGCCGACTAGGAATCCCTGTAGCCTCAGAAGGTCGGAGGCACTGCCAGGTACATACCTGCTCCTCCTCTTTGCCCTATGACCAGGTGGCATTTGCCGTGAGGGCCTGGGCTCTGGGCCAGCTTAAATAGCCTGGCCCGTACTTGGGCAGCCCTTTTTGTTCAGCTGCCCGGGACAAGCAAAAATCAGTTGCAGCTGGTGTAGTTCAAGGCTGGGGTGTGTGTGACATTTCTAGCTTCTCTAGTTCCTTTTCCTCCTTCCTGGCTATTTCTTGAAGCCCCAGGAACTTGACCTTCCCCACAGCACACACTCTTACAGTTTGCTTTAACTCCCTGGCTTCTCGACCTCTGGGTGCTGGTCTGGTCTATGTCCATGCTTCTTCCTGGGGAGAATGCCCACAGGGAAAGAAACTTCTCCTTCCTATTGCTTTTTGACAATTATTGAACCTCCTGGGAGTTTAGCAGCTTCCCCTTTTTCAGCTCCCAGGACAACTCTGCTAAAAAAGGGTAAGCCTCCTTGCTCTGGCCAGCCATTCCCCTCCCCTGGTATAGTCGATCACCGTAACTTACACCCTGAGCCCACTGGCAACAGTGCTGCAATGGTGGTGCTCTATCTCTGGGCAGGGAAGCCACCTTTGGAATGAGGCATAATGTTCCCCTGGGAAGATCCATTGTTGTGGTCCTAATGGGCGCAACCATATTGACTATATGCATAGTCACCTGAAGTATTCCTCTCACTCCCCTGGCAAAAGGCAAGCATAAGGGATGTCCCAGTGTGCTGAGAAACCAGGGTAACCCATAGATTAGTGGCATTACGGTTCAATTCAATTACTGAGCAGAACTAATTTATTTTATAGAGTGAATTATTAATTTATTCAATTATTTATTATTTACTATTGACTAGTATATTAATTATTATTATTATTATTATTATTATTATTATTATTAGCAGCAAGCATTTATATAGCGCCAACAATATACCTGGCACTTTACAAAGTAATTTAATAGATGCGGTCCCTGCCCTAGGGCTTACAATCTGAGAGATGGCGGGGGGAGAGGGGGCGGGGCAGGGGATGAAGGAAGGGGAACTTAGGGAGAGACAAGGAGTGTAACATTCACGAAGATGCAAGGTCCCAGGTGCACACGCTTGGCTTAGTTACATCAAGAATGATGGCTGGTTGGTCCATGTGGTGAGTATATGAGTACACAGACCTTAGGAAACAGATTGTACTGGATGGAGGGTATCAGCAGGAGTTAGGTGAGGGGAGCAAGA